>VXBC01004462.1:14958-84578 GCA_013399945.1 Ploceus nigricollis | reverse complement strand
AAAAAAAAAAAAAAGCAGATGCTCATTAGGCAGCATAAGTTCCTGGGACCAGACAGTGTTTTTAATAAGGTCGAGAGCCCAGGTGTTGTTGGCTAACTCTGAGGCCTGACAAGAAATTCTCAGCTCGTGGTGCAATCTGGAGGTGGGGGAGGGTGCACCACCACACTGGGCTGCATGGAGAGACCTTACTCTGCTTTTAGTTACATTTTCTGGTTATACTCTTCTTGGTTATACTATTGGCCATGTCCTGCAAATGTCTTACAGTTTGCTGGGCTGGAATCACTGCAGTGTGGCATCTTTTTGTGCTATCAACATGCAAATTTAGTTTATGTTTTCTTGTTTCCTAGAGCGTGTATTCCCCAAAACAAGGGGAAAACTGGTGTGCCACATTGCTTAACTACAAAAGATATATGATGATCAAGACTTAGTGGGCCTTTTGGTATAGTTTTCAAAGGTCTGTCCATTTAAAACAATTCTTGGGGAATCAACAATACTACAGGACTACATGTAGTGAGGTCTCTGGTATTATTTGTTCTTTGAAGGAAGAAGTACGGAAGAAAAACATACGGACAGAAAAAGAAAAATATTTGGAGGAAAACATGTTTTAGAAAGCATAGTGGGTTTGTTGGTTAGGCAGTTTTGCAGAAACTGGAAAGTGAATATCTTAGGTAATTGTGAGTACATGCTTCATTCAGAGAGAAACAAGATTCCTGTAACAAATCTTCCCTTTGCCGCAATAGAAAAGAAGGGAACCCTGGATCATTTAGAAATATTTCTGCAGAGAAGCACATTAGACCTAATGACTGCACACTGGGTGATGGAAGACACTGGGGAAAAAAATGCTTTTTAATGGCTTCATTTTTCTTTTTTAAAAAACAGTAAAGGTGTCATGTTATAATCTTCCAGAGATGCTCCCAAGTGAGCTGTTGAATGGTAATTTCAGCACACCTAGGGCTTCACACTCTAATATAACCTGTTGTGCCTTACAGTTTAATCACACTGTGGCATTTAGAAATCATTCATTGTGGCTGGCAAAAATGTCTTGCAATAACACCATTACTGCAACTTACATTTTTATAGCAATTTTTACTTCTTAGGCAAACACACTGAAGTAGTCTTCAAAACATTTTAAGTACATAACAGGCATTGAATCACTAAGCATTATGAATCCCTTATGGCCTAGAAGCATCCCTTATATAATAAAAGTATATCACTTTTTCATAAGAAGTTATCATAGCTATAAAACATGCATATATTTTTAATTTAGATAAAACTTCCTTTTCCAAGAGATCATACTGAGTCATGGATTCAGATAACAAAGTTTAAAATACAAGGGAATTCCTTATATCCACTTGGAGACTGGCAGTCTGATAGCAATCAAAGGTTTTAAAGAAATCTATAACACAAGCTGTGGTAAAAAGGGCTTCTAGCAGACTGCTAAGCTTAACTGGGGATTACTAAACTCAGGAGTGTACAACACACACAATTCAGCATTTAATATTCTTGTTGCTCAAGGAACAGGCTGTCAGCTGCATTTGGGAAGAATTCAGCTCTTGATATGTCACAGTGGAATATCAAAATGTCCCTTCACCAGCGTGAAACATTCAATTTCCTCAGATTTTTTGTGTAATTTTTAAAGCTTTACATGTTCTGGGTACTGCAAAGAGTTTACTATTGTTCACGTTCCTCTGTGGCAACTGCATTAGATTTTTTCACCGTCACATGGCCCCTTCTAAACTGGCTGCCTTCTCCATGGATTCTTGGATTTCATTTCCCCACATGGCTGAGAGAGCACCCAGGGCATGGTGACAGACAACAGGCTTGTTCCAGGGCTTTGAGGTGCTGCAAACTTTCCTCAATTAAACCAACGAAAATCACGGAATCAGTGACTGCAAGCCTCAGAGATCACCCAATACAAAACATGACTTAAAGCTGCCACCTTTATCACTGCAATATCGCCTTATAGGCTCTGAATCAAGTCAGTCCTTAAATAAATTTTGCTCAGGGTATGTTTCAAACTTATAGGAGAAACCCAAAGTAACCTTCAAAATCGAAGCTTTCCATGTGTGCTCTGAGCACAATAGAGAAAACCAGTGAGCTGACAACCAAATGGAATTGTATTATGGTAAATATGAGGAGGCTGCAGCAAGGACAGCGAGACAGATAAATATTGCTGATCAGCTCACCCAAGGCAGAGGCGTATGCATTGCATTTTTATATTTGACAGCACATACCTGGAGTGGTCTGAACTCAAACTGATTTTAAAATAAACACTGCTGGCTATTCACCTACAGCAAAATAAAATCTGTCCCAGACCCTGGGCTGATGTCATCCCTGCAGTCCTCTGCTAGTTTTTCCACTCTTGTGCCATTGCTTCCCTTTTAAGCATTTTTCTTTATTGGAAGAAAACAAGGAGAGATTTGTAAACAGCAGAGGAAAGAAGGCAAGAATGTTTGCCCTCTTGTAGCTCAGGTGGAAGCCATGGGCTTTTAGTAGTAATGAGTGATCTAACTTTGAGAGGTTTTTTGTATCTTAAATGCTCAGATGGAGCCTCTGTACTTTACAGGGGGGGCTGGAGGCAGACCAGGAAGGGGCTGTTATTTTAATACTGATTTTAATTTCATATGTGACTTAATTGAGATTAAAATTGAACAGTTATGGCACATTACTCTGTGTATGAAAACCAACATCCTTCATCATTATGGATATTAACATCAGATTTTTTAGAATTTTTGATATTTGAATATTTACCAACAGCAATAATGTATTTAGAGTATAATTTCTTTTTTTTTTTTGTCCTGAGAGCATGTCCAGAAGCTTCAGTTCTGAGCACAAGGTTTCTGTGAACAGCACTGAAGTCTACATGACTCCTCAAAAATATTTGGGTCTAATTGCTGCCATTGTCTCATCACACCTATAAGCAGAAAGCTCAGTTACAGAGGGATTATGACCAAGTTGTGCCCAGACACAGATGTAGGCCAGGGAATTGGGATGAACATGTGCCTAAAAGTCATGTCGCTGGACACCAATTTTTCAGGGTCTTAGAAGTTTTGAAATAACAAGTGTTAGTTAATCAGGTGCTGAGTACTTTGATGATTTTTAAATGTTTTAACAATCACCAAGAGCAAGTTCAAGGCAAAAATGAGAAAAGAAAGAGTGGATTAATTATTTAATCATAATTTCAATAGTGCTGTACTTTTAAAGAACAAAAGGGAAAACTTAAAAAATATAAAGTTAGACTTTCATGTAAATTAAGATAAAGTGTGTTATGTTTCACATTATAGTAACTTTGGCTAATTCCTACAAAGCTGTTTTGGCCAAAGGTTTTGTGAATACTTTTGCTGCTAGTGAAACCAGATGACTTTTCAAAGGAGAAAAGCCCTAGGTAAGAGCCTTAAGTTGCAGCACTGCTGCAATACATTTTCTTAAAGCCTTCTGGGCATTGTCCAGAAGAATTAGAAGAACAAGGCTGGATCCAAAGCTGTGCAGCTACCTTAAGGACCATTTAGGCACCTGTGAGCCAGAAACTCATTGCATGTTCAATAGATATTTAAATAGCAAAGTTGTTGCAGTTTTGGGTTGGTGGCTGGTTGGTTGGTTTACTGGAAGGCTGCCACTGTGTATATAAACATACATTAGAAAAGCTTCAGCCTTTTGTGCTCTTGTACACATTTTTATCTTTCCCTCCAAAGCGTCCAAACTTTGAAAGTTAAGCACCAAGAGTGAGTACTGCACCAGTGTCTGTACCAAATATAACAGTACTGAGTATTTTCCTACAGGCTGGCTAAAAAGGGAGAGAGACAGGCCACTTACATGCTGTTTCTCCCCACAACTCTTACCTTTCAGAAGAAAGCAGTGAGTAAGAAGGTTACAGGTATTTTGCAGGCAGAGAATACCTGTAAAAGCTGTTTCACTTTCCATCAGCTGTCTGGGATTCATTGCATCAGAAAGAGGAACTGTGACCTCCTAGTCTATACAAGACCCTGATTATTTGCTCAAACAAGAAACATATAACACATGGTGCCTAAGCCATTCTGGGGGGTAATCACAGTCACAGTGGAAATTCACATACTATCAGTGAAATCTAAATGGAGCTCTATACAACAAACATTTACTCATGTAAACCCATGGGATTACTCATGCGATTAAGCATCTGTCAGAACTGAGCCTTAAGTATGTCACACATCCAGTCTGAATGAGGGTATGAATACATAATAATGCAAAAATATAAACACACAAATATGCCATCTTCTGTGTAGCTGTCAGTGACTGATAGAATCACCTGCTTATCCAAAATGAATTCTTAATTAAAATAGGAGAGTCTTCTTCATGCTTACATTTTTTTTTTCTGGATGGCTGGAAAATAATTAGAACTCTAATTAAGCAATTTTACCTGATATAGTTATCTGAACATTAACTCATCAGCAGCGCAGCGAGGGATTTTGTGTACTCAGGGAAACCTGCTCATATTCCTTCGAATCCCTTGAGTTTTGTGCCTATCAGTTTTATGTGGCCTCCACAGGCTTTTGACCAGGGATTGCACAGACTTTTTTCTGCTGCATTTTTCTGGTGTTCATTAGTATAAGACCTCAATGGATTTCATTTTCTTATGGATGTTTAGAATTTTAAGCAGGTTTTTTTTTGTCATTTCATATGTAAAGAAGGCACAAATTATCTGTGATAGGAAGGGACAGGATCTGATGAGTCAGATGAGCTCTGCCTAGGTCTTCACGCCAATTTACACTTTTCTTGCTAGTGCCACTGCACATGAGCTTCTATGAACCAGGCCATTTCACTGTATTGTATAATTGTGTGTGTTTTCTACATTAGCTGCACAATAAAGGCCTCACACAAATCTGCCTTCTAGCCATATTAGTTTCTTAAGGTGTTGCTCAGGACAAACATTCAGCATTACTCTGGCAGGTGAAGTTATACCCAGCTGGCCGTGCACTAGTGAGATAAACCACAGACCTGCACCACAGTGTCCTTTTAACTTTAAACTGTACACAAGAAAAATGCTCTGCCTCTCGCTATAAAAAGAAAAATGAATACCTGGGCACTTGGGATTTTTTCTATTTAAATGCAGATTACAGCTTTCCCCACAATCATTTGGAACAATTAATCCTTTTAGGAGATTTCTCTTCCTAGGGCAGAGGGAGATGGACAAGGTTGCTGTTTCAACATGTTTTTTTGTTCTGTGAAAACATTTTAAGTTTTAGAAACTGGTGAATCTGGCATAGTTTTATTGAAAGAAAAAGAAGAAAAGGACCTTAATACTATTACCTCTAGCACTAGAAAAGATTCATTATTTCCAGGGTGTGCCTCCACACTGAATAAGATTTGGAATCTATATAAACTTAGCCTGGGAAACACTCAGGCTTGTCTAGTAACTCACAGTTGCCATAGGATCAGTAATTACTGAGTAGATGACAGGTAAAGAGAGATTTAAGCAAATTCCCCATTTACTGTTCACAGGCTTAAGGCTATGCAGGCTGCTGTAAGCCAGCCACCCTAACAGATTAATTTGGGTTAAGTGGAGCTGTGCCTGTTTCCTGTTAAGCTCAAAGGAGTAATGAAACTAACACTTAAGCCTCCTGCCTGATGATATCTATTTGGAGGCAGTTTAAACAGAAGCAGGCCTTTCTGATAGTCCCCAATGAGTCTTGGACTCAAGCAGTGGGATATGAAGCAAAACACTTTTTTTTTTGCCATGCCCTTGTGTTAATTAACTAAGTTATGATGCATCTGACAGTCAACTTAGTTTAGGCTTTTCTCTAATCTAAAAGATTCATTTACAGTCTAATAATTTAACACCAAAATAACTGCTGCTGAACTCTTATCTTTTTTCTTCAAATGACCCAGTTCATAAAAATTTATGATGTAGTTTCAGGATAGCAGGTTCTGACAGAATCCTTCTATTTCTAGATAGAAATGTCACTTCTCAGGATTTTTTTCTTTTTTTTGAGGGGTGGGGGCTCTGCTCTTTTTGCAATAAAACAAATATACAGAATATCCAAGGCAGGCTGAAAGTCAGCCCATCCCAGGAGCTGAGGAAGCTCACCGAAATCCTTATGATCTTACTCCTTTCTGAAGGATCTTCACTTTCTTCAGATAAAGCTGCTGATTTTTATGTTCCGTACGGAGGAAGCAGTTTGACTTGAGTTATTCTGATGAGGCAAGTGAAGCAATGGGATAGCTCAACAGAGGTACTAAACACTACCTTGAAGGCATTTTAAACTCATGTGCTTTGTCTTTCCTTCAGCTTTGGGTGCTGCACTGTTGAGCATAACAGATGTAAGAATTCTATTCTGCAATTTAACCAGTAGTAAATGCAACTGGGAAAGTATGTAGTGTGAGGAAGAATAGAAAATACTGATGGCTCTTAATGATTCTTTTGCCCTTTTTCCCCACCATATAAAATTAAACTAATATATTTTGTTGAGTCAGGAGACTGAAACACTGGAATTGAAAAGTGATGCTTCACTGTGAGCAGATTAGAAAGCAGGGACATCTTTTGAAAGACTTTATTTAAAAAGACTAGAAAACTTTATAGTGCTGTGGATCCTTTACCTCAGTTTACATAGGAGAGACAATTACCACGGAAAGGGTTCCTGCTCTTGTTACACCATGAGGGCTGGCACAACACAGCTGTAGCCAGCTTGGACCACAGTATTTATCTAATCTGACATTTGCATAAACCAAGTTGGAATGTACTTTCATTTCTGAGATTTCTTGGACAAGTTCTCCCTTTCCAACTGGAAATGTTATCTGGTTTTGAATGGCATTTCTGACCATCTGGTTTTCATAGCAGATCAGAACACTTAGATGTAGCTGCTGCACACCTACAGCTCTGGGACTTGAACCCAGAGTGCCCAAGCGACTTGCTCAGAAGCCAACAAAATGTGCACAGTCTTTTAGAGGATAAGCAGTTGTAACTTACGATGAATGTTCTACTGAAGAGACCTTCTGACATATGGTTTTTAAGTTTTACTACTATTTATTATCTACCCAGATGATCTTTAATGTCCCTTCTAGAGTTTTGGGTGGCTACATCAATGGTGGGATAATGACAACCAAGACATGTTGTTAATGAACCTTTTTGCCTATCTTTTCCTCCACTTCAAAGAAGAAAAAGGTGCAGCTGAGTACCAGTAATATTATTATATTCTTCCCAGCTGCCAAATGATATGGAAAGCTGTTGATACTAGTTCTAGTTAACAACTGTTGAAAGATAACCCTAAGCAACATAAAGGAGAACATAAAAACGGTCTTCCTAAATGAAAGACCTGACAAGTGGGTGAAATGCTTGATAAATAACAAGCACCAAACTCTTTCCTTTTATGAGACAGAGGTTTCTCATTTCCTGCTTCTTGTGATTTCTTACAGTAGTACTTGGTGCTTATCCTATGCTTTTGTTCTCTAAAGCACTGTATAAACATTAACTAATTAATCCTCCAAACACCCCATGAATTAGGTGAGAAAGCAATATTTCCATATGCATTCTGCACTGTAGGGAAAATATTAAAACAGACTTTAAAAGGAGCCCTTTGCTCATTTATATGTGTTAACCTCTGTGTTACATATGTCCGAGCAACAGGGTTTCTTTTAGGGGCACACAGTAGAGCAGTAACATTTATCAGCAGTTATTTGATTTTTTTTTCATTAAATGTCTGAAAATTAAGTACATATTTCCCTTCTGCAACTTGAATTGGTCTCTCAGTGTTTTATGCCACATGAAGGCAAAACATTTAATATGATATTGGACAGTGCCTCGTATCTCTTTGTAAGATTTAATCCCTGCTTTCCCATCCTCAGCTTTCCTGTGATATTTGTGTTTCTGCTATTCTTGTTTATTTTTCTTCTGTCTCAAAACACAGGTTATGTTATAAAATTAGACCCTAAGCATTGTGATGCTTGGAATTGCATTGAGACTTGTACTAAGTTCATTTGTTCTGACATTATGATGTCTTGGGATCTACCTTTCTATCTGCATCTTCTATCTGTGTGCAACCCCAGTAGATAAATTTGAGCCCACTTTTCTTTTATCTTCCACTTGCTGGTTAAAGTGCAGTTGTTCCTTTCTGCTCAGAATATGTCCAGGGGGACAACAACCTTACAAGACTGTGAGCAAGCTGTTGGGTAGCTATTACCGCCTGCAACCACACTGCTTGACAGAAATTCATATTTCATCATTTAATTGAAGCCATCACTGCTTCCAGTACCCCATATTATGATAACTCTTGTTTCTCTGTTTGAATTTTCCTTATATTTTTTCACACACTTCTTTCCTGAATTTCTGATGTCACAGATCTCCTTGTTCCATGTGATATGTTGGATGAGTGTCAGAAGATGGTAATGAGAATTTCACTGTAGCTGCAGTAAAATTATATATAATTGGGATCTTACCCTATAACCTTTTTACTCCTTAATTTACCTATCCATCACATCAGGGTTTCTGAGACTAATGAAAATTAGAAACATTTATTTTCAATGAAATAACTAAATAAAAGCTAGTGAAGTCTATTTAAATTAATAGTCACAAAAATTTAATGTTCACTGTAACATTACTGTTACATCAGGTACTGCTCCTAAGATTAAATCATCTTGACATGCACAGTCACTCTGTCTTCTAGAATAAACAGTTAGACAGAAAACTGAATAATAATGATGCAAGAAAATGGTTTTCTACATACTTGCTACGTGTAGGCTTATTTTGGATGGGTTTTTTTCCCTTCATTACCAACACACACTCTCCTGCTTCTCCTGAGCCTCTGTTTCAGCATATATAATGTGTCTTGATAGCCTCCAGGCTATTCAGTAGAGGCCAGAGTAAAATATTGCTTTGTTGTGGTTTGATTATCGGATTTTTTTCTTAATTTTGCATTCTTAAGCCACCGTTATATACTCTGTTAAACATATTGCCCTCTGCTGTCTTTAATCAGAATTCCTTTTACATTTGAGAGATTCCCCTTGGCTTGATAGTAGTGCCTCTGAGTTTGAGCTTCCAACCTTCCTGTGCTAAGAGACTAATTGTTTCTTCTCTTCTAAAATGTGGCTCCACCTACAGTTTATCCAACAATTTTTATCTTTTTATCTTTTTTATTTTTTATCTTTTTATCAGACTTAATTGCATTTTATCATAGAGAATGTGCTTGCAGCTATTAATGTTCTCCTGAGCTTGTTTTTGACTTGTAAGCCATAGCTGTTTAACTAAAAGCATAAGACTGTGTTCTTAGGACAATTTGCCACTGTCCTGTGTTAGTACTGGCAAGCCTTTTTTGTTGTGTTTCAGATAGCCAGATTCACTCAAAAGAACAGACAGGGCAGTCTTTATACCAGTCTGCTCAGTTTTGTTTCCTTCTGTTGCACATCAGCAGGGTTAGTTTTTTTATAATTATTATCATAATTTTAATTTTAATGCTAAAAGAAGAATGTACAATACACTTCTTGGAGGACACCTGTTGTCTACAGGATTTTCATTTTTCTGTCCCAGTTCCTCAGGACCTGGGACAGTTTAAAGCCACCTTATCTAGCTTTCCAAACTCTTGCCTTCTCCATAGCTGCCTTAAATTATCATTTGTACTACACAGAATTATCAAGGTACTGGCATAATTTAAATGCAGGAAAAATACCTTTTAGGAAGATATAGCTATAAATTTTATCAAACATAGGAGAAATTATTAGATGTTATCTTTTACTGTATAGAACACAAATTTCAGAATAGCTAAAAATCCTGTGGCAACACAGTGATTTATTATGCCAACACTCAGACTGAGAGAAGTGCTGCTTCACTTGCATCCATGTGGGCTATCAACTCGGCTTTTGTGGAAGCACTGTCCATAGCTCTGTGAGGAGATCCTATATGCCATAATTCTTGCCTGTGTGCTAGCAGCACTCAGAAACTAAGAAATAGTGTTGTTCCTTGTGTTCTACTCCATGTCCCTATTTTCTAGGATTGCCTAAGCCAGTGCTCTGTCAGAGAAATACTACATTGCAACACTGTTTTTTTCATCTTGAACAGTCCAGTTTTGTCATCCTTCTGCCATAGGTTCTTGGGTTTTTCATTTACTTTTAGAGATTCACTTATGGTTGGAAGGTCACAGTCTCCCCAGAAAATTTTAACTTGCATTGTACAGCAAATGGAAGATGATGAAATCTTGTTCTTCATGTAGCCTTATTCTTAGCTATTTTATTCTAAAGTCAGTTAGCAACTGGGCTTTTAGAAGTTGTAAGATGGATTTTTCAGGCTCAGATCCTCTAAAGGGCCTCTGTTTTTTCACTCTGCCCTAGCCTCATCTGATAAAAATCAGATGCATGTGAAATATATTTATAGAATTGGGAGTAATACTACCAAAGTTTCTTTCAAGACATTAGGTAAATCAGAATCTGTGAAACCGGGCAACCATGAAAAATATCTGATGTTTTACATTTACCGCTCCTTATTACATGCAGAGGAAAATGTCCTTTGAGTTTTCGTCCTTTTTTTTTTGACATTTCTAAAGGGATTCAACTACTCTGATAGACCTTTCAGCACCTCCATCCTTCCATTCATAGTATTTTAGTACATTTTCTTTTACTCTTTATCCATATGGGTAATCTCTCTGATCTATTGTTTGTCTCAGAGCTTTTTAATTTATTGTTTCAGTTTCTACTGCCTTTGAATTATGAAACAAAAGCTGCTTAAAAGTGCAATTTCCTTTCAGTATCAACAGCAGTCAAGAGACCAAATAGATTCAACAGACTCCCAAAGTACAGCAGCTTAAAACCACCTTAGTTTCTTGGCAAGGGATTGCTAAATTGTCAGAGAAGTGGAAGGTTTGAAGGCTGTAAGCTTTGGTTGAAATAGGGGGGAAAAGGGAACAAGCCTAAAGGCAGAGGGAAATAAGGTCTGTTTTGTCTCTTCTGTCATCCACAAATTCAAACCTTCACTTTAAGGACATGGCATTTTTTCCTAATCTTCTGCTCCTTTTCACTCAGTCCTTTCACAAATAAAAGCCTTTTTTGCAAACTCGTTAACTACTCCCCTCAAACCCATCTATATATTATATATAATTCATGAAAGAAAGCATAAGGATTTATGAGAAACACATTGTGACAGAGAATTAACCACTCGAAAGTAAAACAGATAAAAATGGATATAATATACAAATGTCAAGTGCCTCAAAAATATGTGATTTGTCATTAATGTTATGGAATTTTGCAAATATAAACAAAGAAGCTGTTAAACTTCAGATAAAACTCCAAAACATTCAGAGGGGTATTAGTCATATCTGGAGAACGAGTTTTATTCCTTAAGACAGAAATAATTGGGCTGCAGTAAAAGATTTCTGTGAAAACTATCCACTTGGAAATGTGTGCCTTTCCCTGCTGTTAGAGGAAGTGCTGTGACGGATTTGTCAGTCACTCAAGCTGCGGTGCTGCAAAAGCAGCACAGCACTTCTATTTCAAGTGAGTCTGTCGAAGTACTTCTATAACAAACCAGCCTCCACTTCTCCTCCAGTACAAACAGCAATCTTCAGCATTTCAATCATATCAGACTCTTCGGTGGAGGGAGAAAATTTCAGCACTATTGTATGCAAAACATACAAAAACTTTTCCAGTTTCTTTTCTTTTACCATCCAACAAACATACCAAAAACCTTGACAAGAAGAAAAGCCTTCTTTAAAAAGTAATCTTTTCTAAGAATTTAAGAAATCATAGCAACAAGGCAAAAGCATCAGCTCTAATGGATCGTTGGAAAGTTTTCTAATGCATTTAAAGAAATTATGGGCTGCAGAACTTGGGTATAGGAGTAGCTGACCTGAAGGGCTGTATTTTTTAATGGACTTTTCTGGTAAGCTGTCAAGACACTTTTCCCCCATGAATTTTCAATCATTTTGCTGACTCTCTCCATTTTACTTGCTGTTTATTCAATTATGGTGGTTACCAGAAGCTGTTATCAGTAATTCCCAAACTGCTCACCAAACACTGACAGCTACAAGGCTGTAATAAGCCAGATTCATTCTGAATAAAACAGTGTGGGTTTTCTAGGCCCTTTCATGTGTGATATTTTGACCACAATTGGAAATGTTTGTTTTTTAAATGGAGCAAACTTATAAGAAACATTTTCTATTTTATCAAGAGATGGAAGGAATTGTTAGTGTTTGACAGAAACAGCAATGTCAACATCAAGAAGAGAGACAGTTGAATCACTTCTATATTAACTATTAACAGATGTGAAACTGATAAAATAGATTCTCACAGACTGCCTCTGGACTGAACTGATGCATTCTGCAATACATCCTGGCTCCTGGTCACCTGAGCCTCACGCTGGGGCCAGGCTACATCAGGGTCCTGCAGGCATAAAGGCCTGGTGAAATAGAGTGATTCTGCCAGCTGGGCCATGGGGGAAGACTCGGATCCATTATCTATGTGCTCAGTGTCTGAAGAGAGATTGTGATTTAGGGACAAGTCATGAATTTGAAAATCAACTGAGAATTCCCTTGGTACTGTGATTTAGAGTGGGATTTTGATGGAGATTGCCTCTAGTGGCTGGAGCAGTTTTAGATGATGGAAGAGCTGAGTCAAAAACAAGAAGCTGAGCAATAAAACAATTAATGTCCTACTTTTGCCTTTTTCAGCTGCATCTCTTCTGAACAGTATTAGCAGAGTTTAGCAAGCTGTGTTATACAATTTCTTTACAAAAATAGAATTCCCTTTCTTATCTAGCATGTTGTTTTGCTGTATAACGTATGGGTTTAGGCTGTGGCAAATTTCAGGTTGACTATAATGAAACAATAACCAGCCTCAGTGAAAGCAGATGGAAGGAAATATTTCTGTAACTCTCCTGTCCTCAGAAGCACATTCAGAAGTGACCAGATTATATAATTCTCCATTTTGGTCATGGAGTTAAAGTTTTGGGGTGCTAGAGGTATATACAATGACTGTTTTGGGGGATGGGGGAAATTTATTTGTCAGTTTTTCCTGTGCTACTGGTTAGAATGGGGTTCATAAACACTGGCAGATCATGGAGCAGGGATCTGTGCCTTGACCATGGAGCTCTGTAGTGGTTTCTTCAGCCTACTGCCTATTTCCCCAGCCAGTCATCTGGCCCTGTTAAATCACACTGTTTTCTCTCTTCTAAGTTCCTCTTCCTACTCTTGCTTTCTTTGCCTGCAGTGTCTCAACCTGCACTCTTCACATATATCATCCCAGTCTCTCTTGCCCACCCGTGTCCAATGGTCCTTTCTCAACTCTTTTGATGCCCACTTTCCTTGCTCTTGGATCCTAGTCCTAGTCTATCTCCAACCTTTTCATCAGTCTCAGATCAGCTCCATGCTCCCTCCTGGGCTCTTTCAGCAGTCTCACATCCTCTCTGGTCCCATCCTTTTGCATCCTGGCATGTCTCACACAGTTCTTCTCCCTGTTGTTTCTCCAGTTCCTATTCATCTGTCCCAAATTGCTTAAGCTCTAGCAACAAACTTCTCCAAGTTTTTAAACCATTTGTCTAAGCCAGCCAAATAAGCCTCTGTGTTTCCTATAGCTCCCAGTCTCTGTCTCTTTCAGCTTTTTTGCTTGCTCAGCAAAGTCCTGTTTGCCTTGATCCAGCTCAGGGTTGGGTCACCATTCTCTCACAACATTTCAGCCTAAACAATTTGTAGAAATAGCAAAGGACTTAAGAATATGAAGCACTGGGAAATTTGAATGGGGGATGGTGTTAGCCTACATACAACATAGATTGCAATCTTGCTAGAGTAACACCCTTGTCTGTTTTGCTGCGTATCCATAAAGTGCAGAGGAAGCCATTAGAAGCATTTATTTTTATTTTACTGTCTACCAATAGCATAAGTAACTGTCCATTAGAACTTAGATCTCTCATACTTTGTAGAAAATTGAAAGCACATCACGTAATAGAAAATGGTAGTTGAAACAATAAGCCAGATGCTAAGATGGTGTAAATCAATGTGAGTGTAAGGAAGCAATTCCAGTTCATACTAGCTGCAGATCTCCTCTTTTGAATATATATTCGCTAGTAAAAGAAATGCTAATAGAAAAATTGTTAAACTGAGACTAAAAATCTGCCTCATAATAATAGCAACTTGATCAATCTTGTTTCTCTCTTGAGCTTAATTTGAATGCAAAAACAGTAGGTTTTTTATTATCTAAGTAAACTTTCTAATTAAAAAAACAATCAAAGTTTTATAACACAAGCATAAAATGTAAAGAGCTCAGTTCAACTATGCTGATTAGAAACTGAAGTTGTGTCTCCTAATAAAAAATATAGATTTACTTTTTTTTCTCTTGGTATAAATTACATTAATTTTTAGGGGTTTTGTCTTTTTATTTCATTTTGATTTTAATTTATATTTTTTTGTTTGCTTGTTGGCTTTTTTTCACTATAGTCTGAAATGATGTAGTACTAAGCCAATGACATTGCCACTCCTTCAGAGTCTTTAACTTGCCCTGTTTGGATATTCTGATTTCATTTTCCCCTTCTCTCTCGCAGGACTCTTCCTTTCTGTTTATCTTTCCTAGTCCTCAGTATTATTGAATAATGATAGGGAATTTACCTCTTTCCATTTATGGACACTAGTTTATTTAAACTAGTTTCAAAAGAGCTAATTCTTTATTATTTTTTTTCTTTTTAAGCTTCATCTGTGTAAAATTATTTTATGGTGTTTATAACCACTTTAGTTTTATTTCCAACTCTTGATAGCAACTTTCTTAAGTATAACTCCTGGAAGTAAGTTTTGGTTTGGGATTTACTCTAAGTGCTTGATGGCTGAGTAATACCAATGCTTCTGCAGAGCTGACAGAGATAGCCACACATCTTGGTGGAGCATAAGGTAGCCAACTATGTAGTTGTGATGTTTATAACTTCTGTTTTTATAACTTCTGTATATTTGGCTTACACAAAACAGAGCATGGATCAATGAGTAGTGTTTAGGGACCTCTGTGCTAACACCGAGTTCAGCTTGGATCTCCACAGGTAGAGATGACAAGAATGAATCGGAAAGATTCAGAAAAAAAATATTTCCTTTTGATTAAATGAATGTTTTCATAGAGGTCTTTTATTTTAGATTTTCCTCAAGAAAAAAATCTCATTTTACCCCTCATTGATCACAGATGTTAATATGAAAAAAAAGGAGTTACAGAACCTTGCTGGTTTTTATCTTTACAGTTTTTATAAACAAGTTAAGACTTTTTCAAGTATCAGTATCTTCCAAAAATCTTCAAAGCTAAACTTTGATAAAAATACCTGCAACAGATCAACAACCACTTTTCAGTATTCTTCCCAATAACATCTAAACCCCAAACATTTTATCTATGACACCAAGCCTGAATCACAAGTATGACTGGTCCTGTAGAACTGCTGATTGCAATGGTAAATCATGTCCTCTTCTACAAAGGTGTAAGTTTTTGCTAGCTTTAGCCTTTCCTTAGTAATTTCAGAAAGGCTTTTTGCTGTCATCCAAACCTACCCAGCTACTTTATCACGGGCTGGCAGTGGCACACTACTTAAGATGTAATAAGCTACAGTGTAATTAAACAGCAAATGTCCATAAATAAAGTAATTTTCTCTATTCTATCTGTTGATATTTCCCAGCTTGAATGCACTTACATTACTTATTAGTTTGCATATTTCAGTTCTAAAGTACCACAAAATATTCAAATCCTCTATGCAAGTAGACTCTATTAAAAAAAAAAAAGTATATACAGGAAAGACAGCCCAAACTGTACAATTAGACAACAGGGATGAGGAGGTACATACTATAAAAATGAATGAATGAAGAATCAAAACATGAGTGCGCTGGCAGCTCTGACTTTCAGTTTTTCCAGTGATTGGCATGGTAAACTTTGAAATCCTGAGTGATGAATGATGTAAATGAGTGAATCCTTTAGACACTGAAGGTGTGAATCCTTTAGACATAAACTATTGATCAAGTCTGGGACTAAGTCTGGATCCAGCTGCACAAATACTTCCTCTGAGAAGGAGTTTAGAACACGAGGGGGTATTTATGCTCATGACTGAACAGGAGGGTCTCCCTGACAATTGTCTGCCCCTTTCCACTATGCAGTAAATAATCAGTGTACCTGGCCATTAAAACTTGCTAAACCACTGGTGCATTTACTGTTGGACCTTGTAATATCAATAAAGTTTATTGTTGTTTTTCTCTTATGAGTGAAGTTCACAGGCCCATCAACAACAAAAGATGATACTGGAATGCAGACAAATATGAGACTACAGTGGTATTGCACAGCTGCTACCCACCAAATGTCTAATATGGCAGAAGCAGGGAAAAATGTGGAATACTTCTAGTTGTCTTGTTTCATAGCATAATGAAACAATGCTGCTTCTAGGTGTCATTACAGTGTAAGTGGCTCAAATTTTTTTGCGCCTCTCCTTTTTATCTTGGTGGCCCCTACAGTTCCTATAATATGCAGGAAAAAGTCACAAGAGGATAAATCTAGAGTTTAACTATATTTATTCGGCATATTTTCCACATACTATGAGAGGCTGAATCCATGTTTACAGGAGAAATAGTGTGGAATTCATTCCAAGAAAGGAGGAGCACTCTGTTAACTGCTGCCTTGCAAGCATTCCTTGTTTCACAATTTACAGTAGGTAATAAGTAAATGTTTGCACAAATTAGAGCTGATTTAAGTGCAACAAAGTAAAAAAAAATTAAAATTAAATGCAAACACAAGGATTTGTAGTGCATCAGATGACTGATGAAAAATTAAGCTGTATACAAAATTAACATCAAGGCATTCCATATTCTAATTTGACAGCACTGTATGGTTTTCATTTAGACATTTTTCTTCCTAACGTGTACTTGTTTTTTTGTCTGTCCTCTGCCTGACATGAAAGTCTTAAAAATTAATTAACTCACTGAACACAGTGTCCATACCCAGTTACAGAATGGCTTTATACCTTTTTTTACTGCCCACTCTTCTCCATAGGCCTGTTGGCCAGGCAGTATTGTAAGATGGGGACGTTCTGTGGCTGTTTGTACAGCAACTGTTCTGCATGTGTGTCCGTGTTCATGGTTCACCATGACACTATGGACACTTCATCATTTTTGCACTTTCTCTCCATTGTATTTCCAACGTTTTTGAAACTAGTCTAAGCTGAATTGCAATATCAGGGAGGCTGGTCTAGGGGTAACCCCATCCAAAAGAACTCAGGTAACTTTCAGTTTGCCTAGCAATGATTAGAGTTTCAGCTGTTGAATAAAACTGTTTTAAAAGATATATAAAGGACAGGGAGAATCCATTTGTTATCGTTGCCTGTTCCTCTGGAGAGCAAAGGTATCCAAAGCACAGTAGTTGGACCTGGGCTCATCCAAGGCTGTGTCCAGTCTGTATTTTGATATTGTTCCTTGTGTTCCTGGTTCTTTTCCTTCCCTAGAAAAAGGCCTTCTTTGTTGCTTCCTTCTTTTGATTTTCTGGCCCTGCCAGTCTTGTTTATAAATTCGTAAGTGCTTCCCAGAATTCATTTTCTTTGTCCAGCAAGGAGCTTCATCATATCCACCAGAGACAATCAGCTCTTCCCTTGCCCTCCTACATTCTGTGCTCTTCGAAATTGCCTCTGTCTAGGTTGTCTTGTCAGTAAATGAGATTCAATATGAATAAACCACTCTTTGTTACAAGGTCAGATTTTTACCAGTTCCTCCACTGCCAGCTTATTTGGCCAGGTGGTTTTGTGGTCTACAACCCTATCTGAATATCAATGTCTCCTCCTCATTCTTTAGAAGCATGCTTGTAACTTATGTGCTTCAAAACCTTTAGGTATATCCATCCACACACAATGAGGGATGTGATGTTCAGCCTCATTCCATGGTCCCTTTTGTTTAGCAGTGCAGACATATTCCTCATGTCTGACATTAACATTTACTTAATTTTACATCAAGCCTAACACAATAGTATCTGATTGCTAGAGGCCTCTCCATACTTCTAAAATAAGAATTATTATTAAATCATTATCATGTTTACTAATGAAGGTGATGATTACAATAGCAAATACTCTTCTCCCTCAAGAGCTTTCCTTGTGTTAGTCAGAAAAACTGTGCTGCTAAACTCAGGGCTCCCTAATTCCTCTTAGCTTCAGTGGATTAATTGCTTTATTCTTTCCTGCATTTGTGAATGTTTCTGCTATTTCTACAAATCTTTCCTACTTCATATGTGGATTCCAAAAATCCAATTAGGAAATTTCAGGATGCAGAGAAGGCACAGAAAGGGATTTCTGCTGGACACAGCATGATAGTGTATGGATGTTGTTTCAAGATCTATTTTAAATATGTCCTGACTGTATGCAGTGAAAATGATACTATGAGATAGGAGAAGGCATTTTAAGTAGATTATGAAGTTATAGAAAATATTTTCAATTAAAGGCTCTTATTCTTTCTTGCCATTAAATAAAATTACAAGAATATCTTGTCTGGCATAAAAAGAGTTTGCTATGTCTGAGTTCTGATTTCTTGAATTAAAATGCCTGTTCTGCAAATATGCAAAAGGGATCATTAACAGTTCCAAATAAGTCAGGGCCTTCCTGGAATATGCAGTATGAAAAAATAGTCTTTTTTTCTCCCCCCTGCCCTCCAAGAAAAGGAAAATTTAAATTTTATGGCCAGAGAGCAGTGTCTCTGGTGTAGTATTTAAGACCTGAATGTATTGGCTTGAAGGGTTTGGTAAGAAGCTAGACTTGTAAGCTCCTTGCCCCAAACAGCACTACTTTGAGAAATTTGTATCCTTCACAGCTATACTCAAGGGAGCTCATAAGTTCTGGACTGGAAACTTTCTTGTTAAACTTACTGCTATTGAAGGATTGCAATTTCATATTAACCACTACAGGTTTCTCAATTACTCTTAAAATGAGTCCTTTTGCTCCACTGAGGCAATAGCCAGTTTGCAGAAATTTCCAAAGTTCTATGGACAAAATTTCTGGAGGACTCACATTATGTAGGAAAAATAATCTGATAAAAATTCTGTCTGCTTCTTTTCTCCCTGAATCCCTCAGAAGGTCTCTGTGGATCACTGCTACTCCTGTGCACTTGTAATCCTACTGCTGCAATTTTAAAACCCTTTAAAAAGTGCCTGTATTTTGTATTGGTAAATAAATAATGGCTACATATGATTTTTCTTCTTTAAAAATTGAATGTTCTTTGGGCTCTTGTTATTACCTCTGTGTAGTATTAAATGTCAGGTCAGTGAGACTATTTTCATCTCTACAAAATTGCTCCCAGGTCTGTTATTAAAGAGGCAGAGTTGGCAATAAATATTGTATTAAAATTTTAATAATAGTAATAATCTAGCAATTGTAGCAGCATTTCAGTTTTAACCTATATGTGTTGGGGGCCAGTAGGTGATTTTTGGAAAACTGTTGTTAAACAGAACATCACTTGGTTAAAGGTTAGAGTGCATGTGATAGATTGCTGGTTAAACTTGTGGAAAAGCACATGCAGTTTGTGGTATCCATATAGAATAGACCTGAGATACAACCTTAAAAACTTGAGTAAATCCTGGTAACTAAGGATTTGTGATATTAGTCAATGAGCTCCCAGCAGCTCAAGTCACAAATTCCCTTTGCACGGTGCCAGAATGACCTGGGGCAAGGACAAACACCCCTTCAGCATCCCTCCTCAGGTACAACTGAGGTGCTGAGAACCAGTGTGAAGAATGTCCAGAAGAAACTGGGAGATTGGTGACATCATGTCCTGCAGATGTGTTCCCAGTCGGGGCTGGCCATTAATCCTGTTTCCTCTGTTCATGGAGCTGTGGTGTTGCCTAAGCAGGTATGCATTTGCCAGTGGTTATAGCCAGCAGACATCATAGATCTCAAATCTTCTTTTTCCCTTGGGGAAAAAGTACGAAAAGATGATATGCATAATTTATAGGCATCTGAGTAAATACTCTATGAACATATGCTTGAATTTAAATTTTGTGTTGTAGACAGGAAGATGGGAGGTAGAGAGTAGATGGGAGTACCGCAAACTCTTGTATTAATGCATTAAGACTGATTCTATGATTCTGGGATCAATGGTTAACAATAACCATGAAGCACACACTGCAATCCTATAAGGTTCTTTGGAAATATCAAGAAAAAGGTACAGTAAGTCATATTTAAATAAATCAATTCCCTATATTTTCATGGCAGGCAACAGGGTTGGTGTTTCATCTTTTCCGAAGGTAAAATTGTGTTCCTGGCACAGTGCGGTAGGATAGACAGACATAGGCAAATGCATATAATATACATGATGGATATGAAATAATTTTTTAGCATTCTTCCTAGGTAAATAACTACATGGCCATTTTGAAAATACGCATTTTCAATGGGAGAGGCAGCACTAAGAATCAAGATTACTGAAAAAGCTGTTAGTTCAGTAACTTAAGAAAGGCTTACAGAATACAAAGAGCAATACAGAAACAAAAAAGAAAATTGGAAATCTTCTAAATTCTAATTTCTTGACAGAGATATTTATTGTTATGTGTGAGATTATGGGCTGAGTCCTGCCATTTGCTATGCACCCTGTCCCAGTCCTTAAGATTAAAGCTGTGAATACTTCTATTATGCACAGAACTATGCTTTTTCACATCATGCCAGAGGGCTGACATTGTAACTAAGGCACCCATCTCTCTATGTTTCCAGAAGAACTGAATGCATTTCTGATTTGTTTTATTAGAAGATCATTGCCATTAAGAAGCTTATTTTTCTTGTTCACATGACTGGTGGTATAATACCAATTTAATTATGAGCAAATATGCAGCGCAGTGTATCCCCTTTTCCCCACCAGTAAATGAATTACAGCAGGCTCACAGGTGCTCTCCTCTGAACCTCTATGGTTCACACATGGTGCTGTAACCATGACTCCCAACATCAAGTTTGAAAGCAGTAATTTAGAATTACTGACTCTCTGCAGCAGTCAGACCTGCAAGTGTCTACATTCCAATTATCAGGGGCTGATCTTTGACTTGCTCATTTATTAAAGATATGGGACTATAAAAGGGAACCACTGAAGAAAATGCAGGGTATCCTGTTATACTGTCTTAACCACAAAGCTGCAATCCTGAGTTCCCCTCACCATTACTCCCATCTGACAATTTTTCAATATTCAGAGACCAGCTTGCATTCCCTCTTGCTGACTGGATAGAAATTGCTCCAGGGATTGCTTCTCATTTGCATTTTCCTAATAATGCTACCATTAGCCTTGATAGCTTTGTTGAGAAGGTTGCAGAAAGTAATAAGTATATTCATCTGGGATCTTGTGCTTTCTTATTTGGCTTATTTTGAATTAAGATTTTTTTGCCGTTGAGGAGAATTAATTGAAATACTGCTTCAGCCTTTATTTGGAAGGCAAAATTTGCTCTCCTACTGGAAATGCTCAGTGCTCCTCCTGCTATCCTTGCCCAGTCACTAATTATCTCTTAGCATCTATAAGTCATCCTCCCTTTGGTTTAGATTTGAAAATTACAGTGCTTGAAAAAGATACAATGCAAATGTTCTATTACCTCAATTCATTAATTAGCTAATGATCAGTTAATTAATTAATAAGTTGACATGGTGGTGTTTGGTCATAAGTTGGACTTGATGGTCCCAGAGGTCTTTTCCAACCTAATTGATTATGTGATTCTGTGTGATTCCATGATTCTGTAATTGTCCTTATCTGGTTTTGCTCAGGCAAAACTTCAGAATAGAGAGCTAGAAACAGTAAATACCAAATATTGGAAAAGTGTAAGGTGCCGTAAGGTGAATGATCTCTCACTTTAGGATTACTGAAGCAATTATCAATATTATTTGTGAACAAAGCAAAGTTGCTCAAAGATGTGGAAACTGTGTTACAAGCACTAGCTACAGCTTCCTGTAAGAAGCCACAAACTGAAACTAAATACTTTAAGTAAGTGATGGCTACACAAAGATTAAAATAGATCTCTCAGTAGTATGTGTAGAGAAACTGTTTAAACAACTACAAGACAGGAATAAGAAGAAATAAATGGCAGTGATTTTTTCTTTCTGCTTTCTATGGCAACATGGGCATGGCAAGGATGAAAATGTGCATTGAAAAAGGAATAAAGAAATAATACATAGGAGAAAGGTAAAAAACCAGTTAAGGCACTGAGGTTTTTCTGTCCAAGGAGACTGCTTGTAGAGGGTGAGAAAACCTTGCCACTAGGGATTGTAAAACAGAAGAGGGAGTTAGGCTGTGTCATTCAACTCTACCTGATGCTCCTCATGAGACAGGAGCTACCATGTTAAAAGGTTAGACAGATGCTGCCATGTTAGAAGGAGCAGAGTACAGGAAATAAAGTAGATTTGCACATGGACAGTAAGGAAAAGAGATAATGACCCACACAAAGTAAATATGACAAAAGTCTGTTTGAGAAACACCAAAAACGCTGCACTTAATTTTGACCTTAGGGCAGGTGCTGATAAGTCACTTCATTTTTTTATGCTTTCAGTCTTCTATAAAATGATTCTGCTTCATCTGTTGCCTATCTTGCTTTTAGAAGGAAAACATAACTGTTTGAGAAAGGACTTTCTCTGGTGCATAATGGGTTTTTGCATACAGAATTCCTGAACTGTGGCCTTAGCCCATCTGAGAATGGGCTCTGTCTTTCACTGGAGCCCATATGCTCTCTCCCTAAATGCATGAAGTACCCAGCCTATCATAAAGCAGTCTGGTATCTCTGAAGGGAGGGATAATAATAGAGATAAGTCTGATAATTACAGTAATAGTCAATGATTTACTGATAGATCTCTAGGTTAGACATAATTGATTCTGAAAGTGAATGAGACCTGTATTTACCCAGGAAACACGTGGTTTTAATGCAGTTGCTGGAACAAGCTATTTGCACCAGAGGAATTATGAGCATTTTAGGATTTACATTACTAGTCTCTTCCAGCTCACAACACAGAGGGCATATTTAGATGGGCAAGGCTGTACAGTTTCTGCCTTTGCTCTGCTGGTTTTAGGAATGAGCATATTGGACTTAATTTTCCAAACATGTCAGCCCAACTCTCACAAGCATTACATTCAATTAGGAGGAACACCAAAACCAATTTAAAACAAATGACAAAAGGAGGAATCTACAATGAATAAAGTTCCTTTCTTTCCTGTAATGGCCATCCCACTTTCTTAGCTGCTGGGATTATCTCAAGAGAATAACAGTAACTGCACCTTTTTCAGTTTATCTCAATTCTCCACAGTGAGTCTTAATTTTCTAAGTGTATGTGTGTGTATTTTAAAACAGCTTTCCTTGTAAATCTAAATGATATAGGAATGGTCTCTTAATAGCTTGTTTTGATGTCCACTATTAACTTAAGCGTGACTCATTTACTCAACCTTCTGCTGCATGCAGCAAGGGAATCAAACAGTTATTATTATTACAATTTTGGCCCATGCAAGTGCCAGGTTATTCAGTGCACCTCATGTCACGTTGACTCCCCTAGCTTACACAAGTTTTTTTTTATGCCTGCTATGTGCCAGTTTTGTCAATTTAACTGAGGATTTTCATTTACCCCTGATTTCACAACTGCATTTCAACATAAATATTATAATTTAGATTTGGTTTTATAACAGCTATGCTCAGATGTATAAAAGTGACTTCGGCATGTACGGTTTGAAAAGTGCTTTGGAAAGGAACTCACCTGGGAAGGATATTTGGGGCAGATGTGTCCTACTGGCCAGTTGGGTCCCTTTTGAAGTTAGTTTAAAATAAATATCAAGCCTTTTCTTTTTAATGTTAAATTACTTAGCATCTGTCTCTGGACTTTATGTTCTGCTGTGCAGTCAAAGTACTCCTTTATTATTTCCTGCCACAGCTGATCCCATATCCTCTCCATCTATGTGTTATCAGTGCTTCACATCTTCTAGCAGGTGCTGAAATTTGTTCTCTAAATGTTAATAGAAACAGCAGAAGAATTTTGAACATTCACTAGCAAGTGCCCTCAGAAAACCAGCAGTTGAAAGAACCCAACAAAAAGCTCCTGCCAGAAACTATTTGATCATAAACCTCTCAAGCAGAAAATTGGCAATCACTGCAGAAACAATTCCTCAGGAAAGTATTCAACTTTCAAATAACCCTGAAACACAACTCAATATCATTTGATTTCCAGTGAGCACATCTAGCAGACCATCCCTCCATCAGAAACCAGTGCAAGGTAAAGACTGACTGTTGTCCCCACAGTCCTTGGAAATTTCATCCTTTAGGAAGAAAGAATACAAAAAATCCTTTTTATTATAATGACTGTAATTCCCTACATGTGCTGACTCACACAGAAGTGACGAAACCCCAGAAATTCTTGGCTGATTCCTATAAAAGCACCAACATTTTTCGAAATTTCTGTATGGGTATACATATATACGTTATACTTTTATGTAAGTAAAACATATCTATGAAATGTATAAATTCAAATTCTCCCTTACATGCTCCCCAGGTGTGTGTGAGGTGTGAAACACCAGAAGTGTCTTTATATATGTGAGTACACTGGATTTGAAGTGCAAAATAGATGTGCCATAACCTGGCATATACATGCAGCAGGAGATGTAAGGGAGAAATGGTTTGGGACCAGCCTCCTACAATTCCTGGCTGAAATAAGCTCGGGATGAATCAGACAGCTTTGCAGAAGCCTGCAGGTTGTTAATTGTTCCAGATCTCCTAGGTCCCATGTACAGGGAAACAGAAGTAAAGATGTTTTCATGCGCTCTGGTAAGTCTTCATCCAAAAAAGCATGTAGTAATGTGAAGCAACTAAAACTTCTTTCCACACAAATACCTTAGGGTCAATGGGAAGCTCTGCAGACAAGTAGAATGAACTGTGAGCACGTCATTAACTTGGGATCACCTCTTTTTGCTTTATTGAAAATATCTTTGCAAAGATGAAAATGCAAGAATCAGAAGTCTTTGGTTTCTGAACATAAGGAAGGAATGTGGGGAGGGTGGGGTGCATATCCAATATGCTAAAGTTTTATAAAGGGAACATATCAACCATAAGACAACATTAAATATACTTAATTGTAAGATTATGGTATCAATAAACAAAGCAGTGTATAAATTTTACAAAGTCCACTGTATACAGCTTTTGCTCTACCACCTCATCTCCTTCAATTTTATTTCTCTCTTTTCACCTCATTAATATCTATTTCTCAAAAGGTGTATTTTGGGAATAAATTAAGTTGTAGACTTTGATCACTAATTGTCAGCGATGGAGAGATGGGGACGACTGAACTGGATCAGAAGCTGATTTTACTGAGAATCCAAAGGGTTTATATAGGGTTTACTCGTATGACACATATATAGGACTCTATTTTTGGTAACAATTTTCTGTTGGTTACACATTCTTCATGACATCAGTTACTTGGTAATCATGACAAAGTTTTACAACATGTCTCTTGGTCACTTCTACACCAGAGAGCAGTTATCTGTGTCTGTGTCTCCCATGGTTTCTGCTTGATTAGGCTTAAGATATCAGGCTCCTTTATCAGGTCGATTGTACTCTCTGTCTTAACTCTCCATAACTAATTTCATCCATGCCTAAGTCATATGACTGACTTGCTATAAGAGAATGTTTTAAAAAGTCTTAGTTTACATTCTGGAATGATAAAAACTAGCAGCAAAGGCATGAATAAAAAAAAATAATTTTTAGTCTACCACATTGTTTTTTAAGGCATTGACTCCTGATTTTGACCAAGAAGGAAAACTGGGAAGGACTGAACAGTATTCAACCATGTTGAGTAAGATCAACTCCCAAATACGCAAATGTATCTCTTCTGTAGAAGAAATATAGTCAATCTGTGTGTTGCCTCAAGTCCTGTCCTCTGTGCAAATGAAATTCAGCAAGGCTGATTTTTCAGGATGTGTGTTGATATGTGCCTGTGCATTAGATGTCAGTGATTAAACCCACAAAGGTGTGTGTGTGTACTTATTTGTATGGAAAACGAATGAAGTGTGGCAACTGCTGGTGGCAAGTCTTTCACATGTATCCATCTCTGCCTCAGGTAATAACAGCAGCAGAAATGAAAAAAAAATCACTGAGGAATGGGGTGAAGCATTTTAGTTTCAGAATGCATAATATGCAGCCATGAGTTCTTATCAAGGAAATACTAAAGGGATTAAATACCTTTAGAATTTCTGAAAACCAGACCATAATATTAAAGTTTTAATAATTAGTATTTCTCATCTAATGCACATCACAGTAGAGGATTCCTGTAAACTTTCAAGCTCCCAGCTTCCTAAAGCAAAAACTTGAGATATTGTGTATAAGTAGATTTATAACTGGGTATTATTGAAATGATGCACTGATTATAGTATACAGTTTACAGACTGAAAAAACAGTAGGAGCTTTCAAATTTTCAGTAATTTTTAAAATTACAGGGAAAGTAAATAGCATTTGTGTCTACTGGGACAGAAGAAGGTAGGAGTTTATGATATATTTCTGCCTAACCCAAGGTCTGAACTATTCATAAACCACTTGCCACCAAATATATATTTTTCTTGCACTCTTGGTGAAAAAAACACTAATTTGCTATAGAATTTATAGCATCTTTTATATATGTCATATAAAACACGTTCTTAGTTTTATCAGTATTTAACAAAAACAGTGGGTCTAGTACAACCAAGGCAGGAAGACAAAGAAGCTAGTTTTGAGGAAACATTTTATTTCTTTCCTTGTCTGTCAGTCCAATTTAATATTAATAAATACTCTATAGAACAGTTAAGCATATTTTCAACTTCTCCCTTCCAAACTACTCATGCTTTTTTTGAGTTGTCTAATGGCCACTGTGGTATTATTTTAATTTTTCAGAACTACTGTTATTGCTATTGCCTTACTTTCACAATAGGTATTGTAAGAGAGGGGGAGACAGTCTGACAGATCTTGGAGACAAGCTTTCCCTGATTCTTCCCTTATCATGAGCTTTTAAACCCATAACTATCAAGCAAACATTTATTAAAAGATAATGAAATTGCATCAGATTATCACAAGATTGAGATTTTTGCTTAGGCATTGACACATTTATTGTAATGAAAAGTCAGAATTTGCCTTCGTGTAGCTACAGGACGTAAGGATCTCATTTTTTGAGTGACCTGAAACACTCATTTGTGACAACACCTGAGGCAGGTATGTGAGACAGTTTAGATGAATTGCACTTGGACAGTGCTTTTATTTTTCCCCCATTGATTATTACATAAACTGAGGGTGCTTAGTTTAGATTCAGAGACCTAATTTCTTGACGTCTCAAGTTATGAAGGATGAATCTTGGCATCCACCGGTGTTACCAGTGGTGACTTTTTGTACCATTCCTTTTAACTGCCCCACATAAAATCACTTCACAGAAGACCTCTTTTTCTCTCATAATTTATTAGGAGGGTTGACAGTGTGTGAATATTCATTTCTACTACAATCAAAGAACTTTGCAGTGCTGAGAGCAGTAATTAATATCTGTGACTCCAAATACAGTGTCTGAAAACCAGCAACGATTATTTTATTCAGTCTTCTAATTCAGCTATTTTCTGATTTTTCATAACTTAATAGAGGATTTTTGAAAATATTTAATCACTCCCTTCTGGCATAGTGCATTACTCATGCTGGCCCTGGATAATTTGGCAGCACCCATTTGATGCTCAGTCACATATATTGTTCACCATTCTTACAGGTGGTTTCACAGGTCTCAGGTCAGGTCTGTTCTCTGCTTACTTATTGCTCAGTGAACATGAGCTTAACTGTCCATGAGAACATTTTCTTAAACTGTCAAAGTATTCAGTGGAGGGGCTGTCACTCTGATTTTCTTTCCTGAAGTATCAAACTTTTATAGCTGCCCTGGCTTGGAGACAGTCAGTTCCTAGATGTGATCTTTCAATGCTACCAACTAAATTTTCTTTCACTGTAAAGCCAAGCAGCACTTACTAAAACATCGCTGCTGGTTTCTTTCATATTATTTCTTTAAATTCTTGTGGGGTCCATGAAACAGTATGTTTTATCTCTACTTCTGGCCTCAGATTGGAATTCTGATTTCGTCCACTTATGTGGCATTGGTTCAAAACACTGAAAGTGCTGAGGTTCCTTCTTGTTTTCTGTTTTTGACTGTGTTTCAAGATTTAGTTTACACTGACATACAGGAAGCTCAAGTACTGTATTTGCCTAATCATTATTTCAGGGAATCCAAGAATAGAGTAGATTTTGGATCCATTGAGCCATCTTTCACCATTCCCAAATTGTATTCTATGAACAATGCTGATATCATCAATGACAATAGACGAGAACAATAAAATTATCTTACTTAAAACAAAGGTCACTCAGGGTTTGTGGCCCAAACTCTAATTAAATTTAACCTTTTTCATATTATTTTTATGTCCACACCCATCATAAAGGTTCTTGCTTTTATACCTTTTTCTGCCTATCCTTATGAAATCCACTAATACATAGTTACTTTTTTGAATACTGTAAACCTTTTTCTGCCTGTCTTTGATCTGTTCTGGAAACAAAGTGAAACTATTTTCAGCATGTTCTGATTTCATCAAAATCAGAGAATAATTCAGTTAATTTTGATGCTCTCAGAAAATATTTCTTGTGTTTTCTTCCTAAGCATCTGTTTTGTGGCAAACTCAGATGAAAGTGCACTGGCTTGTTTTTTGGGAGAAATTTCTTGTGGAGTGGTGTTTTTTACTGGTGATATCCTGCTGTGAGGGAACAGGTAACTTGTTCAGGCAGGCAAATTATTGAGATCTGTCCTGAAATCTTTAGCAAAGCAGAATATGCTGAAGAGTGTGAACAGAAGTAATTTAAAAGTGTTAGTTTACAGAAAGCTGCTGTTTAATTTGTGGAGTCTTTGAAGGCAGTGAGAATGAATGGCCTCATGACATCTGATATGGTAGGGCAGGCTGACTACAAGGAGCAAGAAAGATGAGTGAAAAACATCCACTACAGCCCCCTGCCAAAATGTATAGGGAGAATAGCAAGTAGGTGTTATGTGAAACTTGCAGCAATGGGGCAGTAATGAATTTAAAAGACAAGGAAGGAAAAGGAGTTAATTGTGGATGACACCTGACACTTTAAAAACTTTATATTTTTTTTACTGGTTTTGAAATTGATGTTAGGAAACAAATTGCAAATATGTCTAGTTCATCAGGTACATAATTTGCTGAACTATATTCTTGAAAAAAAAAATCAGCATTCTGACTGCTGCTACAAAGCAGATAAGTACTTATCTGTAGTTCTTTATCTGGAGTGCCAAGCAGCGAAGGGTGCTGTGCACTGGACTGAAGTTCTGTCATTTCCTCGCAGTACTTTGGAGATAGGCATATCCATTTGGGGAATGCAAGACTGACTGTCTTTTTAAAAGACACAGGGACATTAGTAGAACACAAAGATGTATGAAGACAACAGGATGCCTGTACTTTTTCCAGATTCCGTATAAAGAGATATTTAACTGGTTTCTAAATTCAACATTTTATGTCTGTCTTGGAACTTTCACATCTTTCTGATGTTCCTGTACAAACTCACATGAAAGATTAATACTGAAATATTATGTTTCATGCTGGAATATTTAGAAATGTAATAACATCTTGCTCTTCTGAGGTATGATATCTTTTACATCAGGACACCACTATATACACATGGGAGTCGCATTTCAAAGACAGTATTTCAAGACCCTGTGGGCAAGCTGCAGCTGTGCTAAAAGCCTTTGGCCCAGTTTGATATGGCTTCACTCCCTGCTTGCAGGAACTCTAACCTCTAGTGTCTGATTTACAGAGAGATTGCTTGCTTTCTTTCTTTCTCTGTATGGTTAAGGGTTGGAAAGTTCCATTCTGCATCCCATCCCTGCCTTGTCCCAGTCTGGCTGCAGCTCCACCTCATGCTCCTTGCCTCTCTCCATAAATGGATAAATGGGTGGCACTCACTGACAAAACCTCTTAGAAAGAGGAGCTGAATACTCCTGTAATTTGTTGTAATCTGCCTTTGTTGCAGAGCCACAGTCAGGTCTGAACTCAGCATCACCACAGACAAGTAAATTTCCTTCCTCACATAGTGACAGGGGAGTTGCTGCTCCCACAAGTGACAGATGTCATTTAGGCTGCCAAGGGTAGCCAGAGGGACCACTGAGGACTTCATGCAGCTCTACAGCACATGGTATTCTTGCAAACATGGAAAGATAAAACATCTCCTGGTTTCAGATGTGCTTCCCCATGTCTATTCATAGATTAAATTAAGTTCTCTGATTCTGATGTAGAGCTCTAGGGATAAAAGAACAAGACCTCTTCAAAGCCATGTAACATCATTGGTGACATTCACCTGGGGGACAGGACTTAAGGGGAAATGAACCACTGTTTTCCAGGTGTCACTATGATTCCACTTTTCCCCATGGTCAATACAATGCAAGTACCACCTCTTTCCAGATGCTCTTCCATAACAGCAAGCAGCATTTAAATTCCTTCACAAATATATTTTAAAAATCCATTTTTATCTGTATTATATAATTACTCTTTCAGAGAGAGTAACAACAGACAGATCTGTTAAGACAATCTCCTGGTTCCACCACATGCTGACAGTAAACTCTGAAATAAACAAAGCCCAAATTGAATTAATGCTCCTTTTCCCCCTGCTCTTTCTTTCTTTTACTTTTTTTCTCAGTGCTCTTCATTCTTTGGAGTACCCAGGCAGTCACATTCAGAGTGGCTGAGGCCAAGAGTACTTTTTTTTCAGCTCATACTCTACAGAGATGAGCTTTTGGATTTGTGAGCATAAGAGAAGATGAACTACATCATTTTCTATGAGCTTTTACCCTCTTCTAAGAAACTATGAGCATGTAGGGTTGCTTACAAAATGGTTATTTCCTGAAAATTTTCGCAGGCAATAGAACATAATGAAGTAATTTGCATATACTGAGCCACGCATCGACAAGGTGAAAGAAAAGTCCATGATATTCATGAATATTTTGGTAAGCTGGGTTTTTTCAACAAGCATTCACTAAATTAAAGTGATTGCATTTGACACCTGAATACCAAATTTAATTTTGCTTTTGGATTAGGCTTGTTCATCTCACTTGCATCTCCTTAAAAATTAACTACTCTTAAAAAAAAAAAATCAGAGAGTGTGTAAAGTTGAGAACTTAGGTCACTGAAGTTCTCTGATATGCTATCTAGATTTTTGAATCAGTCAAGAATTTGTACTATCTCTGTATAACAAAGAGACACTATCTATGTTCAGCTCATGCATAATGAAGGGTTTCACCTATTCTTCTGCTACTATGATCAAACAGTGTATAAAAATTAATTTTTTGTTTAACGTTTTGATCTGTTAAAATTGTAATGCTCCTGGAGTTTATGAACAATGCAATAACAGTTTATATCCTCAAGAAAATACCACGTCTATTGTAGTTAAATTATTACTGTTTCAGGCTTAATGAGGAATGTTCCCAATGTACTGAGGCTTGCAATAGTGGCTTTAGTGGCTCAGAAGCACATGTAATAATGCACTAAGAATCCAAGATAGAGAAAGGTAAAAGCCAAGAAGCTTAAAAAAAAAGATATTAAAATTAAGGTATTGAAAAATAAATTGATTTAATCTATATTTAAACCTGTTGAGTGTTAGCTCCATTTAACTGGAGAGTGCATTTCAAAAGAAAAATTTTCCTAAGACAAGGGAACTACTCCATCCAAACTACACACATTTTTCTTTCATGAAATCCTGTTGCAGGTAAGAAGATCAATAATTAGTTAGTTTTCATTCCCTGCTTCATTTCAAATCTTATGTAAAAAAACCAAACTATCACTGCTTGTTTGCTCTTTGTCTAATACATCTCATTAATTGCTACTACCATGCCTATGTGATGGAATATCTTATTCAGAACAATGGTAAAGCTCTACATATAAAATCAACAGACAATATAATATATGCTCTTATGAGGGGAAAATAAACTTTCATAGAATCATAAAACTATAGAATGGCTTGAGTTAGAAGGGACCTTAAAGATCATCTCATTCCAACCCTCCCTGCCATGGGACACCTTTCATTAGACAGGCTGCTCACAGCCCCATCCAACCTGACTTTAAAACCTCTCATGAATGGGGCATCCACAACTTCTCTGGACAACCTGTTCCAGCACCTCACCACCCTCACTCACAGTGAAGAATTTCTTCCTCACATCTAATCTAAACCTACTCTCAGTTTGAAGCCCTTCCCCCTTGCCCTATCACTGTATGACCTTGTAAAAAGTTTTTTCCTGTCTTTCTTGTAGGCTCCCTTCAAGTACTGGAAAGCCACAGCTGGGTCACACCAAGTCCTCTTGAGGCTGAACAATCCCAATTCTCTCAGCCTTACCTCACAGGAGAGTTGCTCCATCCCTCTAATCATCTTCATGGCCCTCCTCTGGACTTCCTCCAGTAGGTCAATGTTACTTTCTAAGTCTGAACTTTCTCTCTTACACTTTATTGAATGTTTGGTGCAAGAATTTGTCTATTCTGCTGGATAGACAAGACCCAAGGCTTCATTTGTTCGGTGTTATGGTGGAAATACTTACCCTAGAAATTGTCTGTTGTTTGTGGTCAAAGCCTATTTTTATTTGCATAGGTATCTTTGAATAAGAGTGTGTGAATAGAATTAGGTACTAATAACCTAATAGAAGATTATTAATAACTTAATAGAATAAGGTGTTAATAATAGATTAGTGACAACTCCAAGTGATTAAGCAATTTTAATTGGTTTAAATAAATACCAGAAACTAAAAAACTGTCTTTTTTTAACTGAGACCAGAAAAAATAACAGTGTTAAAAATTAAGAATTTACTGGGTCAAGCAACACTTTAAAATTTTATATAGCTTTTTTTTTTTTAACTGCAAAAAAAAATGGGTCTTAAGGTCTTAGCAATTCAATTTGATCAATTTTTGCAATTTATCTACAAGCTTTTTCTGTCATTAATGGAGATTTGTTAATCTTGTAAAATTGGATTGGCTTGCTTTGTTTTTCTGTGTACTTCTGACCTACCTCTGGGCACAGAAGATATTTATGATAGATTTGTTTAACTTTTTGATCTGTTAAAATTGTAATGCTCCTGGAGTTTATGAACAATGCAATAACAGTTTATATCCTCAAGAAAATACCACATCTATTGTAGTTTCTTTCAAGGGTAATGACACTTTCTATTATCTCTGTCAAAGTGCTACTGTGAATTATCTGAATGAATGTAGCCCTTTTCTTTCCTGTTCATAAGCAGATCCAGATTTTTATAGAAACAATCATTACTTGCAAGCATTTGCCAAACAGCAAACCCATTTTATGTTATGGATTATTTACTATTTTTTTTTCTGTCTGAATTCTCTGTGAAGTGACTGGTCACCTCACCAGCACTACTTCTTTTCCATTCTTGCATGGAAGTAATTTTAAAAACCTGTGGCTTATCAATAATGGGGAAAAAAATCCATCCATGCCAAATCATCTATTGCATATGCAAATATACTTGTTTCTGCATATGAAAAGAGGCTGGGTGAACTGTAATAGAAACAAAGCTCCTTTAATACAAACAACAACAATAAATCCTGGACTAAAAAGCTTTTTATATTCACATGGATTTTTGCAGGAACATCATCTTATTGGAATATCAATGGCTGGATGGACAAGGAGTTCAAGGCGTACCTCCTTTTTACATTACTCCTTTGGCATAAGTTAACTTGTAGAATTACACTAAGCTGCTCTTGCAAGTCTTTTTATTGAGCTTATCACATAAGCCACCTTAACATCTTTATTCACCTTCCAAATATATGTTATAATTAAGAGTAAGTTTGTGACTTTTAACATCTTTGGAAAACCACAGATGTTTTCTTCTGAATAGAGTCACATCTGTGCAAGCAGGGATGGAGAGCCGAGTATAGGAAGAAGACTGACATTGCAAGATTTCTGTCAGCCATAACGTTTGTGTTCATTCTGTGCATGTTGAAATTTCAGTGGTGAGAACAATATATTGCCCTGCTAAAAATCCAGCAAAATCTGAAATAAAATGTGCATTAATAACTGCTGGTTCTGAACACTAGATGACAATGTCAAACTCAGACAACCAACACCCTCCTCCCCCCCCAGATTTTCAGTTGCATTAAAAATAAGTAGGAAATAATGTTTAAAGGGATTATAACCTCATTTCTTATGACCCAAAATGAATATTCTAGTAGATTCTCTACATGCAAATTTTTTTTCCTTTTTTTGGTGTAGTTATATGTAAATGCTCTTGGGACTGGAAGAATTAACAAAACTGCTTAGAAAAATTTTTAGCTTTTGAAATCTAATTTAAAGTTCCATCCATTAAAGTCTCACATTCCTCCTGATTCTTTGTCTCTGATGCATCTATTACTCCAACTGGAATATGCATCAGCCTGACTCAAGGGGAAAAATGAGGGAGCATTCTGACGTGAGTATGTTCATGGCTAAGTGTTGTAGAGCCTAACTGAAAGAGGACCAATGAGGTTCCAGGGAAATTAAGAAAATAAACCATTTCTCAGAAATGAAAACTTCTTTGCCTTTTTGGAACAGTTCAAGGAAGTCCACAAGATCTTCAGATAAGGGAGAAAAGCAAAAAGGCAGCTGAATAGAGACTCTCTAAGGGGCACAGTAAAGGGAGGAAGGCAAAGTTGACTCAAATTTAGCACTGCCTGCATTAACTACATTCCAAGCTCACCAAAAGACAGCTTTCAATGTACCTTTATAAAAAAGCCTTTTTATTTATTTTAATTACTTGAAAAAAAAATTAAGTAGTGCATATTGCCTAAAAATATTGGGTTTGATGGAATATGAGATTTTTAAATGAAGAATTTAATGAAAATAGGACTAGATTAAACAATTTAGGAATAAAATGGATGTTTGGACCACCATATCTATATCAAAATAAATCACTTTTAGTCTTTTTCTTACAGAAGTCTACACCCAAACTCTAAAGTAATTCCAGAGTAAACAAGTTTAATCTTCGGTATAGCTCTTAAAAAGTATGTTTCTCCTAAAATCCAAAGTTATTTTGTCTTTATACATGTTCCTTCTGCTCTACTGATACCTGTATGAGTATTAAATCTCATATGGTGTTTGATCTCTAGGGGGATTATTTTACTCAGATAAGAAAGGCTTGGGCTTTGTGATAATCAGGGCTGTTCTTTACCCAAGGAGGTGTGAATGCATGTAGAACAGGGAAAAGACTGTGATCTGCTATGAATATTTATCAAAACACTTCTTGCAGCTGGAAGAGCTAACTAAAGAAAACAGTGCTGTTCCGTTACCCTGCCATATATACTTCTCATGTATTTATCCCATTTTGAAAAAGCCATTTTAGAAACACCTGGAAAGACAAAAAGAGACAGCTTGTGCAATATATTCTCTCTTCTAAAATCCATCAGCTGCCTAATCTTATCTATAATGGGCCAGGGTCTCATTTGAAACAATCTTATTGCTTTAAAATCTCTTTGGTGCAAAGCACTTGCCTGTATTGAGTATGCAATGACACCGCTAATGAAAGTGTGACAGATCTCGTCCACGAACAAATGCACTGCTTCAGCCTCCCTGTGACAACCACTGTGGCCAGAGTCACACCTGAAGGATGAAAACATCTTGAGCATTGCAGCTGAGTTTCTTGTAGACAAAGAAGCTGAATATATTAGAAGTTATGGTATAGTACATGTTATTGTGAGGGAACTTTGTGACTAAAGCCAGAGGTTGGCTGTTGCAATTTGTATGAGATTTTCAAAGCATCACCATAGGCCTCTCATGTCCTGGGCCAGTCCAGGACTGAGAAGACATAGAGGTAAAGGTGACCTACAGTTACTTAAGTACCCCTTCAGAAGTATGTTGTAGGCTGTTTTCTGACCATGGCTCCTACCCCTGCTGTGAAGCCATGGAAAAGAATTTCAGTAGTAGGAAAAAAGTAGGGAAAAAACCCCCACCTTTTTAAAAAAAATGTAACACACATTCATCTTGTGTATCATTAATCACTTTAAGTTCCAGAACTCACTTGAGAGATAGGAGTGTGGAATTTCCTATGCTCAGCTATGTAAACTGTCCATCTACTCTGACAAATGGAGAAAACAGTGGATTCTGGGCCTTTATGTGTGGCAAGACCATCAGTGTATACTTCAGACGAGAATTTCTCTTTCCTAGACCCCAGGCTGACAAAATTCTGAGTAATTGGAAACACTAAATGCAGATGAGAACTCAATAGGATTAAATTTACATTTCAAATTCAAAAATTGAAATTTTATATTTGGCAGGTCAGTCTTTTTAAGGCTCTTCAGATGAAGGTCCTCAGACCTGGAAAAACACTATGGAGTTGAGTTTTGTGGAAAGAAGGCAAATAACATGATCAGTAAAGCAATAAACAAAAAATGAGGTATTTTTCTGTGGTTACACATGCAGGACCAAAGAAAAATATGTCTGTTGTAAGCTACCAATATAATGATAGTGTATTCATTGACTCTAGAAAACAGAGCATCATGAAATACTTTCTCTAGTACTGAGGGTTAATTGCATGAGATACATTAATAGGTACATACAAATAATTTTGTAATCTTTTTTTTTTCTGCTGAGTAGAGAAGAAAAGAGATTACCTGTACCCAGAGGCTACAAAAGGCATTTTGCAAACAAGAAAGGCATAATGACAGTTCAAACTATCCTTCTAGATTTATGTGGGGGTCACTCAAATAGAGGCTATTCTTAATTTGTGTGAGAACCCCAGGTAAGGTCAGCCTAATTGATTCAGTCTGAAAAAAATATTTGAGGTTGTGTTAGCAGGCTCAGAGTTTTCTACTTACAGTGCACACTGGGGAAATTTTGTCACTGAGCATGAGGCAGGAAACCTTACACTTTCTCTCCCTCTGTGCTCAATATCCATGCTCTTTAGTTTATGGTAATGTTGTATACTGAAATTCCTGTCATAAGCTGCCAAACAACAATTTATTCTCTGCCCTCCCACAAGGGGATTGCTAAAAATAACTAGAATCACACAGCAGATAATGGGTCAAGGGTGCCAGGATGCTCTCAGTCTGTGTCACTTCTCCATGGAGGGTCCAGCAGTATTGCTGCTCCTACCACTTCATGTGCAAATCTTCCGCTTTTCATTTGCATTGACGAGATGGCAAAGCCAGTCTTTCTTAAAATTTTGTCATTCTACAAAATCTGTCCTTTTCTTCTGAGAGGAAAAGCTCCTACACTCCAGCAAGAGACTTGAATAATAACAAGGCACAGTAAAGCCCTTCTCCACCTTGTTTTGTACTTGTAAAACTTAAAGCCTTTACACCAACTGTGTCAAGTGCCCTTGTAAAAGCTCAAAAGGGAAGGAATCATACTTTATAAGAAACAACTAATTTTAACAATCTAACTAGATGTGACTAGGCAATGGGGAGGGCTACTGTTATGCTTGCCTATTCTGTGGTACAAAGGGATTTGTTTAATTAGTCAATGCTGTGCCAGAAATCTGTGGAAGAGGTGGGAACTCAGCTTGGCTCATTTGAGATCCGTACTGTAATTATAAGGTCATGCTTCCAAGAGGATGAATACCAGAAATTTCCTCTGGTGCTATTTCCTATCAAGTCTTTTCTCCAGGCAACTTTGCCCATTTCTTCCCACCCAAAACTCTCTTATTACAAATTGTATTGGTCTTTTATTGGTCCTGGGTCCACTCTGAAGCTTTGGAAAGATTTGGGGTTTCTTTTTTTGATACTCAGGATTGCTTATTTTTAGATTACAGGATTACTTAGAGTTCATTGTCATTTTGTGTCACTGACTGAAGAGATTTGTAGCATACAAGTTATGGAATATATCAGATAAATATAAAAATCTAGTAGAATATTTGCTAGACAATATGGAAACAATTTTTCCTACTTTCTCCAAGAGAAGGATGAAAGCTAAATAACTTGCACCAATTCATATATAATTTACAGCATACGTAATAACTAATTTACAGTTTCTGTGTTTCCAACCACCAGTAATGGTATTTAATTTATTTTCTTTGGAGGCCTAACTGGTCTGTTAAAGGATTTGCATACTTGTGAGCATATTTGGATCTCTACAGTAATAGATCCCTTGGCTTTATATGTAGAAACACTCTTTCCATCAGTGATGTTCAGATGTGTCAAATCTGGCAGATTCTTTGCTTTCCAGAATAGCTCATTCCTTCAGTGGGACAGTCCTAAAAAATTTCTAGTAGCTCCAGTGTGTTGGGTTTGTGTGGATGGGTTTTGGTTGTGGGGATGTTAGAGGGGTGGTTTCTCTGAGAAGCTTCTTCCAGGTCAAATTCCAGCTAGCTTCAGGATGGATGTGCCACTGGCCAAGGCTGAACACATCAGAAATGATGGTGATGCCTTTGGGGTAACAGACTTAAGAAGGGAAAAAAAAGTTACTGTGCAGTTGTAATTGGGACCAGAGAAGATCAGGTAAGAACATGAGGGAGGAACAGCCCTGCAGACACCAAGGTCAGTGCAGAAGGAGAGGCAGGAGGTGCTCCAGGTGCTCAAGTTGAGTTTCCCCTGCAGCCCGGTTTGCAGACCATGGTGGGACAGCTGTGCCCCTGCAGCCCATGGAGTTCCAGAGCGATGCAGAAATGCACCTGCAGCCCAGGGAGAAGATCCGCGCTGGAGCAGGTGGATGCCTGAGAGGAGGCTGTGACCCCAAGGGAGGCCTGTGCTGGAGCAGGCTCCTGACAGAGACCTGCAGACCCCTGAAGAGAGGTGCTCATGCTGGAGCAGGTTTCCTGGCAGGACTTGTGATCCCATGGGGGACCCACACTGGAGCAGCCTGTCCTTGAAGGACCATGGAAAAGTGCTCCATGTTGGAGCAGTTTGTGGAGAACCATTGTTTGTGTGATGGACTCACAGTTGAGAAGTTCATGGAGGATTATCTCCCTAGGAGGGACTGTGCTGGAGTGGGAGAAGGACTCTTCTCCCTGAGCAGTGGCAGGAACAACGCGTCGTGAACTGACCATAATCCCCATTCCCTGTCTCCCTGCACCACAGAGAGGGAGGAAGTGGAGCTGGGAAGGAGGGACAGGTGGGGGGAAAGTGTTTTTAAGGTCTTATTTTACTTCTCATTATCCTGCTCTGCTTTTCTTCATAATAAAATCAATTAATATCTCTAATTCAAGTCTGTTTTGCCTGTGACAGAGCGTGATGAGTGATCTCTCCTGGTCCTTATCTCAACTCCTGAGCCTTTAATTATATTTTCTTTTCCTTGTCCACTTGTGGAGGGAAGTGATAGAGCAGCTTTAGTGGGTGCCTGGCACTCAGCCAGGGTCAACCCACCACATCCAGTTAGCCTGCTTCTTGCTTAAAAAACACAAGAGCTGTCTGCTCTGAAAGAACTGTGACAGTAAGAAAGACAATACTGAAAGAGAAGAGCCAATTTTCAAATACCTTCTATATTTTCTCTTTCCACCTCTGAGAATACCCATCAAAAGCTCTCTTGGGGTTTCTCAGAAAGGACAACTGCCAGGGTGAATTGTGAGGGAATCGACTTAACTTACCATGCTGCTGCTGAAATCCTGTCTGCGGCTGTTAATTTATTCAAAGATAAACAAAATGCTCTTATTGCCGCTCATGCAATTTTGACAGATGGCTCTTAGCATTCAGTCCAGGTGTAAAGAGACAGAGATGAATGGATCTGTTCTTTTTAATTCACACACATACTTGTGACTTTCATCTCTACCTGAATAGCTCCTCAGGCTGTCTATCTATTTCTGGTTCCATGCAATAGACAGATCTTCTTCTCTCCCAATAGTTACTTGATTGTGCCTTTTAACAGAAGTCCCGCCCTCTGGAATATTCAATTTGCTGAGAATAAATCATATATATCATTAATATCTGATTTAAAAGTAAAATAATATTTAATTATGAATGTACATGAGTTCTTGGCTCAGTGGAAAGCTTTAAGAAAAGAAGAAAAAAAAAATACCTATCCTCCACATCACATATGTAAAAAGAGGTTGTCTCATTTCCTATTTCCAAAAATGAGATGAGTTACATGAATTTGAACAGTGAAAGTAGAGAGCACGATTGAAATTATGGTGTCTTTTTTTTAATACAGGACTTCCCCAAGCATCTTGACTGACTTTCTTGCTGAAGTCCTCAGATAATGTGCAGTACAGAACATGGGAGAAGTTTCAAGTCATGCTCATATTCTGCAAATATTTTTAATCTGTGTCACATTGTTGGAAATGGCAGAGGATGAAAAGCAAAGAAGGCGGCAGAAGTAGCAGAGATATCTGTTACTTTGCTCTTAAAATTATGTCTTAGAGTGTACAGAATCTGAAAGTTCAAAGTATCTGTTGCCATTATGGAGGGCTGCAGAAATAGAAGAACCAATAGGGCACACAGGATCTTTGAAATTAAGGTAATAATGTGCATGAGACACCAAAAAACACAAAAAAATCAACTCAGCTCTGGTCAAGGTCTTGTGGTGAATACACCAGTACTCCATACCTGTTAGCTTAAGATTGCTATTTAACTTTGTGTTATAAGGCAAACCATAGTAAGTTAATGTCAAGATGCCCTTGATCATTATCAGCATCAGAGAACATTTTAGTCAGGGGTTCTGGACCTGAATTTCCCCAGTTTCAAACCAGAAAATATATTGGCTGAGTAGAAGCTATTTTGCTGCCTGACTGGTTTGAGCTATTTTCTATTATGTAACATTGCTATCTTTGCTGAAGAGATTAAAGTATTTCTTTTCTTCCTCAGCTTCTAATCTCATGGTTTGGCCAGTGGAAGCTGAAAACCTGTCTGTGTCTCAGACCTAGAGATTGTGGTGTATTTGAGACCAGTCCACTTATCCCTCTTTACTAATTTAGTTTAAATGTGAATGTGTTACAGAACTGAACTCAATCACCATCACTAGAGTGATGTGTGATACAATATAATTTCTCTCCTGCGCTTTTAGGAAGCTTGCTAATTGAACACAAATTGGAGGGTTTCATTCAGGATTTTGTAACACTGCCAAATGCACTGGCATGGGATTTGCTGGACTCTTGTGCCTGCACAAGCTGCTGCCGCCGTTGTAACAACACATAGGACAGCACAGCCCTTGTCTCAATAAACCACAGTAAGTTTGTTAAGATTATTTGAGGTCAGTTAACCCATGGGATGCCAAGTGGAGATGCAGGCTGTGCTGCTTGGGATATTTACTCCTCTCCCTATTTGCCCAGCATATCTGGCAGAAGCCAATATTAATGCTGCTTCCACTGATGGTAATAAACAAAAGAGTTCACTAGCTCTATCTGCTGCCTTTGGCTAAGGTCTGAGGCAGGAAAGAGGGTGAATTGGCTGTGAGTGAATGAAATCAGTCCATGCAATAAGAAATCTCTGCATGCTTTTTAACCTCTCTGTCCCCAAATGATGTTTGAACCGCATTTACAAGGATTTCTGATGACATTCTTAAATCATATACTATCACTAGAATTTGGAATAAGGTGGTCTTTTTTTTCTTTCAGGATAAAATATTTAGTGAATATTTAGTGAATATTTCTACTTGCTCTGCCAAAATACCATCATTTTTCAATAAAAAGCACAGATAACAATTTGAAGTCTTCACACCTAAAGTGGAGTTTGCTTTTTTTAGTTTAAACTTGTCCAGAGTGAGAAGTTCAAAGGAAACAGCTTTGATAGGTGAAAATAAAACCTTTGAAATAACCACTGATTCTGCTATCTGGGATGGAGAAAAGGTCTTACAACCTCTTCTCCAGATGTGCCCTTCATGTGCACCTTCATGTGCACTGCGTTTCTCCCTGCAGGAAGATGGGAAGAGTCAGAGGCAAAGAGAATCTGACAGAGGAGGATGAAAAAGCCAATCTCAAAAGTTGCTGCTTGGTGTGAGGCTGCTTTAATGCTGCCTCAAGAAGGCTGGCTTAAGAAATGCCAAGTTCTTTGAGATGTAGAAGGCTTGATGTTAAAGACAAAATATAGTAAGAGGCAGTGTTCTGTTTAAAATTCCATCTATGGGGTTTTGATTCTCTGCCTTGTATGTTCTGTCTTCTAATCAGCCTATGGATAAGACTAGAGAGTTCATCTCTACACTGGTGTAAATATAAAACTCAGAAGTGAGTGATCATTCTTTACTTTGATAAAACCTGTGAAAAAGCACTGAAATATTGTATACTGGAAACAGAGAGAACACTTGAATGTGCTTTCTCAAATTAATATTTGGAAAAAGGCAACATTATCCTTGCAAATATCCTGACTGGAACTGCTCTTTTCTGGAAACTTTGCAAACCTTTTCCTCACAGGTTTTCTCTCTGTTCCCCATACTTGCCTATTGCGTGGAGTCAGAGTTCAAGTGTGAATTCCCTGCTTTGAAATATTCTTCTCTGCTGAGATGCAAAGGCAAACAGACTAAGTTTTGATATTCTATGAACTGGTCCAGTTGTAGCTGGAGTTATCTGATGCCTTACTGAAGGGTCTGTATTATTAATGAAGTAGCTGGAAACCTTTCTGTGAAGGGGAGGAGGGTGACAGGAGAGACTCTGAATATGCTTCCACCCTCTCTTTTGAAGGCATTTCCTGGGGATGACATTTCGTAAGGTTGCACTGCCTGAGAATAATATTTCAGCTGTTCGGAGAGTGCAGCGAAATGTTTCACTTCTGAGTGTTGCGTATGTGCCTCAGAGGGACATGTTAGTTCAAACACAGGGCCATCCTGCTATGCAAATCTGTCCATGCAATGTCCAGGTGAGAGCTGGCTCCTATCCTACCATCTCAGAGTGTGGGCAGAATAAGTTTTTGTCTGATTCCAGACCACAGGGTAGGCATAGCCATTCTTCTGAATTTGCACTTATGGTCTTTGGTGTGGGAAGGTGGTTTCTAGCCTGCATGCAAGCTGTGAAAGGCAGGAGCTGCATATCCTGTAAGTGGCCTTTTCAAAGCTCTTCTACATCTCAACTGACTTCTTAACACTTGTGGTTTCAGCTTCTGGGCTGTGAGGTAGGGGCAGGGTGCCTGCTAGCAAAAATTATAGGATGGATATTGAAAAGGTTAAATCAGTCCCGTGTCTTCCTAACTATCTTTAATAAATGTTGATAGGCAAAATAATTTTGAGTTCTTGTACTGCTGCTGCAGACAGCTGGAAAAAGAAGAATCTTTTAATGAATATGCACAATTGTAATAAGAACAGAAAATGGTACATAAAATTTTTTCTTGTAATTTGAAGACTGTATTCTTGTGATCCTCCTGACGTGATATACCTGAGCTGTAAAGCAGAATTTGCATAGCTTTTGATCTTACAAAAGGCTTCTATTTTACAAGTCTGGTATAATTTGATGCTTCAGTGGTTTTGACTTATAAATGGTATTTGCAAATCTTTTTCATTCTTTTGGAGCTGAATTTTATGGAGAAATAATAAGTAGATGACATTTTTATAAGTGGGAAGAATTGGTCTATCTCTGCTGGCTAGAGAACATTTTCCCCTGGAGTGGAAGGTAGTCCCTGGTATGTTCTTCCTCTGACCTAAACTGTCTTGTTTTTTCAAACGGAAAAGTAAATACACCTTCAGGCTGAAGAATAAAATATTGTGGCCCATCCAACCCAAAGTCATTTCCCCCAGAAAAATTGGAATTTTTTTCTATCATGCCTTAGTGAGTCATCACAGATTTAACTGCTCTTGGCAAATATTTGAGGTGATTTAGTTACATCTAAGGTTTTGATCATCTATAGAGAGAATGGTTTGATACAATCTAGATTAAATACATAACAGTAAAGTCTCTTCTAAGAAAACAACTTTCAGCATCAAAGCTATGCATAACATCATAGAGCAGTGCTAGAGATGACAAACTCCTTCCAACACACTGACATTTAAAAAGCAGACATAATATTCAGTATGATTTTCAATTTGTGGGCTGCAACAAACACTACAAGCTGGGAGGATTTATTTGCAAAATGCTCTTAGGCAATTTGTAAGGATATATTTGTAAGATTTAGTGAAGGTCTGCAGCAGCATAAGACACTCTTGCACTGGTTACCCAAAGGGAGGAACTGCAGCTACAGTAACAAACACAGACAGGAAAGGAGAAAGTAGAGAGGGCAGAAGCCTCACAGTGTGCAAACCAAGACAGCTGAAACAGGAGGGAGATTGAACCAATCACTAAAAACGACTGTTTTACTGTGAATTAGTTTTGATAAAGATAAATTTAATACTTCTGATTAAAGACCAAAAGAGGAGCTAAAAGGTGACTCCAGCTAATTTTACTGTTTAAGAGTGAACCTATATGATGTGAAGCTCGTAGGAGCTTTATGAGACCCTAGGTACAGATCTGGGACAAACATCAGACATCTAAGTTTTAAAAGCTGGCCTGTGTATTACAGAAAGGCTTGTCTTGGGTATAATAGAGCATTTGTTACAACCCAGGTGGAGGCAATGATGAAATTGGCAGATGAAACAATAAACGCACCCAAGAATTGAAATACAAACCTGGTTAACCAACATCTGCCAAAGCTAGGGATTTCTGTATTGCAGCTCAATTCTAGCTTGAGAGTGTGTTGTGGTTTTACCCCAGCCAGCAACCAAACCCCACACAGCTGCTCACCCACTGAACTCATGGGTTGAGATAAAGACAATTTATTAGCGAAAGCAAAAGCCATGCACACAAATAAAGAAAAACAAGGAATTCACTGCTTCCTATGGGCAAGCAGGTGTTCAGCCATCCCCAGGAGAGCAGGGCCCCATTAAATCTAAAGGTTACTTTAGAAAACACCATCACTCCAAATGGTGCTACCTTCCTACTTCTTCTCCCCACTTTATATACTGAATATGATGTCATATGGTCTGGAATATTCCTGTGGTCAGTTTGGGTCATCTCTCCTGGCTGTGTTTGCTCCCAGCCTCTCATGCACCTCCAGCTTCCCTTGCCAGTGTGGCAGTACAAAAAGCAGAAAAGGCCATGGCTCTGTGCAAGCCCTGCTCAACAATAAAAACATCTTTATATTATCAACTCTGTGTTCAGCACAAGTCTAAACACAGCCCCATCACCAGACACTGGAAAGAAAATTAACTCTCCGTCAGCCAAAACCAGCATAAAGTGGTTTCAGCAGCAAAACAATATTGATGGTGGAGTGCTTGAGAGCTCACAGTGGTGAGACCACTTTGCTTCTTCCTGTAACTGCAGCATCAGTGCCAACAGGAAGATGGATTTCAAGACATACCTGTCTTGTATGCAATTCAGCTTCAAGTCACTGAAGACTTCTTCTTGCAATCCTATGTTAATGAAAGGGAAATAGTTTGTGTCAGAACTTTCTAAGAATGTCAAAAAGGATGTCATTAGGGGAGAGGTGTAGAAATTAGGCAAGGGTGATGATTCTGCATAAGAAAAACTCCATCATGCTTTATTTTATTTTTCTGAAAGAGAGATACTTGTTATATAGAGCCTGTTAACAATGACCCATTCTGGCTGAAAAGCCTGTGGTACTGCAGTCTGGACTTTGGTGCACGGACCCAGGTATTGAGAAACACAGCATCTTGTAAGTTTGAAATATAAATGAAAATAAATGCTATGTTTATGACAAAGAAATCAGGAAAAGTCTTTTCTTACTTTCTAAAGAGGCTGCACCTGGGCTGGGGGTGCTAAGTCCCTGAGGCTGGCTGGAGCTGTGTTTGACGGACTGCTCAAGACAGAGGAGTTGCAGCTGATGGAATTTTAATGCAGAGAAAACTTGTGAGGAGCAGGGCTGGAAGAGCAGAAAGTCTTTCTTTCCCCTCTGCCCCAGTTCTAACCAAGAGTTCTTAGGAGCATCTGATGGATTCTGAAGGGTGACTCAGGAATCCTGGCTAAGTTGGTGCTTGCAGCAGAAAGTTATGAAGAGCCAGATAGTTTGAAATGCTAGACACAGAGACTCTGATGAATTTTAAACTGCTGTTATTGAACATGGACTAACGGGCAGCTTTTAAGTAATTCAGATATTTGTAAGGGAGAAGCAGTACATTTAGTTGTGATAAGGGAGTGAGGGAAATGGGATGAAACCTGGTTTAGTTAAATGTTTTGAACTCTGCAGATAGGAACAAGGCTTAAATGATATTTCAAAAATCTTTTCTGTGTTGTTGATTGTGTGAGATTCTCAGACCACCGATAAGTACTGCAACCAGGTCAATTCAAGTTGAGGACTGTTTGTTTCATTTACTAAAAATAAGAAAACAGCCCTGGCTCAATAACGCATGTAATTTTTTTTTCCATTTGAGCCCTGTATCTGAACTGAGATTCACATAATATGGAAACAGAAATGGGACAATGAGGAATAGAATATCCTTAGCTGTGTTTATTTTTTGTCATACCATATCTTGTATGTTTCTCCAATGCATACAGTTTAAAGCGCTTATCTTCACGCAGTGAGGATTAAGTTGTAAATAACCATTACAGGAGCAATTTCTAAGAGAATCTAGCCAGCCTATATGATGTGCATTTTACTTCTTATTACAAAGAAGATCCTTTTGTCATGACTGTACTAATACTCACAACATCCAAAGGCCTGTAAATTACTTTCACTCATCAAAGTGGGACACACAGGTATATCTAGAAATGGACTGTTCTGGCTCCTAATTATCTAGAAGCACAAAATGGGTATCAACACCTCTGCTTAGAGCAGCCATCAATGCAGCCAGAATGGTTAATGTAAAGAACAAACGCATTGAATTGCAAGTGCTTCTTTTCCTAGATGGAATGAAAGTGTTTCAATGTAACCCACAGCAGTGTTTATAAATGAATAGGAATTGAATATATGTGTAGTGTTGAAGAGATCTCTGAGGTTAACAGGGATGAGGGCAGGAATTTTAATCATTTAATTAGCCTCCTTTGTTGGTAGTGGTGGTTGCCTCCTTTATTTTAGATAAATAATTTAAAATGTCTGATGCTAGTAAAACTAGCTACTAAAAGCAAGTACTCATTTTTAATTGCAATGCTGCTTTTAATGGATACAGAATATTCTGTGCCTAAAGTCATAATTCAGTTCTTGCTCCAGAAATTCTTCACTTGCACTTGCAACCGCTGCTTTCAGATATACAAAAATCCCACCTCTAAGCCTTACTTGACATTAAAAGTTATGCATCTTCTTTAATATTCTACAGGTGTTCAAACCACCAAAATAATATGCAAATAAAAGCCACATTGTATCAAATCCCTAATGGATCCAAAAGATGTCCCAAAACACGAAAAAGATACTTTGAAAGAAGTAAACCAAGGACTGTATAAAAAATTCACTTAGGTTTGGAAGCAACCTACAGCAGACCAAGAGAAATGAGACAGAGTAACAGAACCTCAGATGGCAAAGGCAAACTAAGATAAAGGGAAAAATCAGCAAATTAAGAATAAAGGAGAAATAAGCTGTATGTTCTTTGAACCCTCAGGTAGAAGAGTTGGTGTCCGGCATATTGCATGTGCAGCTATGGGGAAGAACAGTGGACGAGCATTGCCTTCCACTTTTCCCCTAAACACCATTCAGCTTTCAAGTTAAGAGTAGTTGTCATGCTGTGCTTTGTTTTGGATAGGTGATGGGCAAATATGTACTGAGGTGTATTGGTGCTCACAGCTCATCACTCCAGCATCTCCTTTTCCCACAGCGCTTTGTCTTTTATTGCACCATCCAGCCAGCTCCACTGGACCTACAGCTCTCTGTCATATGCGACTGCAATGGTATCATGGTAGAAGTGACCACCAAAAATCGTGTGCGTTTAGACCTGCCAGCTTGTCCTTGTTTACTGATGACAGGACCTGCTCATTCATCTCTTGGGAGATGTAAGCTGTCTGCTTGAAGGCATGGTTTGTGAGCAAAATCTCTCATAGATCTTTGAGGAGGTGGGAAATGAAGCTGAATTAAAACTTTTTGTTGTTCCCCTCCTGCCTTTCTGTTGACTACAAACACTGTGACCTCTTAAGAGTTAGGACACAGCTCTTTGGCCTTGGGAAGGGCAGCCACTAAGGCTGCCTTTCCAACTCCCTCCTCCCAAAGCAAGGGTATGAAAGTTGCTGGAGTGCATGGTAGAGTGGAAAGCACAGCAGCACTTCACATAATCATTGCTGAAAAAATCCTCAACATCCCTGTGGGCTCAGTGTTCCTTGTACAGATAAGCCAGTTGTGTTGAGATGTCTGAGTGGACCTGGGTGCAGATAAAGACCACAGCCTCAATTAGCAAAGAAAGACTGAGACATTTACTGTCAGCAAGAAGCTCATCCTGGCAATATGACAGGGTATGAACATCAAATGACACCCTGAGATCCAATAAATAGCTGTGCAGGTTCCAAATTTTGTTTCATTTGTTGATCAAAACAAGACACAGAAATCACACTGCAAGTTGTAAATAAGATCCATCCTGTTTGTACACTCATGTTATATCCATGCAGCAGCACCTGATCATCCTCTGCTTAAGAACTTTATCTCCCTTACTCACCATTGGACTGGGCTCTGAATATTTCACTATTCTCCTTTTACATTTGAGATTATTGAAGCTGATGGATATTTCATAGTAAATAGCTCCTTTCAGGCTCACATTGTTTAGCATTTCAGCAAAATCTTTACACAAGCTAAGAAACGTTTCAGAAAGACTCACAATGAATACCAAAGATTATTTATTTTCACTCACAGATGTTGCTTCAATGGATAGCATAGAAAATTTTGCTTTGTAATACATGCTTCAGTTACCCTTTCCCTAAGAGACAGTCCAGATGAAATCACTTCATTTACAATAGGAAACAAAAAGATTATGTTTGGTCCTTTAGCTGGAATTAATTTCTGTTGATTGAGTAATGTGTATGTAGTGTTTAACTTATCTGTTGTGTGTGTTTCAGGTCTTGTTTGATGCCTGGGAAACTTTTAATTCTTCCTTTTCCTTCTGATCCAGCCTAATCTCTGTGTGGATACACAGCTAAAAATTCAGAGTGTAGTCACAGAAGATTTTAATATATATTATGCTAATGACACATTTAAACAAGAGGTGGGTGCTTCCAGCCTTTTAGCAAATGAAACCTCTACAACCACACAGGAAATTATAGGCCAAATTTGCAAGGTGAGTGCATGCTTGTTTTTGAAAAACTTTCTTAGCTTTCCTTTTTTTATAGGCTGGTATTTGCCATATGTACAAAAGACTTGAATACTCCAGTCAGGAAGATCAAAACATTCTGTGGGACTGACTGTTTCTTGGCAACGGGATGAAATGTCCTACACGCCTGGCATACTGCTGTGAGGCATTCCACCCTGTGCAGAGTGGCCAGCGAAATTGTGACATTATTATTATTATTGTTGTTATTATTATTATTATTATTATCATTATTATGTGTAACTGGGAGTGGTTGTGAAAAGACTTCCATTATCAGAGTGATGTTACCTTTCCTGCATGTAGTTTAGAGATTGGCCCCAGAGATAGGATCTACCTGGACTGGGGGGAAGCAAGACCTAAGCCTTTGCTTTGTATTCAGAGGGAGTGATGCTTGAGCTTTAATCTCATACTCCCCAAGAGTTTTATAATGTGGGGGTTTTTTAATTCTCTACTTAAGGCATCAAGGATATGGTATCAGACAGTCTTTTTGAGGGGAAAAAAAGGAAAGGCTGTTTTCTGTTTCTTTTTCCCAGAGGTCATTAGTGTTGTATGTTTTTGTTCTGGACTTGTCTTCTAGTTCTCTGCAAATATATCTCCCCATCTTTTCTCTCCTTCCTGGCTAGAGAAAACATGCGAGGTGAATCCCAAAAGGTAGTCAAACTGAGCCCAAATGAAATATTTTGCTTTATTTTTGTACCAGTTTTATTTGTGCATTTGTTTTTTGTTTTTTCTTTCTCTCTCCTCTCTTCCCACATGGTTCTGATACATCCATAAATTGGCCCAAACTCCTTCAGCAGTGCTTTTTTTCTGGCTCTGTGGGTTCCTGTTTCATGCCAATGACACTTGGTGGAGCCTGGCTGCCAGACCAGGTGGTTTGTAGCTGCCCTGCCTGCCAGTGCTGCCAGCAGTGCTGCCTGTAGGAGTGCACTCCCAGCACAGCCTCTCCATGCCCTGCTGTGCAGTCAAATGTGTAGCTCTGCCTTTTGAGTAGCAGAATGAGAAACGGAGTGGACTGAAGTAGGAAATGTTTGCATACAGCTCTGGCAATCAATGACTCTATTCAGTCAATTTTATTGCCCTGACACCTTTATAAATACAAACAGAGTTTCCATTCATCTATTTCTGCTCTGTTAGCAAGCAACAGTTTGAGAGGGCTAGATCTGTGCTTGTAACATCAACTCAGTAGTATTTTCTAGTATATGGGCAGAAACCACAAAAAATTTGGTTTAATATACTGAAAATGCAGATAAACTGATTGCTCTGGTGCTTTTGGAACAGAAATTTAAGTTTTCCTCTAAGATTATGAATGGCTGTGAAAGAGTGTTGTGGCTTGCTGCTTCCATTGTCACTGCTTGGAGTACACTGCAAGGGGAGCAAAGAACAAACTGATATAAACCTACTGATTTTGTGTCCAAATATCCTTGCCTTGTTCATGTCCCCAAGGATGTATAGGGAATGTATGATTTTAAAAATGTATTAATATGGCAAGTGGTGAATACCAGTCCCAATGCTTAACTCATCAGCCTTCTCCATCTGCTTAACCATTCCCTTGATGACAGCATTGGGTGCTCAGGACAAGCAGGCATCTAAAGAGTGTACCAGATTAGAAAAGTCAGACTTCTGGTCTCCAGGAGTCTGAAACAGAAAAGGATATGAGAGAACTGCTGTTTCTGCTCTACAGAGGTGTTGAAGCAGCTGTTTCTCTGTGTAGCTATATGTGAGATTTGTTTTTCTGCATTCAGCACTCTTCTTGGTAATATTCTGACACTTGAACTTCCACACAGATCAGGTTATCCAGCTTCTCTAATAGTATTCATGTACTTGGGTATATACTTAACTTTAAATGAGGCAAAGATAGCAGCAGCAGGCATCACTCATAGTGTCCTGCTCTGACTTCCTTTTCCATCTTCTTACTTTTATCTCTTTCAAAAGCTTGTGAAAATGTCAGAGACAGCCAGGTCCTTCTCACAGCGGGAAACCTCTCAGACTTGGAACAGAATTCTTAACTCAGTTCTTATTTTTCTAAATATGGCCTATTTCAGGGCTCATTTCACAGCTAAGTGTACTGAAAACAGAGCTCTTCCTTTTTTGTTCATTGGTGACTGCACTTGTTTTCATGTTTCTTCAGACCCTTTTGTGCCATCCTGATTGCTCTGTTTTGCTCTCAGAAGTTCTCCTACATTTTTCCCCTCTTAATTTCAGGTGCTTTGACAAGATAGGATCAGAGTTGCTAAGTGGATCATGGGACAAATATTGCAAAGAGAAGAGCTGCTCAGCCTGGGGTTTGACCTTGTGTCGTTTGATCTGTCAAATGCCCCTCACCCTGCCTGTACTGTTTTTAACCCACGGAAACTGAATGTTTGGGAGTCACAATGAAGAATCTCTGTTCTGTATTTGCCAAGCACTTCTGGCTGTTGTAAGGTCCAGAAGTACTAAAAAGTAGGTGCTGGTTCTGGGGGCAGAACTCATGAGTTTGATTCCCAAATGAAATAGGACATATGCTCTTATGGAACAAGTAAATCACAGTATTAGGCACTCCAACATGCTGAATTCAGTGATACCTGCACTGAAATATTAAGGGGATGAGCATGTTTGCCACTTTTGCCTCCTATGTAGCTTTACAAAAACGGAAGAATAAGTAAATAAAACTTCTTACCCTTAGAGTCTCCTATATAGCCCAGGTTCAATGCACTCACAGAAGCAGTAGGAAACTGGGGTTTCTGTGCTTTCCATGGAAAAAAATACTGTGTCAAGAAAGTCTCCACAGCTAAGCTTAATTTGTAGAACATCTGTAATGTCATCTAGCTTCAGGGAGGTTTCTAAAATCATGAGTAGCAGTAAGTGCCCAGGCCAGACAGCAGGCTCAGATCAAAGGTCTCTGATTCTGCTCACTCACACGCTGCAGCTCCTGGTGCAGGGAGTCCCCAGTCCAAGGGTAGTAATTTCCATTTAATAGTCCTTAACTTTTCTTCTCTACGTCTAATTACATTTTTACTCTATTTAGAATTCTGGTCTCCACAGCCTCCTGCAATGCATGGTTCTATAACTTAAGTAAGCTTAGTTTTACACCTGTAGTTATAGAATCACAGAGTGGTTTGAGTTGAAAGGGACCTTAGAGATCACCTCATTCCAACCCCCTGCCATGGGCAGTTTGATAATTTAATTTGATATACCTTTGTTCTGACATTATGAAGATCTGACTAATATTTCTTCTTCATCTACTCATTATTTTATGTCTACCATACTCCCACCAGTGATTCTTTCTCTTACCACCTTAAAAATCCTAATTAATTTAATCTCTCATCATGCCATACTTTTGATCAAATTTTTCACATTTTTTTCTCTATTTATGTTTCATCTCTTTTGAAACAGGAGACCAGAACTCCTTATAGGAATCAAGACACAGAGATGTCCTTAATAAACACAGTAACATTTAATACTTACTTTGCCATCTCTTTCTGTCTAGTAATTTCAATAGTTCCAATTATTTTTTGCCATCACAGATACAAAAAAGGATATTTTCAGAGAACTATCTTCAGTGGCTTCAAAATCTCTTCTTTATTAATGACAGGTGATTTCAAGCCTACCATCATATTCAGGTAGTTGTCTGTTTATTCCTCATTCAGGTTCCTTTGTCTTTACCCATGCTGAATGTCATTTTATCTATACTGTTTTGGATGGAATTTCATCAGTGTTGTTAAATATCATGACATCCTCTGAAATCTGACTTCTCCATAAGGCTGCTTTACTCCTTTGAACTATAGTCACATATTTTCTAACTTGCTGAATTGCTGAAAATGCAGATCCTTTTAAGAGCTTACTTGCCTTTTAAATTTTTAACTACAAGAGGCAACTGAGGGCTGGTGAAAAGCCAGTTTTGTAAACAGTGAGTTGCTGCTCAAAAGCAGGTAGAACACTATCATACTTTCAAACCCATTCTTTCAAAATTCTGTCTTTTCAAAACATTAGGTGTCTTCTGAGCACATGTAAGGATAAAGTCTGTTTGTTACTGTATAAATCCAATTGTGATGCTGTTTTCTAAATTTTAAATACCATTGGGGGTGAAACTGGTGCCCAGCTTGACAAACAGTATGTATCTAATGGTTGGCTATCCAGCAAAGTTTTGTCCTGAAACCTGAAGAATTTGGATCCTCATCAGGAGTGCATGAACAGATAAACTACCAAATTTATCAGAGCAGGTATTTTTATTTTTATTTTGAAATTGACAGTGGAGAAAGGTTGATGTGGCCAATGAGTAACATGTGCATCTGGTTTTGCTTTTCCTACCAGATACAATACTGGATTTAGCCCTAATTTTGAGTTCAGCGGTTACTCTTCTTTTTTTTTTTCACTCTAAAACTGAAAACATGCCACATCCAAAGACAAATTTTAAAAGTATTTACTTTAATGTAAATGAACAATGAAATGCACTTGCATTGGCTTTCTTTTTTTAAAATTTTTAATTTTAATTTTTTTAAGAACTGTTCTATAATTCAGATTTAGTCACTGAATACTTGAGGTTGGAAAGAACTTTCATATGAATGAAGATTGCTATGCCCATTCTCTATTTTCAATGAGTGGGAAATAAATTCACTCATTGGAGGTTAATGCTCCTTGCAGTTTGAACATATCCAAATGCAGAAAGACTGAGATAAAAACGAGCCTGTGTTCCTTAGAGGGCGTCCTACACTGTGAATGCATTTTTCCTGGCTACAAGAAGAGAAGACTAAATTTAGGTGCCACATCCAATCAAGAAATTTTGTTGAGTATCTAAAGCCATATTATCCTAGAGAGTTCAGATGGGGAAAGAAGTGTCAGTTTCTTATATGCTACATATCTGCTCCTTTACCTCTACTCCAGAAATCCAAAATTCAAATGCTTCTTCCTATCCTATTCCTTGCTCCTTTTTGTTTAAGAGAAGGGAAACACAAAGCTGATGATCAGCCACATTCCACTAAGACAACATGGAATTGCAAATATCACGTATCAATTGATAACTAAAGAATTTGCTGACACTATATAGAGCATTAATGTTCAAAGAAAAAAATCTGTGAATCAACATGCTCATAAAAACTTTCCCTAATTGTTTATTCAAAGGTTTTAATTCCCTCACAATGTAAACGGGACTGAAAAGAGGAACATAGAAATGTAACACGATTTTAGCATAAAGCAGAAGCAGCCTATTTGTGAGCAGAATAGTTAAAGACTGAAATGTCTCTTCTGTTTTCAAATATATGAAAAATGTATTGAGAAGTGCCTTTGGAACATTTTGGCTGCTTCAGGAAAATCTTTCTGTGTAAAGCTGGAGTGATTTTCTTGAGTAAGAAGAAAATAATTTTCTACTTTTTTTGCTGTTATGCATCATCTCTAATTACTGCTGCTACATTGTATATTAAAGGTCTTATTCAAAATGTAGTCAATATGTGACATCTCACTAAACTTTGAAACTAAACTGTTGAGCCAGCTCCAGAAAAACATTATGTTTTGTGTAATAATATTTCAAAGAAAATTCTTTTAAGAACAATACTTGCAAACACACTCCTTCCTCTTACTAATTGCTTTAGAATAAAAAACTAACACCTTAGTAAATATGTTATTAAATTAAAATTTAAACCTTCAGTTTTGCCTGCAAGGGAATGTTAATTAAAGGGAAAGTAAAGTAAATTTAGAGGGAACCTTTATAGTTTCCTGATTTTTACATTGTTTCTCTTCATTTCTCAGCCTGGGATTTTTTGAAGAAAAGGAGGCTATGTGCACATCTCCCATTTACAAACATGACATTAAGTGAGGATTAAACTTTAAACCTTCTGGCATCCCACTGAAATGACTTGCCTTAGATGAAAAAACACCCAGAAGTTCTCATCAAACATATGATCCTAAACAATCTGATGCCACATACTGTTCTCATTAGGAAAAAAAAGCCAGGAGTGTTCCGAGTGGACAAACATCATTTGCTTACTCCCAGTGCCAACCGTGCAGCGATGGTCAGGATGTGCAGAGCACAGGGACACGGCTCTGCTGGCTGCTGCCCGGGAAGCTCCTTCATGAGTGCCACAGCAGCTGGATCGAGCAATGGAAGGCACAGCACATGGTCACATTTTGAAGGGAATGTCACAGCTGCCAAACTCTGCCTTCTGCTACAAACAATACAGCCACATTCATGCTCCAGATACAACATCTTTATTTCGTTGCAAAACTGGTGTCTGGCTGCAGAGCTTGGCTTTGAAAAGAAAGAAACTGAACAGTTTTCAGTTTAACTTCCCTCCTGCATGTAGGGTGCACTCCAGCTCATCTGATTTTGTTATCTGCAGTGTAGAAATTTAACTCAGAGTTGTTGACCCCAAGGCTCCCTTTAGATACAATGAAGGGCTATAGACACTTTTAAGCTGTCATTCATCCAGTCTATTTTAGCCAACACCTTCAGTGACAGATGAATTATGGCCCTGATCTACCTATTTTTCTGAATTGGCAGTAAAGGGAGCCTGGAGTAAAAAGCTCAGATGTATATTTCTTATGCATGTATCCCACTCTCTGCAGTGTCCTAATTGAACTCCCTAAGGCCTTTTTTCTACAAAGAGAACTGGCTAAAATCTTTTGTGACAGTGATGTCCATCTAATTTCACAAACCAGTTTCTGTTAAAGGAAGTAACTTTTTTATTGTTTGAGATTGAAAGTAAGCCTCTTGAGGTATTTTTATGCACTTAATTGCAGTCTAAAGGATGTGGTTGCATATATAAACAAAGAACCTTTTCCAAGAAAAACCTTACCATGAGATCTCTTGTGCTTTTTTTTTTTTAATAATTAAACGAGAGTTTAAACACAGTCATTCAATCAAAATTCAGAGTTGTCCCCAAAGTTTTCATGTTTAGCATTTGTATTCTGACTAACTCTGAGAACATATTTTAGGACTTAGTGAAGTGTGGAAGCTTGCTTTTGGCTAGATTTACTTGTTTTCAATTTAAAGGTTAGCTGGAAGACTTGGAAGAACAATTTAGTCATCCCACAAAGGAAAAAAAAGTGACTGTGATTGGAATGGGTCCAGGATGTTTAAGAGATGATTTGATTAGAAGAGACGTCTCTCCTGAGTGTTAATTGAGGTTTATAAGTTTCATGGACAAAGCAATAACCAAACATATGTCCAGAAACAACAAGTAGCCCCTCTGCATCTGTCAGTGTGAGCACTGTATAGTTTTGGGGTTTTTCCCATTGGATGTGTTCTAGGAGGAGCTTTGAGAACAGCAGTGTCAAGAGTATGAAGCCTGGAGACTCAAAGTACCAAGTCTGACTGACTCAAGCTTTCAGTGGATCCTCATGAGCCCATGCAGCCTGGGAACTGAGCAACCCTTTATACATCTAATAAGAATTAAAATGGAAAACTAAGCTAGGCATTATCCATTCAATACTTATCCAAGAAAATAATCCGTCTTCCCAGTTTTGTGAGCGTATTTCATTAAATGACATTTCAAATAATGTAAATCTGTAATTTGCGTTACAAATTTTGTTTGCAATACAACAAAAATTATTTCAAGCCCTCAGTTTTAATTAAAGATCCTTGGGGGTGCTTTCCTCTGGCATGCAGGGTGTGAACCACTTCCTAAAACTGTGTGGGAATTTCACTCAGCAAATCACGACTATTGAGACTCAGTGCCACTGATCTCAATATTTATACTCACCTCTTCCAGCACAATAAAATTGAGGATTCTGCTTGTAAATTTCTCCTTCAGGTACAGGCTGGTGGAAAGCACGTGCGACCCTCAGTTCATTTGGGCTGTGAGATGAAAATATTCTGCAGACCTTTCTGTTTCCCTGTGATTGCTGGAGGCGCAATTTGACAATCCTGTTCAATTCTCCACAAGCTGTACCATTAAATTTGTCTAACTGGGCAGAGCTGGAAGGAGGTGAACTTGTTCCATCAGGAGTTGCAACAGGATGAGGAGATTAATGGTACTTTTTCTACCTCCCTTCTCTGGTAACAGCAGAAACAGCTGATCAGGTTTTCTTCAATTTCACCAAATGCTTTCTCTCTGTGTCCCTCCGCTCTTCTTCGCCCCTATGCTCTTCTTTGCCTGTACCTACTTTGCGTAAATTGAGGAGTTATCCATAGCTTAGTGATGATGATTTGGTAAACAGTCACAACAATAGCAGTTGGCTAACAGCTGTCACAGCATCCACCACCCATGACCACTAGGTCACCTCCAAATCCATGGGGTGGAAGATGGGCTGAGCTTGGGCTCTTCTCTGACTGACTGCGCTCAACTCTTTTCTCCAGAGGCAAGTAGAAGACTTGTAAAAGTAAAAGAAGATTTTTACTGTCTCCATCCGTCTTTGGGAGAAAAATTCTTCTTGACTCCAAATCTGGAATGTAGTTTAGCACTTTGCGCAGGCAAGCCATGTGACTTCTTTAATCATCTATCTCCACTTATCTTTGAGGCTGAATGCTCTTTGCTGACAAATTTTATAGCATATGACTGGGTAGATGGAAAAGCCTGTCATTTGTCTGTTAGCTTTTTTTTCTTTTTAATTGAATGACATTTGAGCAGGTTGATGAGCCCGAAAGAAAAGACCATGCAGGTATTTTATAACAGATATCTCTCATCTTCATGACAGGAAGATGTTAATTTATACTCTTTTTTTGCATATGATATATCAACATTTTTCATGAATGCCATAATCAATATCCAGTATTTCATTTTCTGCAACAGCTTTTTTGCCTGATATCCTTCAGTAAGAGTCATTTAGACACAAGATGTATGGGATCTCCTCCTTCAGAAGTCAAGTCAGGACTGCATCATTTTTTTTCCAGAAGGTTGAAATAAAATAGGAAAAGTCAAGATGAAAAAAGAAATAAACAGTGGAAAAATTAACAGATTAGAAGTATTTTAGAAGAGTCCGGTGACTTTCATAAGTAGTTTGGTTAACTAAAACTGAGTATTAACTGCATGTTTTGTTCTTTGGTAGGCATAAATTAAACAATTATGAAATAATTACACTAATTGTTAAAGTAAGAAGTAAGTCACTAAAATTGTTGGGGGTTTTTTTTTGGTGGGTTGGTCAGTTGGTTGGTTGTTTTTTTTTTTTGGTGAAGAGGAGTCCAATTTCTCACAGAAGAAAGCTGAGATGCTCAGTGTTCCTGTAATATTATGCATATATTTCAGATATTTTAATCCAGAAAACAGGGAGAGAGTTGGTGTTCTGGCCAACAGCTGAAGCAGTATTTCAAAATACATCTGAAACTCTCACTTAAAAAAATAGTCTTTTAAAGAAGGATGAAATGAAATTTTGTATTTCAAGGGACTTGTGAAGATTCCGAGAGGAATTTTTGATGTTTGGATTTAACTGTATCTGGGTTTAGATTCACTTTGCATCTTCTTTGGGTGGCTGATACCTTTCACTTTACTGATAATGTAGATAAAATGTGCCAGCATTAAACTTTTAGTCTGAGAGTGGATTTATTTGTTAATGTCTTGAACAGGTACCTAACTCATGATTTCCACCAATGAAAATCTCCAGGTTAATTCTGAAATGAGCCCAGTCCTTTTCACTGTAAGAAATGGAGGTAGCAGCTCCATGTCTCATGGTCTAAGGATATACAGAGGGGACTTGGAGATGTAGGTGAGCCTCTGAAAGGGCTGTAAGCAATTTGTGTCCACATAATTCATGTTGTGCATGTAAAGGAAAGAAAGGAAAGAATTGGAGATCCACTACAATTGAAGAAGAAAGACCCAAAATGGGATCCCAACAATCTGTCATTTTACTGCTAATAGCTATCTTTGGTGAAGAAGGGCAAGGGGATAAAAAAAAAAAAAAAAAAAAAAAAAGGAAAATGAGAAANAAAAAAAAGACAGGAAATTGAAGAAGATTATTGAGGTGCTCCCCTGAGACTAGAAATGCAAAGGGCCAAGTGCAAACTAAAACAACTGGCAGAGGGGAAAGAGCTGGCCTTCAACGTGGTAGCTGAAGCAGTTGTATGCAATATCTTAAAGTAAAAATAGCAGATGTCAGTGGGAAAGCCTTGACTACTGATAATACTGGTAAAAAGGAGGGGAGACCTGGAATGTACCTTTAATGTAGAATCTGTTCCTTTAACAGGTAGCTGTTCTATGGCTCCTCAGGATACTGAACTCCCCTCCAGAAGTTTTTTGATGTGCTAATTCTATACCTGCATGAGTTGGAACCAGGGCTAATGATGAGCTAGTGTGACGTATCTTTCATTAAGCTCTTCTGAAGTGAGATGTCTGGAAAGCAAGCACAGAAGATTTAGGGCATTATTTTCTAAAGCAACACTGACTTAGGAGCTAATGGAGATCTTCCCTTGATGGCTATTTGGAGTTGAAGCAGCTGGAAGAAAAATTAGCAGTAAAAGAGATTAAGTTTATTTTGTCATTAAGTTTTATGTTGTCAGATGATTTCAAAATGCTGAGGTAGACTTTGTGATTATAAAATGTGAAATATGTATATTTTAGTCATAAACTAATCAGTAAGGGCTTTTTTTTTTGTAATCTCTGTTCCAGAAATTTTCCTCATGGCTACATCTACATTTACCAGAATACATATAAGCAAAATCCATTGTTCTTTAAGTGTTGAAAAATGCTGAGGTTTTCAGTTAAAATGCAGATTTGAATTTGTATATCTTTATTAACCTGACATTCAAATCACTGTTTAATGCAATTTCCAAGAGACTAAGAAACCTACTTTTTAGTAGGTACTTGTTTTGAATGGTTTTTCATATCACATTTGCTGCTTTTCTTGGACACGTGTGCAACATTTTTATTGGCTCAAGCAGAGAACAGCTGGCTGATCCACAAAAAGTAAAGCCATGAATGAATTATTCTGCTTGTCCTAAACATATGAAATAAACTCATCTACTGCAGCAAACAACCCAGGATTTTTGTTTATTTTGCACAATTTAGAAAAGCTATTTTATAGAGTAGAAATAAAAGACTTTCAGAAAGTTTTATTGGTATTGCCTCTATCTGCTTCTTTCACCTGGCAGAGTCTTTGCTTGCTAAGAGCTATAGTCATTTAGGTGAAGCATATGCATCTATTAGTCTCTTTTACCTGACTGAGCTTTGGCTCACTAAAAGCCACAGTAATTTAGATAAAACAAATTTTGATACATTTGAAAAGGAAGTACAACTTTACAGCATATCTCCTGCTGTGGATCTTGGTCCTGGGGGAAATGCTCTCACTAGTCACTGAAAAGCAGGACTCTGAGACCTATCTCTACAACCCTTTTATATTGTAAGGTGGTCACACCAAAAGTCCTCTATTTTTTTTTTTTTTTTTTTTTTTTTTTGCATCAGGCATAGGTAACTGCAAACTAACTCTCAGTATTATGTAGTCTATTGCTGTGGAAAAATGAGAAATCTAGTTTGTGGATGATTTTTACCTCTCTGACTGTGTTGTCCTGGCAATTTTCTTTCCAGCAATACCAAGCGATTTCCAGCTCCTCCATAAGGCCATCATAGATTTACTGTAATTAGGCTAAGTTATTCTTTTGTTATTCCTTTCCTCTTTCCTGTTAACACTGAGCTGGAGTTTTGTTGGCATTCCATCTGCTTGAGAAACTGCTGGCAGAAGGGAATGTGGCCAAATATTTGCTGCTTTTTGTCCTGTTCCTGTCAGAACAGCTGCTGGTGATGACACACCCACCATGTGGCATTTGTTCATGGGAGATTTACTCCTGGAGAGTTCAGGTCTGTCTGGACCTAGGGCAGGTGTGAGTTCTGCACACACGTGAGTAATCTCTCTCCTACCTGGCAAATAGTGTATATGCAAGGTAGTCTTTGGAAGAGCTGATGTTGTACTTCACAATTCTCAGGAGATTTATGGTCTGTGGAAATTCTAGGCATACAAAGGTGACAGTATGGGGTCCCTAATGCAAATCTGGGAACCCAGCATTGCACAGCCTTACAAGTTGTCTTGGACTCCCAATGAGAATTGGATAGAAGACCCTGGGTAAGGATTGAAATTCTTGTTTTGCAAGGAAGGGTTTCTTTATACTTGGACATTCTGATACCACAGGCCTGCTTTGTATGCTTTAATGTCCTTGAGGCACTAGCTTAGACAGGAGTTTACATCTTGGGGCTGGCGTGCATTTGGCTTGTCTTCTGCCTCTGTGCAGAAGCCAAAAGCCATCTCATTTAATTGTCACAGACTTTGTCTTGCTACATCCTGCGAAAACACAGTTTAAGATCCAGCATGGCAAATCAGATGGCAATTGCCTCAGCACAAAAGGTAATGTGTGAAGTAATGTGTAAAAATCCCTCAAAGTGAGAGTTCAGTTTCTGTGATCCACACAAAATTTGGAGCTGCTAAAAAATGACCTTTTAAAAACTTTTCTACCAGAATCAGGGCAAGGTCCAAGAGCTGGTTGAACAGTTAATTGTGCTTCCACGACATGACCACTCCATGATGCTCGCTTTCTCCCTGGTAAGGCATAAAGATGTCTGTTCAGTGGGTCTGCTGCTCTTAAGAGCTCTGAGGGATAAGAAGAGCAATTCCTCATAGCTGCTAGGAAAATCCCCAAGACTGGTCTACTCACCCTGTTCTTTAAATTGCCATAGCACATTGAAGAGATCAGCTGAGACTTGGAACCCATCCCTGCTTGCTCCCTTGTTTTCCCTGTCCCAGTATTACTGAGATCTTCTGTCCTATTCTCCAGTTGCAGTGTGTTCACCCTAAAGGAGCTAGTAAAAAAAAAAAAATTAAAAAATTCTCTTGGATTTACTGTGTTAATTGCCAAAGACAATAAATAAGCAAGAATTTTTTGTTACACCAGACTAATGAGAGCTTTGATAGATTTTTTTTCCACATTACTTGTTCTAAAAATATCTGAACTGTCAGCCCTTCCCACAAAGGTGAAGCAGCATAAATTTTATTTCTAATTTTGCTTATGTATATAAGCTGGGGCTGCTGGCATGGGAACTGCTAATTTTTACTAATTTCCTAAATGTAAATTCCAGTTGCCATCTTCTTAGTCTGTAAATTGTTTGGAGTTAAAATTAGTATTGATCAGAAGCTGGTGCGCAAGTTTTAACTGTTCCACCTTTAAACAGTCTATGAAAAGTTTTTGCATTATTATAAGAAGGGATGATGCAATGCATCAGACGAGCCCTTGTTGCTGCTGGTGAGTACAACCCTGGGACCCGGTCAGCCGGGATTTGTGTGGCAAAATAAAAAGGGACGGGAACGACTGGAGTGCCCAAAAATCGAAGTTTAATAAAGGAAAATAAAAGGTGTGCTAACAATCAATGCACAACAAAACATAAGCTGAGCACTGTATAGAGCTCTCCAGAAGACCTCAAAATGAGGCAAACACAACCTCATATAGACATTATCTGAGGGCAGGGAACCAATGAACAGAGAATCTGGAACAATACTTTATATGGAACACAAGATGAACCAATCAGAGGGCAAGGTTCAGAACATAACCTTATATGGAATAACTTAATCTACATAACTATTCCCATCATTCCTTTCATCTCACCCTAACGTAACTAGATGTTTCCCGTCTCAGCTTCTTGCCTCCCAGGGCCTACTGTTGTTATTTTCTGTGTGGCTGGTTCACAACCAGTATTCTCACATATTCTCTAGGATGGACCGCCACAATATGAGACAAAATAAATTATAGTAACAAGAAACTGGAGGTGAACATGATAAATCAGATGTTTTTATAAGTATTGCTATACTTTCTGAAGGAGAGCCAAGCTACAATGACTGTATGTTTCATCAATTTCTCCTTGCAAGAATCTGAGATCAAAGTAAATTCTCTCCTACAGACAGTCATATTCTACAGATCATTTTGTCCTTTGGATTTTTTTGAACGCTCTATTTTTTTGAACATTAGCTAAGTATCTCAGGAAAAATCTGACTACTTTGTAAATTTTCCTGATTTCAGATGACAGAGTAATTTTCTTATCTGCAGTTCAATTTGATTAGTTTGGTTACCTCTTTGAATATCCATTGTTTGATGACTTGGACATATTCATTATGTCTCTAAATTATGACCTTGCTTTCTGCTATAGAAAAAAAAAAAGAAAAAAAAGAAAAAAAAGAGACTGCTTCTGGAACTTATGTAGTGGCTTGATTTATGCAATTTTTGTGTTTGGTCATCTTTTTAATAAAATCCTTATTTATTCTAATCTGTTTGATATTTACTTGGCAAATTACTAAGGTGCTGGCAATCTCTTGCGAACCATTTGCATGATGCTTGTCTCTACTTCCTAAAATAGTACCATACTTTTTGTAGGTTGTCTCAATGACACTGAAGCATCCTTCTAGTTCAATGTTTTAATTGTGTGCAATCCTTTAGCAAATTACTAAGAAATATGGCTTTCCTGATTTCCCTTATTTCCTAGGAAATCTTCTGTGTAAGATTTAGGGCTCCAGTTCTTCAGTATATTTTGCCATTCCAGGTTGGGCCTACTGCAGGCCTCTCCAGAAGGACAACCTAGGAATATGGTGGACGTTGCCTTAATCTTTGTGTCTGCTCTGTTCTGTAGTTTAAGTTTAGCCACTTTCCTTTCTGAATCTTCATTATTTATTCCATTCAGAGTCAAATGAGCATTTGCCCTAACCTAGGTTTTCCTCTACAAAAGGAATTACTTTCTACTCCCAACGTAAGCTTTTTTGTCTCAGCAATTTTCAGATTCCTCAAATATAATTTTTCCAAACAAAAGAATCAGCTGTAAGAAATAAAATAAGCATTTTCTTTATAAAATGGTGGCATATGGATAGCTGTGGCAACTCATCTTTTGTTTGCAAAAACACTGTTGTAGGATAGTAAATTATAGCAAAAGTACAACAAAACCTTGTAATGACCTCCACTTTCTTGTTTATTTTATTGTCAAAATTTGCAAGTTAATAAACATACGGCATGCATTTTGTCAGTGGAGAGAGGCATATTAGGCTTTCAGCTCTCTCTTTCCTCCCCCCTCTGAGGACTGTGAAAAGCTTAAAGCTGTCACAGTGAAGTAGACTCACTCTTGTAAAGAAGGATTTAGCTGAGTAGTACTTAAACGTTAATGAATTTTACCCAGAGACTGAGTAATCTATTGGACTAGCACTGGCTAGTGTACTTGGCTCAGTAACTTGTGGAATGGTTAGATTATCAGAATGCCTACATTACAGCTACCTAAATTATCTATTTATTCCTCCCAGCTTTCTCTCTTAAATTTCCATCCAAACAACCTAGTTGTATATGCAGAAAATATGTATTAAAATAACCTTTTCCTTTTATATTTTGTTACTAAAGCACACTGAAGTTAATGTGAATCTTTCCATTTACTTCAGGGGACTTTACATCTAGCACTAGAAATGTTTTTTCCCAATTGTCTTGTACCTTGTCATTTTTTCTGCTGAAATGATAGTCTGACTGAGAAATTGTAAGTCAGAAAGCTTCGCAAAAGGAAAAAAGCAAATATACCCAAATCCTATCAAGGATCACATTGGAACTTTGTCATAATGGGATTCATCAAAACAGTATTTCTACATAGCCCATCTTTTGAGAGCATGATATTTCATGCAAAAGTCCTGATCCCTCTCGTAAATTTCACACTATTACTAGAGCTTCCAGAAAACAGAAAATCTCTTCCATGAAAAATGATATCTTATGAAAATGTCATATAGTTTTCCTGCTACTTATTCTACAATTAACCAGTGCAGTCTTTCCTTTTCATGTTCATTCCCAGCTGATAAACTCACTTTTTCTGGGAGAAGTTCTTGCCTTCAGTCCTGGAAGACAGACTTTTATTTTGACTACTGCATTTTGGTATTTGCAATGCTACAGCCTGGATTCATAATTTCTTCCCATCCAACTAGTAAATCTTTTCCATCAATTGGACCTATTAACTTTCAGTCACCAGCAACACCTTCCTACTTTTTGTCCCAACCCATCAACACAGAAAATTAAATCAGTTCCACCAGTGATACCCAAGGAACTTTTTGACTTACCTCTCTCTTACATTTCTAAGGCCTTAATGACTAAGAGAAGCTTCCTCCAATCCCTCAGTTTACTACCCACTTTACAACCCTTGTGCAAATCCCACTGCACTTAATTAAATAATTTCTCAAATATGCCCATGGCTAAATAGCTTAATAAAATCCAATTTATGCACTCTTTCCAAATTTCATCTAACCCCAAAAAGATTGTTATTACAGATGTCAGGCTGATCTGGCATTCACTTATGTGAACATATATGCATTTTATGCTGAGAAAACCCCAGAGAACAGAGTGCTGGAGAGAGCCTGTCTCCTGTAAACCATGGTGTCCAAGGTAACTGCCTTAACTCTGGCTGTTACAGGATTTGTGAAGGAATTGTTTTCCATGGAAAGTAATCACAAAATTCATCTGGTACAGAACAGAATTACTTTTGAGGGATAAATCTTGTCTTTTTTCTCATGAATACAGAAGGACTGCTGTGTGGCAGAACCATGTTCTTATTGACCAAAGCATGAATCATGTTTATTTTGCTAAACAAAAAAAGGGATAGTAGATAAGATGTGTTGAAGTTCAGCAGCTTCTGGAAGAAACCTGTGCAAAGTAACAGGAAGTGTGCCCTGGCATCTTAGCCGCAATAGCAACCTTTAACTTATCCCAGGGCTGCTTCTTCCATTTAATGTAATGTTTCCAGTATCCAGACGGGCTTGGGTGGGAGTAAGAAGGGTCTTCAAGTTAGTTTACATTCCCTTGCATCCCACAATTCATTCACTGCCATCAGCAACGATGAATCATTCATTCACATACTACATACAGCAAAGATTCTTGAGTATTAAAATCATCTTTTTGTTCATTGCTATGTAACTGAACCTAAACATTACATGACTTTCCACATTAGCAATATGGTACACCACATGAAGAAAAACTGTTAGCAATCACTTCTTTCTTAAGGAACAGAAGAAGTACAAACTTATACAATTGTTTGAAATTTTCTAACAAAAGTATTTAAAAAGTTTTAACTGCTATGCAGCACAGAAGAGGGACATTGAATCATCTCTATATATAATCTCACAGCTGATCTGTTAATTGGTCATCATTTCTCAATAACAGAGGGACATCTTTAAATTCTTAACCTTTTGCTTATCAATTGCCTCTGCAAACATTTTCAACAATTTACCCCACAAGCTAAAGATTTTGGTATTTCTAGTTGAAAACACAGGCATTCAAAAAACATATTTTTTAACATATTTTTAGACATTTAACTTGTGTTATATGCTTACTGGAAGGTTTGAAAAAAGGGGAAATCTCTCTCTCAATCACACCTTTAAAGAAAAGTATTTGTGTACACTGATAAAAAAAGCCAAATTACTTATAAAAGCATACAGAGATAAAATTTATCAGTTTTGTTTCCAAAAAGGGAATATAAAGTTAGTTAAGTATTTTGGATGAGGAACAGTCAAATAAACCTCCTTTCAAATGACTGAGCAGAACTTTTTACATTGTTGCCAGTTACATGCTGTCAGCCTCCCAGCAAAAGATATGATGGTCACTTTTTGGTTCAAAATAGTGTACATCTGAGTCACTGCCAGATGCCCCTCTTCATTGTGCATGCCAGTTAAGTCTTGACTCTTTCTGTATTTTCTCAGAAAAAAATCATCAAATTCAGGGCTGTCCTCTGTTTCCGCCTTTACAGCTCACATAGGCATTTTTTGTGGCATGGACACATTTTTTGCTTTCCATTGACAAAGAATTACTGAACAAGGTCAATAAACAAAGAAGCACTACACTAAAAAGAAATGTCCTTAAGCAGTGATGTCTTTGCATATGTTGCTTTACTCTTGAGCTTCTACCTGTCTCAACAAAAATACCTCTTTGTCAAGGACAGGTGAGAACAGAAACAAATGAATTGAAATCCCTGATGTTTGTCCATTACCATCTGCTTATTGTTACATGATGAACAAGAAAAACATATAATTTAAAATGAAATTTTAGTAGAACTCTTATACTTTTTAAAATTAAGCCAAAATTTTTTCTCATCTTTTCATGCTTCCTTTACATAATTTCTATTAATTATTTTAGATCCCTTTTCCACATCTTCTCTCTCTCTCCAGCCTTTTTCATCTTCTCTAGCCACCTCCACTTCCTTTTAAGTGACAATGCTAAAGAGGTTCAAACTTTAGCAGTTCAAGAAAGACATCACCTCTGGCATCTTCCTTGCTTTATGTTGTCAAAATATTTTGCTGAAGTCTCCATCCAGTTTTAAAGGAATGGTACAGTCTGTCACACATCTTTAATTTGTCATTTCTTCTATTTTCCTTCCACTTCTCCTGGTGTCAGTACTTTAATTCCCTGTGTACTTTACTGGCCTCTTCATGAGAAATTATATAAATGCGTATTTTTCCTGCATTCAGTCTAGATGTGTCTCTCCCACATGACCCGATATAAGGTTTATCCTTGGAATCCAGCTGGGAAGAAGTGTCTTGACTACGCCTGTCCTCCCATCTGTCACAATTAGTTTTACTGGATAGGCACATATCAATCACAGGGTGGGATATCAAGGAAGGAGGCTGTGGGATGAATATATTATTTTAGCAGGCCAGGTTCTCCCTCTGTGACACTGTTCAAGACAAATCATGTGGAAGGGAAGACATGTAATCACTGCAACTGTGTTGAGGAGCTAAAGACATCAACTTGATTGTGGCATGTTTATCATAATGACAACTGAATCTAGTAAGGACTCTAAGGAATCAATTTTTTATTGAAGAATGGAATATGTTTATGTTTATGCTGTAAAAGAAAGGGTAAGCAGAGATGGAAAAGAAAGGGAGTGTGAGAGGTATAAAATGAGGGGATAATTCAGCCAGATTAGAAGAGCTGAAAGGCAGGAGTTGTTCAAATCTGCATGGGTGGGGAAGGATAATTAACTAAAAGGTGGGGAATTAAAGGCAAGGGAAAGGGGTGGAGTGAGATTATATCAGAGTTCTGATTGTCTTTTTTTTTTTTGATACTTCATTAAAGAACTAGTGAGATCCTGTGAAAAGGTGAGAAAAGATTAATTTCTCACCTTTTTAAAAGGTGATTAAAATTAAAAATTAATTTTTATTTTTTTTTAAGTCAAATCTGTCATTTAGTTTGCCAGTCATGTAAGAACCAATTTCAAACAGAATGGCTAAAAAGTATTTCTTAAAACCAATGGGGACCATGATTTGGATTGTGATGTGATTGGATAACTAAAAGATATTATGGACAACTCATAGTTAGTGCTAATGGGGTTAAATAAAATTTTCTGCTTTTACATGATTTTCTGAGGTGGTGCTGAATATGGTGTACAGAAAACGGAACCCATATTTCCCAAAAGCCATCATGCAGTGAGGTATTAGGTAACCACCGTTTAAATGAGAGCGTATACTAGAAGTGGCCTCTTTCACTTAATGATCTTAATAGAGGATATACCAATTTTGTAGGTGTCATAATTTCTTAGAATGTTTCTTCTTCATTAAACTCAGTTCACTTTCTCATTTTCTTAAGTGAAAGAGGAATTTAATATTTCACTTTAATTAGGCACTGGAATGATATCATATTTAATTAGTTCAGCTTCCCACAGAGATGTGATTTCACACACGGTGTTTTAAACACTTACTAATATTCTATGATATGTTTGAAATTTTTTTGTTGAGATTGGGGTACACTCACATTTGACTGTAGTATTTTCAGAAATGGGAGATTTAACCATGAGCTTTGGTTACTGCATATTGTCCTACTAAGAAGAAAAAAGTTCTTTGCAAACAAGGCAAAACCTCCATTCAGCTCAATCACCCCTTTAACCAGAAATATTTTAGGCTGTTCTATTGTTTTCATGATATCCATTCCTTGGAATCAAATAGAGGATCTGAGGCCTATTTTTTAATTTATATTCTTTATGTAAAAAAATATAAGTTGCTATTTTCAGGTGAGGGGTAACTGGTGAAAAAGCAGGCAAACAGAGCAGTTCTTCATAGGAGGAGGATGTGAGAGTGATATCTGGATAAAACAAGAGTTCTTGTTTTGTCTCTTGCCTTGCTAGTGCCAGAAGGATGTGCTTTAGGATATCAGGGCACTCATATGATACAAGCTGGACTGCTTAAGAGAATAAGGTGGCAATTTTCTGAATGTTTTCATGTTGTTATTACTTTGCACAGGGCTGCATAGAAAGGAGCGTGCTCAGTTGAGTCAATGTGCTCATTGTTTGTTTTCCACATTAAACTCATGTTAGAAACCTTTTGGTTTCAACTGGGGTAGAGATAATTTTCTTCCTAACAGCTGATACAGTGTGCTGATTTTGATTTAGGATGAGAATAATGCTGATAACACACCATTTTAGTTGTTGCTAAGTGGCACTTACCTTATGATGAGGACTTTTCAGCTTCCCAAGCTCTGCCAGTGAGCAGGTGCACAAGAAGCTGGGAGAGAACACAGCCAGGATATCTGACCTGAACTGAGCAAAAGGATATTCCATACCACAGAACATCATGGTCAGTATGTAAAATCGGAGATTTAGATCAGCAGGGGCCTATTGATGCTCAGGGATGGGCTGGGCATCATTGAGTGGTGAGCAACTTGAATGTGCATCACTTGTTTCTCTTAGGTTTTATTCCTCTCCCTTTTTTATTTTCATGGCTATACTACCACTACTACTACTACTACT
>VXBC01004462.1:0-14809 GCA_013399945.1 Ploceus nigricollis | reverse complement strand
ACTACTCCTCCTCCTCCCCACCCCTTTTTTTTTTTTTTTTTTGTTGGTTTTTATTTTCATTTTTCTTATCTCAACCTACAGGTTTTGCATTTTTCCAATTCCATTCCCTATGTCACTGTCTGGGGCTGGGAGGACTGTGTGAGCAAGTGGCTGTATGAAACTTAGTTGTTATCTGGAGTTAAACCATCACAATTTTGTATTCAGACATTAACTTTTATGACCAGAAATCCCAGAAAACCAGCTGTCTCTTGTAGTCTAAGCTTGTACTTAAAAGTGAAAAATGCTTGGCTCCTTTCACCTTGTTTACCCCCTCTACATCTGTAGATGTTTTGGATCAAGCATACTGCTGAAAAACAAATAACACTTGCTTTGCTCAAGCTGTTGAGGTTCTCTCTCCAAGCATATGAGCCCCCTTTCTGAAAAAATAAGCAGTGACAAGACAACACTGCCAAGCTGAGAAGGGTTATGGAGGACTAGTGTCGGGTCTGCTGTTCACCTCCAGGAAGTGTCTAGAGTGGTACTAGTTTTCATGTTGGAAAAGTTCTAGGAAAGAGTTGCTGCCAGGCCTTCATGTTCCTGCCCATAACTAGTTGTTCACCACCAGAGAAAAATGGTGAACTTTCACATGCCTTGCTCCAAGAGATCCTTTTGTAGACCTCCATAATCATTATGTCCGAGGGGCTGCAAATAAAAAACTGTCCTTTGTTTTTTCACTTACAAAAAGAACCAATTGTGAAGTTACAGCTTTGGAAAATTAACTGGGCACATGATCTAGTTGCTACAGAAACCTCACTGGAATAAAATAAAAAGCAAGCAGAGGGAGCACTGACAAGTGCTAATTTACAGAATATTAAGTTTCATTGATTTGTGGCAATTGACACCGCCCCCCACTTTTATTTATTAGCAAAATGTTTGAAAGGAGGTATCTCTTACTTTGCCCCCTGGGCAAAAGTACATACACAGTCACTGCTTTGCAGTTATGGTGCATTAGTCATATTAGCCTGGCTAATAAAAGAAGAGTTATTATTGTACTGAGCCCCATCTGCAAGAGACATAAGCAGTGTGGTCACTCTCTCCAATAATGTTACTCAGTATTGGAATCCCTCAGAGACCACAAAACAATGTGCAGTGTTTTAACCTTGACTGACTGCCAGGTGCCCACCCAGCTGTTCTCTCATTCCCCCTCCTCAGCAGAACAGGTATAGAAAACAAGATGAAAGGTTCGTGGATAAAGACAAGGACAGAAAGATTGCTCGCCACAGAGCATCATAGGCAAAAGAGACTTGCCTTGGGATTATTAAGAGTAGGATAGTGAGAAACAAAAACAAAACTAAAAGCACCTCCCGCTCTTTTCCCACTTCTTCACAGGCACCTCTCTCCTGATTCTTTTTCCATGTCCCCCCACCAGCAGGTCAGGGGGATTGGGAATTATGTGGTCAGTCCATAACACTTTGCTGTTCCTTCCCTATCACATTGTTATGCTAGTCTAGTGAGAGGTCCCTCCCATGGGGTACAGCCCTTCACAAACTCATCCAGCATGGGCCCCTTCCACTGGCTGAAGTTCTTCAAGAGCTGCTCTAATGTGAGTTCTTCCCATGGGGTACTATCTCCCAGGAAAAAACTGCCCCAGCATGAGTGCCTTAGGGGCCTCAGCTCCTGCCAGGAGCCAAATCCAGCATGGGTTCTCCATGGTCTGCAACTTCTTTCAGGGCACATCCACCTGTTCTATGCAGGGTTCTCCACTGTACTGCACTGCATGATACCTCCTTCAGCCTGGTTCTCTAGGGGGTGCAGGAGAACAAGGCAAGCCATTGTGGTCTTCTGCAAGAGCTGCAGGGGAATCTCTGCTCCTGCACTTCCTCTCTCTTCTTATTCACTTGTTTGTCCATGGATCTTTTCCTTTCACATATTCTCAGCTGTTTCACACAGTCTCAGTGCAGTGTTCTTTTGCCCTTTCTTAAACACAATATCACAAAGGTGCCACCAGCATCCCTGATGGGCTCATATTTGGCCAGTGGTGGGTCCAGTTTGAAGCCAGCTGGAACTGTCTCTGTCTATGGTGGGGGCAGCTCCTGATGTCTTCTCACAGAGACCACTCCTGCAGCAACACCCTCCCAGTCAACACCTTGACATGTACACCACATACAAAATGCTGAGTTGTTAGCATCTTTCTGAAACATGAATTATCTACCTTGGATGCTTTTTTAAAGGATGATCTTGTTATATAAGGCATAGAATCCAGATTCAACTCCCTTATAACTGGCTGTTTCTGCTGAACCCTTAAAAGGCTGAAACAGAGAAAAAGCGGGATGCTTACCCCCCACCTTGGCTTTAGATCAGCATTTTTGCCTATGAAGCTGATGGGTACAGTCTGGTTGCCCAATGAAAAAGAAAGTCTGTACAATCTTTCTACAAACGTTCTGTAGCAAGCTAAATCCTGGGAGTTGAAAGCCTCTTTTTTTTTTCACTGAACAAGGCACTTAAGCCCAACTGAATAAAGCTTTCTCTCCAATCTATCTTTGTCATTATCACCAGTTCTTATAAAGACATATGATTTTTCCTCTTGTGTGGCAACTCTTTCTGCTTTGTGCCTAACACAGCTCATCCATTTCTTGTCTGCTGTGGTTTCCATCTGTCAGTAGGTGGTGGAATATGAAAGTAGAGGGGGTGAGGATCAAAATGCTTTATCAAGTGGAAAGGACCAGAGCAGAAGAAGAGCAGTGAGTACATGTATCCTCTGTATTTTGATAAATCAAAAATTATGATCTATCTTCCCCTGATATAACAGTTACCGCTTTAAACCAGATTTAATGATACATCTTCACAGACATAAGTCTGTGGTTTTTTTCTTTAAGAGAAGAAACATCTTGGATTCTGATAGGTAATCTGTCATTATGAATGTGAGGGAGGACAGAATACAGAATCACAGAATCATTTAAGTTGGAAAAGGCCTTTGAGAGCATCAGGTCCAACCTATGACTGAACACAACCATGTCAACGAGACCATGGCGCACATTCAGTGTTTCCTTAAATACCTTCAGGGATGATGACACCACCACCTCCCTGATCAGCCCATTTCAATGTCTAATCTGATTTCTGTGAAGAAATTCCTCTTAATATCCAACCTAAACTTTCCCTGGTGCGGCTTGAGACTGTGTCCTATTGTCCTGTCCCGGGTTACCTGGGAGAAGAGGCTGACCTCTTCCTAGCTACAACCTACTTTCAGGCAGTTGTAGAGAGCAATAAGGTCCCCCCTAAGCTTCCTTTTCTTCAGAATGGACAACCTCAGCTTCCTCAGCTGCTCCTCATAATACTTGTGCTCCAGACCCTTCACCAGCTCCATTGCCCTTCTCTGGGCATGCTCCAGCACCTCAATGCCATTACTGAATTGAGGGGCCCAGAATTGGACACAGAACTTGAGGTGTGGCCTTACCAGTGCTGAGCATAGGGGAAAAGTGCCTTCCATATTCTTACTGGCCACATTATTGCTGACACAGGCCAGGATGTCATTTGCCTTCTTTGCCACTGAGCACAATGCACACTTCTGGCACATACTCATTGCTTTAAATGCTTGCTGAAAACAATATAGGTCCAATACAAGGTAATAGCTCTGTGAACAACCTGGTCTAGTGCAAGGTATCCCTGTCCATAGCAGGGGAGATTGGAACTAGATGATCTCTAAGGTCACTTCCAACCCATCCATTCTTATGATTCTGTGGTTCCATTATTAGTGCAGTCTTTCATTGCATATGACATATACATCTGCAGAGTAGACTACATCCCACTGGTGATACCCAGTAGGGTTTAGTTAATCACAGTTTAATGAACCACTAGATCATAGCATGTCTGTCTACCAAGGCACTGTCTAAAAAGATAGCTGGAGCTACTATTGACCTTAAAAGTTCCAAGATGTTTTTGTTGTGATTGTTGCTGTTTACTCTGTTTTGTTCTTGTATGGATGGAAAAAAATTATGCAGACTATTTCTAAATCAGAAAAAGAAGAAAATTACTGTGAAGTCCAGTGCAATTCATTGTTACATCTGAAGGTGTTCAGTGAAATGTCGAGTCTTGCTGTTTAACTCCTACTTGCAGAAGCAATATACTCCATAGGACACAGAAACATGGTGATGTCTGTTTTCTTGACTTGCCATTTATTAGGAACATTAAGTGTGTGAAAGTTAGGGACTTTAGAAAGTGAAATCTTGTTATTGATGCTCCCCTCTTTGCTCTCTGTGCCTAGAAATCTCTTGACATTGTTCAATTCCTATCAGTTGATAGGGCTTTTTTCCCCTAAATTTGCATTACACACTATGTGACATTCTTCATGAGTATAGTATCTCTCATCTTCTGGAGATAGAAGGCCTGCATAATTGGGGGATTTTTAGACATAAGTGCCAGAACGCAGTTTTTATTACTTAAGAACCTCATGAAAATGCAGCTAATTGACAATTAACTGCTCTTTCCATATTAATTATTAAACTTCAGGAAATTATGAATAAGAGCATGGAGATTTGTTTCTCTGTAAGTAATAGACTCTGTGCACAACACCAAAAATCACAGTAAAATATTTCCCTAATAATGTCAAGAACTAGTCACGGGCATTCTGCCTTCAGGAAGCAATTAAGAACTTTTTTCCAGCGGGGATATCTGCTAAAACTGCTTTTCAAAACAAGTTAATCAGAGTGGGTAGGAATTATTTTTTTTACCTCACCTTCAGATGCCTAGGGACATTTTTCACCTAGTGTGAAAAAAATGTGCACAGGCTTCTCTAATATGAAAATTTTAAAAAATGTTGTGTCCATTTCAAGGGTATAAAGATGTTTAAGAAGCTGCTTGCATGTGAGAGAAGGAATGACCTTCCCCAAGATTGTGTCCTGATATAAAACAAACAAACAAAAATAATATTTTTTATAAAGACCTCAGAAGTAGAGAAGATATTTGAAAATTTTTGTGGGGAGGAGGAAGGTCAGAGCCAGTATGTGTCTGGAGTCACCAGGGAACAAGGGTATCAGCAGGTCATATGTATAATAAGAGCTAAATAATGCTACATGATATGCATTAACTGTGGGCCCTTGGGACTGGAGTTTAGAAAATATTAGACTTCAATCAGGCCACAGTATTTGCTGTTTGGTGCATTCTCCTCTCCTTTCTTCTCTTGCTATGAGGTACTGGTAGGTCCAAGGTTTCCACTTCCTAGTCATGGAGTTGTATGTATGCACAGTAATTTGGGAGGTGAAGGGTAAACAGGGAAAGGATTTATTTATCTGGTAAGCTGAGTGCACTTTTAGACATTCAAGGAGAAAATTGTTATTTCCTCATGCCTGAACTGTATATATAAAAGGAGGTGAAATCATAGGCAAAGCAAAGAATACCTTCATCTTACAGAGAGGCACTGGAAGTGCTCTGTAGTTTTGTTATTAAATATCTGATGGAGAGATTAGCATTAGATCAGTAGCTATTTCACATGACTGAGCATGGGGAGTAAGACCACAGCTGTGTTTCATACATTTTAAGACATTTATTTGTCTCTTACCTACTTGGAAAGACAGAAGAAAAAAAAAATTGATTATCCCCTGTGCAGTAGTAAAATAAAAATTGTAAGGTTTTAGGATATCTCTATACAATTACAAATGAGCCTACAAGGAGTCCTATTATTGAAGGACTAAACTTCTAAGTGATTCTGCTTGGCTACTACTGCCCACTTAGAGATGTGTGAGTCCAATCCAGATAAATAAGTAAAGTTATGATAAATGTTTAATTGCAGTTGAAAACAAACATTCATTTAAAAAAAAATCACAGTTTTCTTCAGCTTTTCTCCATTGTCTTTGACCCTTTTAAAGTACAGCTTGCTTAGATGAGCAGGCTCTAGAAAGCTGCTATTCAGTGCATGGTCTGAGGGTTGTAGCAAAATATGTCAAAGTAGAGCTCTGCACTATGCACTAAATCAGCTAACCATACCCTCTACACAGTCTGCCCGAGAGACCTCAGATATGAGCTTTGGAAGGCCATGATCTGAGCTTTGGAAGTAATTGAAGATGAAAGCAAGAATATATTTGATGCAGGAATGCATTAGTAGGTAGGTAGTAGATAGGACAGGTCCTGAAAATTTGATCCTGTATCAGCTGTGGAGAACTTCAAGGGAGAAGACCTTGTGTCAGAGAGGCAGCCTTCCTAAGATCCTGGCCTACAGATTGCACATCACAGAATTTGTACCCAGAATTACCCTATCTACACAATAAAAATTTCATCTCCTCAGGGTGGGTCTGTGGAGTCCAGTTGACATACATGGTCATTCATCAGGTTTTACATTAACTCTAGTCAAGTCCTGGTGATTTGTGGCATTCCTGACGTGTATTTCAGTTTAATTTCACCCAGAAGATATCTATTGCATGCAGTCAAAGACTGCTCTGAGATGTGAGCCAAGTAAGTAAAATGGGAATCGTTGGAGCATCACTTTGAATGCACACTTCTGATTCAAAATAAACTGCTGATGTACATGCACACAATAGAGATATTAAGTGCATGGATCATGGTCTTGCTGTACTGAAAGCTTCTTCTGAACTTATCTTTCCTTTTCAATGCAGACATATAAGGAAAGATGGCCTGACAACTGACACCATCAGTCAGAATATTTAAATGTCAGTTATCACAAAGGTAAACTTTTCAACAGGAAGTCCAGAAATCTTTTTCCTGGAGAATTGGAGTTTTAATCAGGTTAAAACTCAATGACTGTTGCACTCCAGTGTAACTTTCTGGAGTTTGGTACGTTTTAAGGTCAGAAAGAGGCAACTCTACTTCCTCTGTAACATGAGCCTTAGATTTCACAGAGGGATCCTTGCACAGAGCCCCTTAAATACAGCTCATGCTGCAAATGTTCTTTTCTTAATTTCAGAACTCCCAGTGAAAGGCAAGATATTACTCTCAAAGGGACTCTACACTTGCCATTGATTACTCTCACTACCAAATGTACAACCTGCATGCAAGGTCCGAAGTTTCTATTCACAACAAGAACATGGAGATTAGTAAGATTCAAGTATTCCTCGCATAAATTTTTCATGTAATAAATGGGGGGGCTTTAATGAAAGTGATTTTGCCCACATTTTTATATCATTGAACATACTAGTATGGATACAATCAACTGTTTGTTTTGTTAAATGCTGTGTGAGTTTCCTTGAATTTTGAAATGAGATTCCAGGACAGAAGAGCATTACTCCACTATGCATTTTTCTCAAATATAAATGTAAGACAGGTAGCAGGAAAGTCACTTCAAGGACTATCTCTCCACCTGATGGATGGTGAAGATTCCAAGCTGTTGATGTTGAATACACTGCTAGAGTTCAGATGCAGAACTGCCTGGAAAATTTATTTTCTTTTAAGGTGAAAGCCTAATGGCAATGTTAAGTTAGCTTCAATTCAAGGGTCTGACTCACCATTCTATGGGTTGCACAAGGACCTTTCCAAGTAGTTTCAAAAGGCACTGGAGTGGGTCCTGGGAAAAAAGCCTTGCAGGTAAGTGTAGAGACACTCTATGGCCATTCTATCTTCCAGCAATTGCTGTAAAATAAAATTAAATATACAAACCCTGCTGATAGAGGCAGAACATTGTCAGTATTTTTCCTGAAATATCCATTTCAGGAAACCTACACAGCCTTCAGATAATGGTTTGATATAAAACAACATTGAATTCACCCTTTCAGCTATAGATCACATTGACTGTTCCTGGATAGGCATGAATAAGCTTCCTGAGTAAAGGAGTCTTTTTGATTATTGTCCAGAGATCTCAAGGATATTAATTTCTTTTTTGACCTATAGCTCTTCCATGTCTAAACACCTCATGCAGTCTGGTTGATTTGAATGCTGAAATTCCAGCAATGAAATTTGTGCATTTGCATGCACAAATGGCCACATTATTGAAAGTGTTTGACCTGAATATCTATTTTAGGAAAATCTCCACAATATCTAATTGCTGGCTTTATCAGTCTTCCCTCTCATCTTCTAGTTGCAAATGCTTTGTTCAGTGGTGCTTTGCATATTTTATTTCACGCTTGCAGTATCTCATATTTATGTTAATATATGTCTGCACAAACAATTTAGTGGTACAGGAAAAATAGTCAGATACACAGCATAAAGATTTGCTTCTAGTTAGACTTCCTAAAATATTTTGGTACAATATGTTCTGCATTGCTATCTGTACATAAGAAAAGGTTTACCTGAAATATTGTTTAGTTTTCACTCAACTAACCATCCTTTCAGCTTGAAATCATTGACAGGGTGTTTTCTGCAAACACCACTGCTGAAAACTGCTGAAAAAGTTTTTGTCTCAGATCTGATTTGTTACTGTGGGTCTAAACTGGATATCTTTAGGTCTATAAAATTTCACCCAGAAAAGAGACGGATTGTGACCCTGCTAAGTTTCATGGCAGGCATGCCATAAAATTAGAAATTAATAAAGCAGAAATTACTATAAATTTGATGATTTATTTTTGCTTTTTGGTCTTTTTTTTTTCCTGATTGGATTGTTTTTTCCTGTATTTTGACTGTTATCTTTATGGCTGTGGATTTATCAGATGGATAGATAGGCTTTATGTAACTGCCAGGAATGGCAATTATATAGGCATTTGCATTGGAGACTTCCCCTGTGGACCTGCTTTTATAGCAGCAGCTGATCTGAGCAGATGGAAATTAGAAGCCAGAGGGATACTCTGAAAACCACACCGTGAGAAAACTCTGAAAAAGATGTAACCTGTCTGTTGGACTGTAAAATTGACTGGGGATGGCATGTGGCAGTCTGTCCTCAGCTGCCTAATTTATCCAGTCTGATTGACAATGCCATTAGATTGAGTAGATGTCCTTCCTAAGTGTGTACTATTATAACAATTTTGGAGATGTGAAGTAGCATAGAAGAAGGAAACATTCCAGGAACAGCAAAAGCTTCTGTGCTTCTCCTAGTTCCAAGGTGATGAGATCATAAGGAAGCATATGCATTTCTATCATTCAAAGAGTCTTTGTATGTGGTTACACTTTTGGGTGTGTGTATCATTATGTATCCTGAAAGTCAAAAAGGTAACTTTTTTAGTTAATGCTTTTTTAATATGGTATCTGATGTGGTTGCTGTTGTCCTTCAGTCCTGTGTACAAATAGAAGAAAATCTGACTCGTGCTTATACGAAGAATGTGCTGTCACTGTGCTTAATCTTTCATAACATTAGAGAATTCACAAAGTTCTGCAAGTTCCATTTTTATGGTGAATGCAGCTTATATTATGCAAATGAAGCTGTGGTTTTCAAATACACTAATCATAAAGTTTATCCAGATGAACTCAGTGTAAAAAAAAATAGCTAATCTCTTTCTTTGATGAACACTTGAAGATGCTCTTCAAAAGTAATTTGTAGGTGAAAGAGAAAGAAACTGGTGCTCACATAAGCAGGAGAAGCATGAAGTTTTTTTCTTTCTTGTTGTGAAAGATGAGCATAGTCAGTCATTGCCAACAAAGGTTCAGCTTTGTAGCTGTTTGTAGGAGCTGGGAAGAAGTATCAAATCAGTATGCAATATCTGCATACTGAAAAGTGCACTGTACACTTACTCATACATTTATGTCTCCTAGAACTTTTTGACAACTTTAGAAAGGTGTGAATTAAATAATCCAGTGTCGAAACCAGATTTCAAAAAGAAATAAGTATCTTTCACTTCTATTGTGTTTTTATTTGATAAGAATATTTTGATTTGTCAGCAATTTGTCCTAAGAGCTGATCTAAACCTACTCTTTCAATTTGAACCCATTATCTTTTGTCCTGTCACTATATGCTCTTGTAAGTAGTCTTGCCTCATCATTCCTGTTCCCTTCCTGTTCCTTTTCTATATTGTGTATGATTTAGCTATTTTTGTATTTCCTTTTTCTTTTCAGGTTCCTTTATTTCAAATTTCAGATACCAGAGAAACTATGTAACCAATAATATGATGTGATCTCCCCCCCTTAGATCTGTGTGAAGGATTATTCCGCTTTAATAGGAGAGAATTTATAAGTGAATTTAATTTTAAGACTTTTCTACACTATGATCTGTCACATTTCCACATCTAAGGTCAAGTTGTTCCTTCACCTCTGATGAAGTCTGTGGCTCAAATATTTATTTATTACCCATATTTCTTGACTGCTGGAGTGAAAATGCTGTAGTCACATTTACTTTTGAGATTCATAGCTCCATTTTTCTTTCTATACTAGAGATTGTGGTGTTTATTTAGTTTTATAATATGACAAGTGCCCATCTAAATGAGCAAGATACTTCTAATGAACACTTAAACAAAATCAATTTTTCAAAAAAAATCCCTCAAACTGCAAAACCATATCAGGTCTGTTTGCTTCAAAAGGCATTTTGACTTTAACTCACATAATGTCTCCCATGAGGCTGAGAATGAAGTGGGTGACTCAGCATGTCAATGAGATAACTAAAATTTTAATCTAGACTTCACCTACTTTGATATTACCATTAACAGTTACATCATTGTTACTTAGTGGTTACCTTTTGTTAATGGGTTAAGCTAGCTTTATAAATCAGATTTTAATATCTATAAACATCTGTTCAAAACAGTTTGCTTCTTCAGTCCTGACAGTGATGCCCATGCTGTGTCAGACAGGTTGGAGCCAACGTGGAAGCACAGTCAGGATGTTTTAGTTCAGTAATTGTGTATATCAAGAGCACTGAAGACCACATGACAGCTACTTTTGTGATGAAGACTTTACAGAGCTCTGGGGGTAAGGAGGTAAGCAAGGACTTACCTACACAGAAACCTTGCCATTGCAGCAGGTGGAGGAATTGGTACTAATCAAAATTCCATGATCTGGAATTATATGCCTGATTTCAGTCTGAACAGAGCTATAACATCAGTGCTATTAGTATTCCCAGTATTCCCCATGCCTATATAATAGAGAAATGAATTACTTTTTTATTCTTAAATCAAAATAGTCTCAGCTTATATACTGGCAGAGCTGTACAATTGTCTCCATGGGAGCTTTCCCAGTGCTGAAAGTGTTTGAGGTAGCTGCTGAATTCCAGTGAGATGTTCCAGTTTTCTGGAAATTAGTTGTTCTTTGTTCAGGTTGTATCATAATCTGTTCAAATACATATTAAAGTCTTCCAGAGATGTAAAAATGCTAAAATATTTAAGACAAAAAGAATTGTGTTCAGGTGTGAAAATCTCCCCTTTCCTCTTTTTTTTAAAGGAAAGCTATTAATGAGAATATGAGCCTTTGTCATAAAGGGTCATGAATAATCTTCAAGGAAACTATCAATAAGTTCTGCAATCTATCAAACTATCAATAACTTCAATAAGTTTTTAAGGGGAGGCATTGTGGACTTGAACAGGCTGGAAGTTGAACTTGGTGTATGACTACTTTCTGCTCTGGGAATCTTTTATTGGACTGTGCCGCTTGCACTGCCAGGCAATTGCTCTTTTGCTCCACTGATGGCAATCATGGCTAGTAAAAGATTAAAAGTCTGCCTAATCTTCACACACCTGCCAGTGGCAATCAACAGAGAAAGGTGATGCAGGGTGTATGAGCTGAATAGGGAATGGTGAGCACTTTTCAGTGCTAATAGTGGCAAGCAGAGGAAAAAGGCACTCCACTTTGAGTGATATTAAACTGTGAGCTACTGAAGAGTGCAGTGGTTTTGGGGTGCTGCTCCCTCTGACTGCTGGTGGAATGGCTGAGGCTGCCCAAGCAGGAGTTGTCTTTGCATTCAGGCAGCTGCAAATCTGCCAGGGGCTGTGGAGGGGCAGCCCGGAGTACAGGGAGGGCAGAGGCAGCTGCAGCAGCCACTAAGAGGCAGTTTATACCTGACCTAACTTGAAACCACACTGGGCACAGGAGGTTTATTGCACCCTTTGCAATAAACTGAACGTGCTCCCAGTGAGCTCCTGAGCCCTGTGCTGTGATGCTCTGCCTGCAGAGCTGGCACATCTCTCTGTGCTATTCCCCATGTATGCACTTCTGCAGCGACTGTGGTGCACTGACAGCTCTCCTACCTCACTGCCCAGCTATGGCTGGGTCCTTTGGCAGGGCTACCTCAGCCATGGGCAGATGCCTAGCTGTTTTTATTGCTGAAAGGGACAATGGAGTATCTGGGGTAGGAGCATAAGACGGCTTTGTGTAAGTGCAGTCAAGGCTCTAGACAAATTCTGCAGGAGCTAACAAAAAAAGTAAATGTTTCCATCTGATTTACTACCATATGATGGTAGTAAAACATTGGCTTGCAACCCCTGGCTCTATAAACTTTTATCAACCCTGAAGCCATGTAGACCTTGCAATGTATTTGTCCACTTAGCAGCAGCAGTTGATATAGATGTTTGCTTCCAGCACGGGAGCAAATGTTGTTGATGATCTTTCTATGACATTCTCATATCAATCCCTGCAGGAGACATGGTGAAAGCTGGCTTTAAAACAACAGTATATTTCAAAGTATATTTCCAGGGCAGAAGAAGTGCCAGTGCTGCCGAGCAAATGGTGGGGTGTATGCAGCAGAACATATCTTCTCTACAAGGTAGCAAAAACCAGAAAGCTAAAATTAAATTATCAAATCCCCATTACCCATCAAACTTGCCTTGTTAAAAAGAGTTTCTACTATTTCATTTTTTTTCATGAAAGTGTTTTATCTTGTGTTCTTTACTGTGCAGAGTGCCTTTTGAAGTAAATGAGTTCAGTCACTCTCTGTCTCCCTATGCCATGAGAAACAGTATTTACTGATGTGCATGACCTTGTCAGAATTTATGGTGCTGGCACAGGCAGTTGGGCTGTAACCATAATTCTCTCCAGAGAAGGCAGAGGAGTTCAAGTGTTTGGGGTGACAGATAGGGCCATGGTGACTTTTCCTTCAGGAATAAGGAATGGCAGCACTGCCTGCTTCACTCAGTGCAAACACTTTTGGTTTAGGTTAAAGATGATGTCATTTAGAGCTTCCTGTTGCCAGTGTTTTGTTCCCTGAATTATTGCTATACTTACATGACTGTATCTTAACCCACTGCTAACATGTGATCTTATTCTTCTCTTGGACAGCTGCCTATGTTAAGAGTAACAAAGGTTTTCTTCTGAGGATTAGAGCTTGCTGGAAGCCTTACAATTTCTTTTTCTATGAAACATGTTGGTTTGTCAGAAAGCAATATGTTCTGCAGCAATATTCTTTTTTGTACCTGATAGTTTCCTTCTGGGTTCCCAGTTGATCTAAGGAAACATCGAAAGAGCTGTTCTTGAAGCCATTTTCTATTTATGGGGTATTGAGCTTCAAAGTCTTCTTCTGTTTTTCTACAAAGGACTCAGATCTTCAAAAGATGGGGTAGCCAAATAATTCCTTTAAGTTTTATAAAAAAATAAAGAAAATAAATGGAGTTTTAATTCTTCAAAATGATAATAAATTTTCTCAGTTGTGTTACTGCAGGAATAAGCATTTCCACCAAAAAGCTGATTTAGTAACCTCTGTGATGCCAAGTTTTTTACCAGTTGCACCATGGTAGCTGTTTCTTCTACATTCCCAAGGAACACTTCTCTATGGAGATCTTCTTTCAGGACCCAGATTTTGAGACTGAGTTAAGACCTGGGTTCACCATTACACTGCTTTTGAAATAATATGGAAGGCATATAGCCTGTTCCCTCAAGGACCATCTGTTTTATAGCAATGCATTTTCCGAGATGCTATGGTGGGCTGGAGTGTTTCTGACAGTGCCAGTGAAGAAATGGAAGCACATGGTGGAGTCTAGGCAGATACAAAAGCTTCTGTGATAATATCACGTTGCCTTCACTCCACATGCAGCCCATTTCCAGTCTTAAACACATTCGTTGTCCCATCCCTTCCCAATCCAGCAGAGCAGTTAAGCATATGCTTAAGTCAAATTGCTGCCAGTCTGATTTAAGCAGCACTTAAACCAAGCACATTCTTAAATGCTTATATGGCTGTGGAGGGATTGAAACATGTGCTTAACGTTCAGTGCATGCTAGTATGCTTTGCTGGATGGGAACTCTAAAAATGGAAAGGGCTAAAGCTATTTTATTTCATTGTACTAGTGTTCCTTCAAATATGCTGATGGGATATGTTAGAATGGGATAGCTTAGTTCAGACTGAGTTTAATAGGATTGCTCCAACGTATCAACTTTTTCAAGTTAATAAATATTTAGAGGCAGGAAATTCCATTGCTGGGGTGAATTTTGGAGGATGTGGTAAACCACAGTCACTGTAGAGGAAAGAATAGAATAAAACAATTTCTTTCAAAACAGTGTGATTGATTTTTAAGAAAATTTTATCTTGGACAGTCAGCAAGGTCTGAATAATATGATATAAAGGGACAACACAAGAAATTCACTTGTACCTTCAGCAGTAAACAAAGACTATGGTTTTCATCAAGAAAATATGAAATAAAGAAACTTCAGTCCTGTTTTGACTGGAAAAGTTCAATAATACCTGAATCAGTCATTTCCATATAAGTTTTCATAACATAGAAACATAGAAACAAAGAATTGTTTGGGTTGGGTTGGGTTTGGTTTGGTTGGGTTTGGTTTGGTTTGGTTTGGTTTGGAAGGGACCCTAAAGATCACGTAGTTCCAACCTGCCTGGTGTGAGCAGGGAGACCTTTCACCAGAACAAGTTCCTCAGAGTCCCATCCAACTTGGCCTTTAACACTTCCAGAGATGGAGCATCCACAACTTCTCTGGGCAATCTGTTCCTGTGCTACACCACCCTCAATGTAAAGAACTTCTTCTTAACATCTAATCTAGGACCTGGGCACACACACACAAAAATGTATTATTTGTATTGTATATTATATTA
>VXBC01004460.1:103526-143964 GCA_013399945.1 Ploceus nigricollis | reverse complement strand
GAAGGGAAGGGAAGGGAAGGGAAGGGAAGGGAAAAGAGGGTGGAGTGACTTCCTTATTTTTTTCACTCAACTCGTTATTCAGAGTATGAATGAGCCAAGGTGATTTAGGGAGGACTCTGCAAGCACAAGGGTTCTCTATGATGTGGAGGTGGGAGAATAGGTGGCTCCAGTTACCTCTTGCCAGATCCTTTGAGTTAGCAGCTCCCTCACACCTTTCCCCACTCAGGCATTGCTATGATAATAACTAACGAGCAGCTTTAACACAGTCTGGAGTTTTAAGTGCCTGTCATCAATTACTAATTGAGTTAATGGCGTTCACTCATGCTCTGGGACCATTTGCACTGTTGGAACTCCTCAGAGATGCCAGCACTATGGCTGTGAGGCAGGGCTAATCCCTTTGGATTGTTTACTTATGTCCTTGAAAACAATGGGCACTGTGTTGGCACTAATCATGGTCATTTTCATTTTACACTTTGTCAGTCTCTCAAAAATTTTAATAATATTTATATCTCCTCTCTACTGGACATCTTGATGTAGGATGGCTCTTGAACTCCTGGTTTGCACAGCTTGATTGGGTGTATCTTTCCTCTCAAAGGTCAGCATTCAAAGGAGCTGTTGAATGACTCAAAACCTACTGCAGTTTCCTCTAGACTCCTCAGTGCTGACTCTGCCCCGGGTATATCAAGTGGTCTTTTGTGGACTTGAACGTTTTGGGACCACAGCATCATTTGTCTTACTGAGAGTTCCTATTATCAAAATGTGCCTGCTGTAGCAGATCCTTGTCCCTCAGGTACACCGAGGAGATTTTTCACTGGAAATAGGTATTTCAGCCAAGAAGGCAATAAATGAGTAACCCTAGAAGGCAAGTACCAGACACAAAGTACCTGACTTAACAACAGAAGCAGGAGCCATCTTCTAAATCAGCGAGATTACCTTTTATGTGGAAATTATAATTATTGCTCTAGCCTGGTGTCTTGGACATTTTCACAGCCATTTGAATCCTCAGGTCACACTCTTCTCCTACCATATGCAACATTTCCTCACTGGTTTTGGTGCCAGCACTCCAGGCTACCTTTACATTATTGCTGAGGAGGCCTGGAGTAGATGGGTGACCCATTTCATACCTAGCAGTTCAATCACAGGGGAAAATAATCATCATTTGCAATTTTGTGTTCAGCTTGAGCCACATCCATGTTCCAAGTCCAGCCTGAGTCCCACTTAGTGCCTGGTTTGATGGTTCTTGTCAAAAACGTGTTCATCTATCAGGTTTGTACCTTGCTTTTGGCAATGATCAATGTATAATATTTCAGGAAAGGGACTAAAGGAAAAAAATCCCAAAACATAATTCACTAAACCAGTTTCACACCACCATTAATTTACTCTCAGTGCCCTATGAACAGTCTTGTGAGTTCTTCAGCCTCAGCTGAGCCTGGTCTTAAGTTTTGTAAATAAAAAGTAATTACTGTTAATGAATATTTTTAGCATCTGTATTCAAATTAGCTCATCCTTAATTTTTGAAAAAAGTAGCAGTCTGAAATACAACTAAAAGCCAAAGTTGATTTGCAGGGCACATTTTCCCATGTTCCTTCAGACCACCAGAATTCTTATTCTTTTGGAACCATTCAGATTCATTTGTTAATCTTTTACTTAATTTCCCCATTCCATTTGTGTGGATTCACGTACCTCCTATTCTGATGTAAACCAAAAGGCTCCCAATAATAGCATTACACCATTCTTAAGGATCCTGGTTACACTCACATCTGAATTAAGCTTTCAAAAACAGGGAGTGTGTTAACATTTAGTGAGTGAAGATTAATGGTTATTACTTGAAAATAATCTTCCATTATTTTTTTTTAATTTGCTAATGGTTTCTCAGTAATGGGCTGAAAATATTCTCCTTTACCACTGCATTATCTTTTCTTTTGTTACAGATTTTTATTGCTTCTGATAGTTCAGTTGATTTAAGCAGATTCATTCAGAGGAGCTGTATTTACCAGAAAGAGATATTTCTACTTCTGAAAATGTTATAAAATGTTGTTTGCTTTTTTCTTTTTTTTTTTTTAAGATTCATTTCATTTTTGCATTACCATTTCAACATTTTTCTGAGGTTCCAGGGGAACTATTGGTTGAAAGTCATCAGAATGTAATTATTAAACTCTCTGGAATTAAGTGTGTAGAGGAATGAGCACCTTTGGAGGGAATCCAAATCTTTGTAAACTTTGTGAATTAGGATATAAGCACCTATTAAAATACATCATTATTCAATTAATCTGTAAGGTAATAGGAGCCTTGTTTCCAAATTACTTAATCTTTATGCTTGTGAGTCTACAAAATATTTCCAAATGCAGTAGAATATATTAAGGATTACTGCTTAAAGGCCACCTTAGAAACCTGTTTCTCCTTTACCTTGTGACTCAAGTGGTCTTTTCACACTAGAGAAGATTTAGAATGAAGTACTCCTAAATGAGAATTTTCCTTTCACATCAGCTGCAATCTGATGTTACCCCATAGATTTTTTTCCTGGAGAAGGAGTTATATGGCAAGAGCTGCAGGCTCATATGTTGCACAGCTTCCCGGGGTTTGAAAGTAATTTCCTGGGAATTCCTGTCCTTCCAAGAAGTAAGGGGACTGTGTACTTGACCCCTGAATCCATCAGCAAAGCCTACTCATTGTCTCTCTTTGTGTGCTATACACATATCCACATTGAAACCAACATGGAATTTTTGTTTATTTGTTTTTTGGTGTTTGATTTGTTGATTTTTTTCCCCTCTGTTTGCTGCTTCTTTCTTTTCTGCTGTTCTTGCTGGGAAATTATTCTACAGAAAGCAAGAGTTTCAACTCCCCAGGTTATTTTAAAACAGCTGCCAGACTTCTCAAAAAAGAGCAAATCTAATGTCTTTGGAAGTTCTTTCCTGTCAAGTTGCAAGTTGCAGAATCTCCCAAATATCGTGTATAGAATCATTGCTAAGGGGATTAGGCCAATTTGTGCAATTGGTTCTAGAACACCCTAATTTAAAAAAAACATGAAGTAAGTGTGGTCATCCTGAGGAAAAGAGAGAATATTAATGAGGCAATCATTACATTTGATCTCCAAAAATAATTTGATTAGTTTTTATTTTAACAGGGTAATTAGCAAAGATGACTCACATTTTACTGATTTAATTTCCTTTAGCCCATATAAGGACATAAAAATTAGAAATAAAACCTCAATGTGGAACACTGATTTAGGTATATCTTCTTATGCTCCCTACTTAAATTTTGTGTTTGCCATTATTCTTCATGTATTGCAGTGCTTTACAGCTGAGGTTTCTGAGATATACTCTTCCCACTGACATTAATGGGAACGGTACATCAAAATCCACTAGGTGGCTTTGAAAATTTCAGATATATTTTAAGCCTGCTGTGGGAATACTGCTGAATTTATCCTTACACCACCCCTCAGAGACAGGTAAATACCCTTTAAATATATTTTATTGAAGTTGAACTGTGCAGAACAGAGATGTGAGAGACATAATGGGCCTAATCCTATTGACTTATCCTGGCATGGGAGGCGTAATCATGAGCCAAAACCATTAAGCATTCATCAGCAAAACTAGACTGATATTGTAGTGGCCTAATACTATTTAAAGACATGATTTAGAAAAAAACTGTGGCACTCTGAGTTCTTTTTTTGGTGTGCAGAGGGCAGGGAGTGCATTTATATATTTTGAAGTGGAAACCAAAATATGTCTTTATAATTGGAATTATAATGCTTCATGGGAGGAATAGCTCTTGAGCTTGATATTCTCCTCTTGGCAGAATCACATATGATTTTCTCTTTTGGATTCAAGAGCAAGTCTAGTCATGTCCATCACAAAATAAATTCCCAACTACTGTGGGTCATAAATAGATAAAATAGGCAACATTACCTTTACTTTCTGAACAACTTATCTCTGCTCTTTGTGTCTACTCTTTCCCCATTGTCCACCACTTCTGAGACTTCATCTGAGGTGCTGTGTCCAGTTTGGGCATCCCTAGAAAAAGGAAAACGTCAATAAACTGGAGTAAGTGCAGGGGCAGCCACCAGGATGGTCAAGGGCTGGGTAAGGGGCTGTGTGAAGAGAGGCTGAGGGGCTTTACCCAGCCTGGAGGATATCCAGACTCAACACCTCTTGCAGGTGCACAGCTGAAAGGATGACAGAACAGGGACACAGGTTACAGCAGTAGAAAATTAATAAGTTGCTGTAGAAGTTACCTTAAATCATTGTGTGATATGTGAGAAAAAATGACACTGTAAGGAGACCTCAATTAAAAGTGTTGGAAAGCAGGGTTGCAAATCATGTTTGTTGTGATTATGGCAAGAAATTACAGGCTTCAGTAATGGGTGATTCTCTCAGACATCAGGAAATAATGGCAGTGTTAAGCAAAGGGGGAATAGAATAAATTTTCAGTAGTGTGGGATGCCCACTACTTAAGGTGTAATAGGACATCCTGGAGGAACATCTTTCAGCAATGGCCTAGGGGGACTTTATTTAGTTCTTTGGAAGGACAGTCAGAAAAAAATAACCTCCCCCAGGCTCTTCCACACCTGTTTTATCTGGTTTTGTTGATAAAAATGTAGAGTAAAAACTTGGGGCCAAAGCCTTGGCTCACTGCTGTCTTCTTGTGTGACCTTGGGTACATCAGTCAGCTTGGGCTGTGTTTCAACACTCCATCTCCCAAAAGGAGGTTATTATTGTTAGTGTTGAGCATGAGAGGTGCAGTGAAGGTATAATCCATTAATGCTTTTAAAGCACTGGCATACTACATTAATGATAAAGAAATGTTATGTCCTTGCAGAATTTGTAATCTAAAAAGATGAAAAAATGTGAGAGGAAACATCAATATCCTTGCCTTAGGGGTGAATGACACAGCCATGGGAGAAGTGATTTGTCAAGTGTGGCAAAGCAGGACTGAGAGAAAACACCCAGATTTGTCCTGTATTCCCTAAAGACAAGGCCATGTTTTCTCTCTTAGCATAAGTGGTCACAAATATTGTGATTCTGTTTCTTTAAGCTCCTCCATTGGTGTTTCTTCCCAGGAGTAATTTTCCCTGACAGCATCAGTAGGAGAAATACAACCTGCAGCCATTTAGTTTGACTTTATTTTAAGATGGCAGTGAGAATTACAAAATTAACAGGACTAATCCAGTGGTGTAGCACATCCTCCCACCTTCTGCCCAGCCACAACCTTGTTCACTGTCAGCTCTCTCAAAGGGTGGCTTGCTTTACACAGTGCAGGCACTGCTGTTAATAATCCATATGTTACTCATTTTTCATGGTTTCTGGCTTCTATTGCCTGGAATGCCTTTGTTCTTTTTAGCTTCAGGATCTTCAGACCAGAAATTCTGCCAGTGGGTTTGACCCAAACCTCACCCATGCTCAGAGTAGTGTCCTTCAGACTGCCATGAGTGTTGCACCAGTCCTGCTCTTATTGTATAAGTAAAGATGACCTCTAACACTTTGCTGGGTTTTGTAGAATTTACTGAGGCCTGTGCAAAACCATGGGAACTTACTTATTTTAAAAACAAGAATTAATCCAATAAAATGCATAAAAGGCCTGGGGAATGCTTCACCCTTGGATGAGAACTGTTTTCTCCACACTAAGTGGAGGCACACAGACCTGTGACTCATAGGATTATTGTGCTGTTGGAACAGTTTGTCTCAGGCTGATGAATGATGTCAAGGCAGGACACCATCTCCTAGCAACTCCTCTAGCCCAGAGTTGTTGCCTTTACATTTAACCCTTCTTCATTCCCATGCATGCCAGCATGCCACCAGGATGTGTTTGCACTCCAGCTTCTGCCACAATTTTATCAATATTCTCTTCCACTGCTCTTTGAACACTGAGCAGGGCAGGGCAGAGGGCTCCAGCACATTGACTCAGCTAAATGGAGTGGATCAATCTGTGATGAAAATGTGATTTTCCCTCTCTTTTGCCTCTCAGTTTCTTTTCCTCCTACTTTTTAGACATGGGATTGTTTCTGCTTTATCATGTGTTCAATAATCCCGATGGTTTCATTGAAATCTGCCTTAAAACATGTTTCTCTGCATGGCTCTGAGTTGATGGTATCCAAAAGGAGTATTTTTAAATGATCAAATGGTTTAAACAATGCAGGGAAAAATCCAGCAGCAATCTGAAATTTGAGACTTTCCCTTTGTTTTAAACTGGTAGATAGATGATGCCTCTCCAGGATGCAAGAGCTCTTCTTTGATTCCTAGTTCCTACCACATGTGACACATGTGCCTGGTGACAGCAGGAAAGATCTTTCCTTGCTGAGAGGAAAATTGGTAACAAAACTCTCTGCAAATCCTTTCACTACACTTTTCTAAAAAAAAAATAGGATATAGGTGGTTTTATGGGACTAATTCAATCTCAGCAAGCTGAGTAAAGGAAGTCATAGTGTCATTGATTTAGAGATATGTAAGAGTTGCAAGGCAAAGGAAAGCATTTATCAGTTGTGTAAGGGATGGCTTGTGCCCAAGTTGCTGTGTTTGGTAAGCTGACTTCTGTCTCAGATCACGGCAGAAAAGACCTTGAGTCTTTGCTTAACTCTTCTTGATGTCTGTGCGTTGTGTTCAAGAGCACTTATCTGAATGGAAAGAAAGCTCTTCATATTTTGCCTCAGTTTTAACCTTTGAATCGATGAGGCATTTGTGCAAATGGCATTGGGGAAGTTGGCTCAGGCCAGGTGCTGCTGAATTGTGCTGCTCACACCAGTTTGGTGTCTGAACTGACATCATCCCTGTGCTTTGGCCATAAGAGCTCACGTGTTTGTTGGCTGCCTCATCTCAAACCATACACAGCATTTAGATCTTTTCATACCCAAAGCCAGTGGGAGCTGAGCAGCTGGCCCTTGCTGAGCATGTGCAACTTGAAGAATTAGTTTGAAATTTGAAAATTATGCTCAAATGGAGTCCTCACCCCTCATGGTGTTTCTCTGTTCCCAGACTGAGTTGAGAATACCCAAGAGGAGTGCCAAGTTTGTGGAGACAGGGTGCCCACACTGCCTGTCTTCCCAACATAACCTCACAAAGGTCCCTCAGTGAAAGGTCCTTCATTTATCTGTGCTTACTGCACTAAAATCCCTGCTACAAATCACTTCAGCAGGAGCTGCCAATTTGTGAATCACCTCGTAGCAGCAGCCCAGCCTCTGAGCAGCAGTGCTTTGCTGAAGTGCAATCTGTGTTCATTACAGAAAAAAAGTTTGAGCCTCTTCACAAGTTTGGGTAATATTGCAAATCTTTCAGCATCTATTAGAGCTGGAGCTTGAGGCTTGCATGCTAATGAGACTGAAACATAACACGAGGTGATCTGACAAAGTTGCCTAAGGAGGTTTTCATAAACCTTTTGTACAATTTCTCTGCTTCTTTGCCAGTGAAAATTAACCTCTACTTGCAAAAAAATGAGACTTCACGTAACTCATTTAGAAATAGCAGAGGGAAAGAGAAAATCAATCCATAATGAACAGTATCACATTAAGAAAATCTAATTAGAAATGGCTTCTCTTTTATTGCACTGATAATGGTAAGCTCTAAGAATGACATCATTACAAAATTCAGTAGCTTATAACGGAGTGAATTTTTTAAAAAGTGTTTAAACTACCAGATCAATGACTTCACACACCACATAATTAAATTGTACAGAAATTCTCAATAAACACTAATGTTGGAAATGTGGTGCTCTATTTTAAAATAAAGTATATATTATCTTGTGCTGCATGTACTTCTAAAAGTTGCCTTGATATTACTGAAGAGTGAAATTCTCTCTACATGGCATTGAGGACAAAGTTTTCCCTACTTAGTTTTACTTATTTTTCTTCAGCTGGAGTTGGGTGGAATTTTTTGGTTTTTGAGTCTGTGTGCCAGCTTCTCCCTAGAAATGTTATTTGAATATGGATGGAGGTTTTTGAGGCAGGGACTTGAACAAGTAGAAAAGTTTAAACCTTTCCAATGTAACTTCCAATACTTTCTTTTCAAATTATTTTTAATTTCTTCATAAAGAAGCAAAACTAAGAATGCTCCAACCTCCTGGAAACAGGCTTGAATTCTCAAATTTTATCCAGGGTTCCCTCTGTTGCACAGTATTTAACTTCAGTTAAAGCTTTAAAACTTCAGTTTTACAAAAGTAAAACACCCACTAATGGGTTTTTAATCAGTTACTGCACGATTTGATATTTGAGATAATTCATCAGGCTCTGGATGCAGCTAAAACACAATGATGTGCTGCACACACGTTGTATCTTATGGCCTAAGGTGTAATTTACCGGTGGTAAATTTATTTTTTTCTAAATGCACTCAGATAATCTGCACTCACACTGAGGGAGCAGCATATCTAATGTGTAATCTTTTTGTAATGAGCCTATTACTCTGGTTTCTAGGTAGAGTTCCACCAGGCATGTCTGTGGGCAGTTTTGTTCACACTCTCATTAAAAATGTCTTAGTAAGATGAGCTGCTGTTTGGCAATTTACATGCCTGGATGTATTTGTTTTTAACAAGAGCAAGAGCTAATTAATACACTTTATGCAGAAAGCTTCAGCCATGGAAATAAAGAGGAACAAGATAAAATCAGTTCTGCTTTCTCTTCAGCCAGTCAAGGGTTGCAGGAGTTTCAAAAAGTTTAGGCAAAAGATTCAGGGTTACATAACAAAAGAATTTCTCTAGCGTGGACCTTGCAGATAAGAAACAATGTGCTGCACATAATACTTCTGAGATTTGATTAGAACTGCCAGGGATATTGGCAGTGGAGACGAGCACTGTAATGCACTGTTCTGCAAAAGGAGTTCATCACTGCTAACAGAATTTGAATTATGCTTTACTAGATTTCCTGCATATGTCAAAAATAAGTAATTGCCAATTATCCTGCTCAAAAGAGCTGGTGGGATACAATCATTTAACTTAAGCATAAGTGCAGAGCTGCAGAGCTCTGAGGAAGAGCTCTGCAGAGGGAAAGCTTCAAGAAGTAGTCGCTCATAAATTGAGATAACTTCAGCTGAAGCAAAGGCTAATTTTAACTTCATCCTGGCATGCAGATTTTCAGTGCTGCTTAATACTCTGCAGCAATGCACCAACTAAAGCAATGGGTTAATTCCTACTGGCTCAACAAGGCAGGACTTTCATTCCTCAGGAAAGACACAGCTGCAGAGACTGTGGCTTACTTGGAATAAATGTGAAAGATCAGGAATGAGCCTGGGTCTCCTATGCTCACCACCCTATGCACTGGAGTCTGCTTTCTCTGGATGAACAGCATAGAACTAATGAGAAAATACCATTCCATCTATAGTAGGTTCTTTTTTAATTTTTTCTTTTTTTCTGCAAAGGTTTTTGAATCCATGTAGGAGCCAGACTTTTTAATGATTAGATCAGAGATCAGAGCTAGAGCTCCAAATTTCTATTCCAGGTTCTGCTGCTACTTCAAGAGTAGTAGGTTCCCTTGCTAGGTTCCCTTGTGGCTGAAATGGAAATAATTACATGGAGTTTATGGTGGTGCTATGAGACATCCTTGTTGGTTTAGATTGACTTGGGATCTTTGCAAGAGAGGTGATAGAGAAATGTGAAGTGTTGAAGTACTGAAATCTTTCCAGTGTCAGAAAAGGTACACTGAGAAACTGCACACAGTATAAAAAAATGTCTAGAACACAAAATATAACCATATCATAACTGTAGAGGTCTGTCTACAGATATACTCACCTGATAAAATTCTTGGTATGACTAAACTCTGTGTGGCACAGGCAAAACTGAGATTCCAAGCATCAAACAATTCTAGTTTTTTGCATATTCTTGGGTTTCTGCATATATTTGTGTGTTAATGCATTAGATTAAGGAGAGCTTTTGTAAATAGATTTCTGTGAGTCAGGATTCATGGCAGTTTAAAATTGTAAGGAAATCTCTAAAATGTATTCCCCCATTTTTTGGTGCCTACATATAAATTCTTGAGACCTGAGGACAGCAAATGGAACTGATAACATTTGTGTGGGAGACAGGCAGAGAATTCCCCAGGAGCAAAGCAAACAGCCCAATACTTCCCTGCATTAGCAAAGCAAGTGTTCTTAGCTGCCTTGAATAGGAGAAATTATCCCCTAGACCTCCCAAGCCCAGCCTGCTGGGGTGATATAATCAAATTACATGCAATTAAATACTGTAAGTAGCACACCTGCAAAGAGAATGGGCAGATCTGCCCCAGGTGATCCTCTTGGACATTGCAGGGTCCTGGGGCAGCTCTTTCTCCCCATCAAGTTTGCAGCTTATGCTGGGGCCTCCAGGTTCACAGGGTATTGTAGGGGGATCTTGTGGAAATCTGTCAGGTCCCTGGAGCTTCTAGGACCTTCTTGTGTTTTGGGGACTGGAGCTGGAGGACAAAAGAACTGAGAGGTTTTTATGTAGGCTGCACATCCTGGAATCACAGCTGAGGGTTTGGTCTCTGTGGTTCCCTGGTTCTGGGGTTGGGATCCTGAAATAATGGAACAAATTTGCTAATAGCAACACAGCAAATGGTGAACTTCACCCCTAAAGTTACATGGGTCTTGGATTGCCATTTAAATTAATCTGTGATTTTTGGCCTGACCCCTTCAAGCTGTTTACTTGACCTGACAGATCTGGCAGCCAGAAATCAAGGGAGTGCAAAGATTTTTTGCTCAGAAATTTAGGAGAAAAGCTATATAAGGCAGTTGCCTCTAAGAAATAAGTGTCTTATCTTCTTAATTAGTCAGAATTCTAAACAGAGAGAATGAGAATTGAGGGGGAAGAAGCTGATAAATTTACACACCTGAAACTCCAGCAAGATCTGAAATGAATTCTGTGGTTGTACCATCCACTCTGGGCTTTTACAATGTAAAATGTTTCTTGTGGGCTACAGGGTGAGCTGGTGGCTAAACCTGTCACTGGGGCAGTGTGGTTCCCTCTGCCTGCCCCAAACCCATGTAAAAGAGCACCATCAGACACAGCGAGGTCATTGAAATCTATTATTTTGATCAGATTTGTGCTCACCTTAAAGAAAGAGGTCAGAAAAAAGTGACCTTTCTGATGAAAGCAGGAATAAATAGGTAAAATCTTTTTGACAGGTTTTTAAAGTTTATGTTTTCCCCTTCAAATAAATAACATGCACAGAAAATTGTTATTCAGCTTGCCTGGAAACCTGGTAACTCCTGAGATACACTGACCGATCAGAGTCAATTCATACTCTTCCCCTTCTGTGGGAGATTGTGGTCTTGGCAAGATTCAATGTGGAATGAAAATCCAGGCATGTTCACAGCACTGCCTTCCATGGGGAAACAGCTGCTGCATTTAAACGTTTGACTGGAGAAAAAAGTAGGTTAGAAGGTTTTGGTGTCCTCCCTGGAGCTTCATCCTTGGCTGAACAGATAATAACTCTCTAGGAAAACACTCCAGCAGTCTGGTGTTTTCATCCTCCTTCCCTGCAAAACCCACTTTTCTCTAAGGAGGTGAGGAGGTTAAACATCTGCAATTAGCAGATTCTGCATTGAGGAGCTTGAGAAGATTTAATTCCCATTTTGGGTATGTGGTACTTTTGAAAGGACCCAATCCTCACCTGACATCCCTCATGCTGCTGAGCAGCTGATGTGCTGCAGGCAGGACCCTGCTTGGCTGTGGAGCTGGTCTGTAGTTTTGGCATGTTCCCTGCAGGTTTGATACACATTTTCAGTGAGGAAAAACAAGAATGGGGCCTTAAAGGCATGGAATAAGGCTGTACAGGATATATCTCTCTGAAGTACAAATGCCAGAAGAATTCATATCTGGGTATGTATTTGACCTGGTCAGTCCAGGCTCTCTCTATAGCCATAGGAGAAAAAAAAAATGGCACATTAAGAGTATAATTTCTGACCTAGGTTTCTTCAGGCTTTCTGTAGGATATGTTGATGGATAGCTCTTGACTAGGAAGCCACAGGTCTTGTGGAGAGCTCAGGTGTGAGTGGCCAGATGAAGCTGGAGCCACATTCCAGTTTTAGGACTCTTTGCCATCACCCTGCAGGGTGCCAAAATAACTGCACATGTAACATTATGCTGTCTTTCCTAAAGTGTGACAGAAGTCCATTCCCCTCCATCCCTGGGTTATAACTCAAATACCACCCTGAGGACTCTGGAATGACTTTTTGGGAATCCACTGTTATTCTTCAGCTTTTTTTGTTATATCTCTCTGGAGAAGGAATAACACACTTAGTGGGTGACCTCAGCTTCCCCTTCTCATCTCACGTGGCTCAATTGCTCTGGCAAATGCTACAGTGGTTTGTGGGTTTGCCCATGTCTGCCCATTCTTTAGAGTAAGCACTGAAGTGCTTTTACCCCTGCTTTCCTTTCTCATTCAGTGTCCTCTCTGCCCTTCCCTGTTACTGAGGCAAGACAAGGTGATGCAAAGCTCCCATCCCTATTTTGCTCTCTGGCATCCTTTTTAATAAACAGACATTGCTTTAGGTACCTCTTCCCCCCTTTGCAGCTGTGATTCAAATGGTTTAATACTAAAATATACATTTATGTTGTTGCTCACCTTCATTTCTTCTACTCTTGGAGTGATACCAACCAGCCTGAGTGATATATTGCATTTTAATTTACTGAACAGTTCTTTCACCTCTTTTCTTGATACATTTGCCTTTGTGAGTACCTTGGCTTCATTACCTGTAAAGCATCACCTTGGGATGGATATTTCCCATTCACCTTCTGAAGTGGCAGAGAAATGAACAGAAATCCATTTAGTTTCCTTGCACTTGGACTGAATCATTTACCTTCTCATTCTCTTTGATTGCCACTTTTGCACCACAGGATTGCTACTAACAAACTTTCCCGTGGGCACCCTGCTGCCGAGGAACTGGGTTTATTTCTCACCTTCATAGTTGTGGTTAATTCATCTTTACCCCTGTACCAGCCCATTTTCAGCAGGAGGTTTGCAGGAGACCCAGAAAGCAGAACTGCACATGAGGAAGTGACTTTATTACTTGCCTCTCTTTGCCTGAAGGTTTTTCTGGCCTGACCTCATGCATCCTGCTGGTTAATAATATCTGGGGAAAGCTCTCTGGTAGTTTTGTGAACTGTCCTGTGTTCGTACAAACTATGCCTTGTTAGATGATTTTGTAACATTTTTTTCCCCCAACGAAGCCCTGAGGGAAAAAAAAGGATTGCTCATAATTTACTGAGACTTCCTAGGTTGTTTAGAAATTCCCCAAAAGGAAAATTTAAGAGAATATCCAAAAGTATCTTAAATCAGCAGGGCAGTAGGTAACAATCACCTTGCTGTAGCTCCTGGAGGATTGTCAAGCCTGTAAACAGAAGCAGATGTTGTGCATATGAAGAAATAACCATCCCCTGGAGTCTGAAAGCACTCAAAGAGGAAGGGAATTCCTGCTGCTACTGCAGGGCTTTCCATCTCCTGGGCAATGAGTGAAGGGCTCTCAAATTCCACCTATCTGCCCTGGGGCTGGTTGGTTGTCCTCTGTTTTCCTAGACATAAGAGAGGGTTATATCAGGACAAATATTTCTGCTGCTTCTAGTAGAATTTCAATTCAAGATCAAGCTGTTCAAAATGTGGCTGCTTAAACTTGTTGACTCAGTCAGCACTAATTACAGAGGCAGTGATTGTGTGATGCTGGAATTATGTAATTCTCTCATTCTTCCTTCCCTGATTTTATTTATTCTCATTCTGCATTCTATTCTTGGCATCAAAAGTCTTGTCTCTTTCTTTTCAGTTCAATAGAAATGGAAATTTATAGACATGAGCCAGTTTCTGATTTAAAATTGACATTTTTTTCCCCAAAATTTAGCCTTTAGGATGGACTACATTGTACTTAGCAGCACTGGGTTAATTTTTCTTTCAGGCTTTTTGTATTTGTTCTTGTTGGACTATTCTTCCTTAGACCTGCCTGCCAACAACTAAAACACAGTCATCTGATCCTTGTAACTACATAGTTCTGCTCTTTGTAGGATTAATCAGCTGACATGATTCTTCCAAAGAACCTTTTGACTTCCTTTCCTCACTTACCAAATATCTTCTACCAGTTGCTCAGATATTATTTATTTTCATTAACAAAGGTGTCCATAATTTTTTTTTCTTTGTCTAGTGGGTAAATCAAGCCTTCTTAATTGGCTCAAAAAAATTCCCTGGTGCATTTAATTTAATAGTTATCCACAGTTCTTCCACTTCATCAGGGCCTTAACACATGGAGACAACGAAATTGTGAGTAGCTTTTGGTTAGCTGGTTTGAGGTTTTATTTTTGTGAGTGTTTGGTTTTTTTGTTGGTGGTTTTTTTTTGGTTTTTTTTTTTTTTTTTTGATGGGGGGATTTGTTTCTTTGCTGTTTGGGTTTTTTTTTTAATTTAATGGATTTAGATTTGCACCTCTGTAAAACACAACAGTTGTTGGTTTATCCTTCCATTGGAGCAGCTGGAATACATCTCTGTGCTCTTCAATTCCAGAACATGTTTGCAGCCTGGATTAAGCATCACTTAAAAGACAAAACAGTCAGACTCACTGTGCTTTACATTAAATGGAATTAGTTATTTTTGGCCAGCATCTCTTCATATCCCTATGGAAGGGCTACCTAGGGAAGTTCACCATTCTTTCATTTTCTACCCCAGTTTTTGAACAGAGATTCTGATATGATACATTTAGCAGCTCCAATGCTGAACTTCTCTGTTGCACTCTTTTGTGACTATCTGCTTTATACTGAACTTTATATTTCATTCTTGGGAGATTTTATAATTTATTGGATTCTGCTTCATTGGAAACATCCTTTAGATTACATTCTCATACAAAATTCTGTATTCATTAGGAATAGACGCTTCTCCTTTATTAGTCCAGAGATTACAACTCCTGACCCACATGAAAAGCAGCTATTGTCCAGTTTTCAAGCCTTAAAACATCTTCTCTATCCAGTTCATCCTGTGGGGGAACCAGAAAAACAACCATCAGCAGCCATCCCTAAAGTTTTGTGTCACTGCCCAGACCTGTCCAGCACTACTGAAGGAGCATGGAAACCCACAGAAACACTTTTATGAAGAATCCAGCATTTGACTGAGTGGACTCACTGTGGAAAGAAATTTAGAGAAGTTTCCATGTTCCTGGTAGATTGTAAATGAAATTGTCCAGTTGGTCAAGATGCTCACCCACTCAACCCACACAGGCACCTGGCAAAAGATAAGCAGTTTCCAATAGGAAGATTTGGGGTTTTTTTCTTACTCTGGAAATTCTTTATCCAGCCACTTCTCGTTAATAAAAAAGGTATTTCTGAATCACCTAGATGGCCAGAGTTCCTTGAGGATGAAAAGAATGTAATGAAAAGAAGATAATGAACAGAACTTGCTTGAGCAAAGTTAGCAGTTTAAAAGAGTACAGGAAAAGAAAGGTCAGGTCTAGGTCTACACAGAAAGTCTTCTGCAGAGCTGTAGTTAATAAAAAAAAAAATCCTGAATCAACATCCAATGCCTCCTCTTTGCCTAAGCACGAGTATCTAAATCAGCAGATAAATAAATAACTAGCGCAAAGCCAATTGTTACAACTGAGGAATTCACAACAGAGAATTAAACACTAGAGATGGGGATGAGGGGAGGTAATTAAAACAAATTGGAAATCTTAATAGATAGAAATAAAAATGGAGAACTTTCTATCAATGAGTAATCTTGATTGCAAAAGTTGTTGCAGATGGCTTTCAGCCTTAGAGGATTTCAGCTGGGAGGTTCTTCAGCAGCACAATGAGCTCTGCGAGTGCTGACCCTTTGTAAGTGCCTAAACTAATCTTCATTTGAAATACCTGGGGAGCTGGGAAACAACTGACACTTACCCGAGCTTTTCTCAGGTGTGTTTCGCAAAAGGCTCCCAGCAGAGCCGATGGAGCTGTTCACAAAGACATCAGTAATCTTCCCAACCTTATCTCTTCTTGTACTTGTGTTAAAAATGAAAATGCCCTGGTGAAATTAATGCAAAATTCGGTCGGGAACATAATGAAAACCCTTTTCTGATAGTCTTTACACTGCTTCAAGCAGCCCTCTCTTCTCTCTTTCAAAATGGATATAATAGTCCTTTTCACTGTTTTGTTATGTTTGAAAGAGGAACATGTAAGTGTTTTCTACTTCTTTTTATTTTTACCAATTTTTAGTAACGTAAAATGCAAATTGGATGAGGACAACATATAATCTCCTGGCTTATTATTTTTCTTTTTCCTGCAGAAAAGATATGCTCAGTATTTTAATAGCACCATCTGTCACAGTAGCAAGTGCCAAGCTGCAATATTGATCTTGTCACTTTGGGGAATGGTATGGTATTTAGGATTATAAATAACATTTTTCTTTGCTCTGTTCATGTGTTAGTTTTTATATAGAGTCCAAACTCAAGAAACCACTCTTGCCATCTAATAAGACAAGCACTTTCTTAGAATCCACAGCAAAGTGTCATTAGGACCTGAAGCAGTATTTGTGTTATTACCTGTCACAGCTCAGTAGAGTGCAGAACCCAATTGGTCTGTGAGATTTATATCGTGGCAAGTATAACCACAACTTAGCAGATAATATCTTCTAGTGACCATAAGTCATCACTGGGCACTAATTTCCTCTCCTTAAAAAAGAGAAGATTATGCTGATGAGGTTTTAAATTAAGAGCACTCAAGCTGAGGTTACAAAAAAGCAAGTGCTGCATTTTTTGCAATTTTATGTCTTGAACAACAATCTTAGATTTTCTTTTTTTTTAAGGCTCTGTCCCCTTCAGATCATTTGGATTTTGGTTAAAATTTTCATTTAGTTTGCCTTGGGAAAGAGAACATGCAGAACTGTAACCAGTTTTTATCTCCAGACTCTCTGGGGAGGCCAGAATGGTGGTGCCAGGTTTGAGGCTATCATGAGCCTGGAAAGGTCTCAGTGTGTTGAGCTGCCTGATTCAGAAAGAGACTTTTCCTGGCAAGGAGGAGACAATTCTCCTTTTAATGTAAAATCTTGTGGGTGTTTCCTCCCCTGTTTACATTTCTGGATGTAGATGTATTTTTCAGTGCACTGGGCAAAACTCTGATGCTTGTGAATGGTTGAAGAAAAAGATGCTGGACAGATGTAAGAGGTAATTAAATTTTCTGAGTGGTAATGATGTTTTCCAGGTTTCACAGGGCTGAGTACTTCTCTCTGTAATACTCTGTTAGACAATGAACATTTTGATAATATGCCAGCATTTTTGCTCCTCCACAAATTACTTTTCTTTGGGTTAGGTTGGGTATTACTGAATTTTGTGCCTGATATAGTAAGATTTCACCTGGGACTTGAAGTGTTAAAGTGTTAGAATAGAAATACTTTAATGCTGTTTTTTCTGTTGGTAGTTCTCCTGCTGCTGAACATATATTTACCCTCTGCATGCAATTCCACTCACAACTTCAAGGCAGCTCCATGGTGCTCCTAAGTACTGCATTTTATAGATTTTCAGCAGTTGTCATTAAACATCTCTCTTGAGGAACAAAAATACCAAAAACATTTACACAAAACATCAAAAGCTTGTACTAAAATAATCCATTATAATCCCATTCTTCATTTTTCACACTCTGTGCAAATTGATTTCATCTAAGATATTACCCAGCTATATTCAAGTTTGGGTCTGGTTTTTTTCATCTGTTTCATTTCCTGTAACTCCAGTAATTTTATGAAGTGCAGTATTTTTACTGCACAAAAATAAATCTAGTAAATAGTCTGCTGTGTGTTGGGATCTGGATAATACATTCTCTACCTCACTGCTTGCTTTTGCTGCCTGGTTGTTCAGACACTTGCTCAGCCTTTTCTGAGTATTAGCACTTAATTAAGTACCTGGTGTGGAGGACAGCCAGGCTGTAGCCATGGGTGCAGCAGAAATTTATACAGATGGCACATCAAGCAGTTGTACATGGATGTGCAAACATTCTGTAGCATAAGTCTACAGAACTACAGAAAAATTCACTTATTAAGTGTGTGTATGTGTATATATGTGTATTTATAAATGTGTATACACACACAAACACATATATTTATTTTATATATATATATATGGGATAAGGGCAGTTGCTAAAATCTCCACAGCGGTCTTGGCCTTACCTTTGAATGCCAAATGTGATTTCTTTCCTGTTGTTTCCTGTGGTACAAAATGTGAGCCCTGGGTAGCTCATAAGCACTGTGTGAGGCTCTGGCAGGGGTTGATAATCAGCTTTTGTGGCCATGGGAAGTCTGTTTGGGCAGTGTCCAGCCCATGATTTGTAGGAGCTCAGCCTGCTCTCCATGGACCTTATCATGATGGCAGCACTGTGGTGTGGCAGGTCCAGGATTCTGCTTCTCCAGCAGGCAACAATGTTTTAGAATAGGAATAGGCATTATTTTGCATATTATTGGGTAGAAAAAAACCTCAAAAATACTTTTTTCCTCCTATTTTTTTATCCTATTTTTTTCAAGCAAAAGGGAGTATCTGCCTCACCTTCTCCTTGCAAAATTGGCACAGGGTACTCCTACACCCTTTGCCTTATGTCTGTAATTATTCAATGCTAGTGTTTTCCTCTATGTGGGTCGCTCCTCACATGGTAATTGCTAATGTAACCTCCTTTATTGATGCTCCACTAGCTCAGAGCCAGTAATGCCTGGCTGCAGGTGGGAAAGGAGACAACAAGAAACATTGCTCTGTTTGAGGCTTGACACAATCAGCTTTTCATAGATACTCCTCTCCTCTGTCTCTTGGTGTACTGTCATTAGCAGCCAGCAGGGTGTTGTAAGGGATGTATTTTTGCAGTGAATTCAACTCCCCTGGTGCCTTATGAGCCTGTCTGCCTTCCCAGCTGCACAGAGTGGGGGAGGCTCTGGGCTGTCTGGATCAGCAGGAACCAAACTGCTGGGCAGAATGGAAAACTGGCAATAATCTCAGCTTTTCCTTTGAAATGTGGGGTGGCTTGCCTGGCCTAGGGACACGGGGGGGATGAGGTTCTGCACAGAGCCAGGGCAGCAGGAGAGTTGCAAGGAGCTGGAGGGTGTGGGGTGAGAGCCTGTGTTGTAGGTAAATGAGCATGGGGAAAATGTCTACATGAAGCTCTGTGATCAAAGAAAAAATTCTGTGTGTTTCACCAAGATTTTCTTCTGCCCTCTGGGCTGTATTACACAACCAGCTGTCAAACAGAGCTTTTTAAAAGAAAACACAGGTAGCTTTTCCCTTTTGATGATCAAATGAGATGCATAAAGTTACCCAAAGTACCTGATTAAAACCAAATATCCCTCCTTCCAAATGCCTGAGCTGACAATTGTTTCTAAATGGGAGAAGTTTTGTCCAGCTGTATGCAGGCTTTGCCTGGGAAAAAGGAGCAATTAATAACCCCAGGGAAGCAGAGGAGGATGTGGTGAGTGCAGCAGGGAGCACAAAGCAGAGCAGAAGCATTGGTCAGAAGGAAGGAGAGATGGGCATTCTGAGTGCAAATTAATTAAACAGCAGATTTAATCTGCAGACTATGGGCATGAAAGAAAACGTCAGCCTTATTACAGTTAAAGTATTTATATTTGTAAATAGATTGTGCAAATTCACAAATGAAGGAGAGCATAAAAAGCAGCTGGTTTGGAGATGGGGATGGATGTAAGAAGTTACATGTTCACTCACCAGCATTTTGGGAGTGGCTAGGAAGGGTTTGTGGAGACCAAGTGTGATAGTTAAGTGATAAATGGGAAATGATTCATGTCCTTGTTTGTTAAGGAAGAGAAAAATAGAGGGGAAATATTTTTCTCTAAGTATTATCAGAAATAAAGACTAGAGACAAGTGCTTTGATGCAAGTGACCTCTTGTAATAAATTGTGCTGAGCATCTCTTCATTAGAAAGGCCAAGAGGGTGGTTAGAAGTGTGAAAAATGCCAGTAAGATAACTGCAGCAGGACTTGAGGGATAGCCTGCTTCAGGGAAGGGCAGACAATGATGGAACAGAGAGCAGCACTGCCAGCAGCTTCCCTGTCCTTACTGGGCCACCCAGACCCATCTTCCCAAAGTGACTTTCTGGCTGGTGGGTGTCTTCCTTCCATGCTGGGTGTCCCAGGAGAGCATCCAGAGCTGAGATCTTCTCTTATGCACCTTGGGAAGCTTTCCCCATGACCTTGGTGTCCTGAGGTGCAGCAGTTCCAGTGTTTACCTTTATTACAGCCCTTGCTGAATTTCCAACCCTTGAAATGGGGATTTGGCAGGACACTGAGCATGCAATGCCTCAGCCAAGGGGTCTGAGGGGACATGCAATCCTGGAGCAGCTGTGGGTGCATTTGGGGTGTAGAATGCAAGGCTCAGGGCTGCAGGGCTTCTGGCTGTGATGGCTGATGTCTGGAAGAGAAATTTGGGCAGACAACCTACGCAATCAATGCATCAGAGAAAACAGGAATGGAAAGGATCTCTAAAGGTCATCTAGTTCACCCTTTTGTCCGAAGGCGAGTTTAATTATACCCACACCATTCCTGAGAGATGTTACATCTCCTCAGCAGCTGCCTCTCTAAATTAAACCATCTGAATTCTTTCAAGTTTTTCCTCAGATATGATGCATTTTTGGAAAATTGTGAGCCTCTTCTGGTCTCTTTCCAGTTGATGTGTATTCTTCAGCAGCCCAGGGCTGACTGTGGCTGGTGCCCTGCACACAATGTCTCCAAGTGAAGAGAACCACACATTTCCAGTTTTGTTTCATGACTCCACAGATGTATTCAGCCTATTCAGCTTCCTCAGACATCAGTCTAATGTCTTGAAGAACTCTTGTTTGAGTTAAGGGCCTTTTTTTTACTAACTTCTGTCAGGGTAAAAATAATGGGTCAAGTCTGAATTTGGAAACTTTTAGAAATGGCCTCAATATGAAAAACTTTGTGTGGACTGAAAATTACTACAAAGTTTTTGATAAATGGCAAAGCCTCTGTTTACAAGGAAATGCTTAGTGCAGCTGTGTTAGGTCAGGTCTCATTTAGCATCTCCATTTAATGATCCTGAAGAGGGAGTAAACAGCCTGTTAATGAATTGGTGTGTGGTTCTGTATAGGGAGGAACTGTGAGTAATAAGCAGGAAAGAAAAAGACTACAAAGGGACATGGAGATTATAAACACTCACAGATAATGAAGTTAACTTCATCTCTGCATAACACAAATTAATGTGTTTGGGTGGAGGGGAGGAAGGGAATATGCTTAAATAAACTTGGCCTACTTGAGAGCATTTTATGAGAAAAGTAGACTTGTATGCCAAGTACCTAAAGGGGGCCTGCAGGAGAGCTGTAGAGGGGCCTTTTAAATGGGCATAGGACAAGGGGGGATGGCTTTATGCTGAAGGAGGGTAGATTTAGATTAGATATGAAGAAGAAATTTACATCTCTGAAAGTGTTCAAGGCCAGACTGTGTGGGGCTTTGAGCAACCTGGTCTAGTGGAAGGTGTCCCTGCCCATGGCAGAGGGGTGGAACCAGATGATCTTTATGGTCCCTTCTAACACAAGCCATTGTGTGATTCTGTGTGATATTATTCCCAAAAAGCTGAATGCCTCTTTGGACTCTTCAAGGAACTGCTCAGACACATGTGGAACACAGGAATCTTTCCTCTCTGTTTGACTGCTACTGGTCTGTGTGCTTCACTACCAAGGAGATGTTTGAATATACACAAAACCTGTGGTGAAGATGAAGGAGGAGTGGTTAATGGGCCTGAATTGAAATGTCCTGGAGTGGCTAATTACCCTAAGGGACAGAGCAGCCTATGGGTGTAGGTTTCAGCAGAGAAAACAGTGGTACCAACAGGGCAAAAGGGAAGATGTATGAGAAAATGCATTTGAGAATGGGAAAATTGTCACCAGCCATAAAGTGTTTGAGCTGATCACATGTGGTGAATAGTTCAGCCTGGTGTTTAGAAAAGTGTGCAGTATGTGGAGGAAAAATACCAGGGAAAGCCGAATTTCTGGGAAGGACAGCTTAGAGGATAAGGGGTGCCATCCTCATTCTTATTTTAGTTTATTTTACCTCCCCTTACATTGTTTTGACAAGAGTAGCACAGGAGGAAGCTCAGCAGGAATGAGAGTGTGGCCCTAAGGGTCTCTGCTGAGAGCAGGTTCCCTCCAGTGTTTCAGCCCCTGAGTCCCCTCTGCAAACAGAGATGAATTCAAGGATCAGATGTATCAAACCCTCAAAGATTTGGATGTAAAAACTTGAAGGTTTTTTTTTCAAATTATTTTGTCTCTTCCTTTTGTGAGTGTCCCAATGTGCTGGAGGTTTAAATAAGGAAAGTTACCTATCTAAACTAGAATGCATCTAAAACGTATTCCCAAATGCATATTTGTGTGCATGTGTATAAAGAGACGGAGGGAATGTTTAATTATGACTTTCCTTTAAAAAAACTGCATAGAAAATAGAAAAAGGCATTGAAAAATTAAACTGGGTCTGCTGGACAGTAACTGGCTTATGGGTAAACAGCAGCAATGTCCTTAAATATCACAGAAAAAATGTAGGAATGCTGAGGTCAATGAAGGCATTAAGAGACATGAGTAGGGAATGACAGATGAGATTGTCACTGCAAAAAGCCTCCATGAGTTCTGTGCCATTAGTATTTAGAGAAAAAGCTGAAGGTCATATCAGAGACTAGAATACATTTTCCTGGGGGCAATATGAAATGCTAAAAGGTTTTATGATTATGCCAGAGCAGATAGTTAGGCAATTAGAGCTGTTCAAAATTGTCAAGGCATGGGATCCAGATGAGTTACATCTGAGAACTGAGATGGGAGTAGCAAGTGGGATTGAAAGCTTTGGCAGATATTTTTTGGATCCATCTCCAAGGATGGGGTGGTTGGAGAGGATTGGGCAGCATGGCTAATGTAGTTGCTATATATAAGCAATGCTCATGAAAAATCCAGTGCCAAAGCAACACTTTGGTAAGAATATGACTGACAGAGGATATTTTCCTTGGACTTAGGAAAGGGAGTTCTTGGCTTATCAATTCACTTGACTTTCTGAAACACGTTATTGCGCCAGCAGACAAATGTCAAACAAAGTCCATAATTTATCTGACTTTTCTGAAAGTGTAGCATGCAAAATATTGATCTGCTTAATAAATGCACATTATCTCCTGAAAATGACTAAAATTTAGCTCAGGGAGGACAAACAGTGTCAGTAACACCGCAGAGGGATAACAGAGACCCAAAGAGCAAACGTACATTGTGCACAATCCATTTGCATAGTTAGACATCCTTGTGCAACATTTTTCTTGTTTTGAGCTCTAGACTTAAAATGTGGAAAAAGGGGAAAACCTTGTGCTTCCTTGTGCCAAAGTACAGCTACAGTGAGGGGCAGAACCACCACAAGCCATTCAAGGCTGTGCAAGTCTTTAGGCTGTACAAAACTTGGTGTCCACTGTTGGCAGGGGCTGCCCCTCAGGCACCATTCTGATTCAAAGGAGCTCAGCTCTGTCAGGGGTGATGATTGGCCTCATAAAGTATTAATGATGGCAAACTAGATTGTTTCCAGCACAGCTGAATGGATGTCAGCAAGTATTTGTTAGAAGATGAAGAATGCAGTGTGGTATTTTTAACGTTTCCCTCTGTGCTGGGCTCCTTCCCCAAAGAGAATTCCTGCTCCTGGCTGGAGATGGGAGCTCCCAAAGCAGCAGCAATGGGCAGCTGCCCATCCCTTTCCTGTGTGTGATGTTTTCCTTGTCTCTTCACCTTTCAAAATGATATAGGTCAGTATTAAATTGACCCTCTGTGTCCCTGTGAGGCGGTAGATATGCAAAGGGGCAACTTTTTTTTTTCCTTCCCACTTTTCTCTTCATTCTAGGGGTGCATTTATTTCTAGGGTTGTCCTATCTTCTTTTGCAGACTGAAAAAGCAGTAGCAGGTCTCTTGCAGGTGAGATTTTTATCCAAAGTGGGATCTGTCCCATGGTGCAAAAGGAGCACACCTCCAAGACATACCTGAGCTGCATCCTACCCTGCCAGACAGCCCTCTTGCACTGACCCAGCAGGAATGCAAATAGGAATTGTGAGTACTCAGTACCTTCAGGGATCCAGCCTTGTGGTAATCTCCTCCTCCAGCATAATCTTCATAGCTGAACCACTGTTAATGTGCTTGCTATTCATCTGTTGTAACATTTAAATAGTAATTATTAGTGGCATATCCTTTTGGGTGATCAGCCCAAAGCTGCAGTGCAAGAGTGTGACCTTGAGTTTTCCTACAGACAATGGAAATTAGTTGATAATGGACAAGAGTAATTGCTTGGATGACAGTGCACCTCTGGAGCTACATCACCACAATACATCACTGAGGCCAGGAGCTTAGCAGGACTCAGGAAAAAAAAAAGGAATTAACAAAATGCAAACAAGATGTTGAAATGTGTTAAAAATGGGACAGAGGATAATGCAGAGGGTAATTATAATGTAATTCTATAATTATATAAGTAAGCACTGTGGTTTCACTGGGAATGTTGCATGCAGGGCTGGGCTCAGAGGTGTCTGATGAGTATATTTAGAGGCTCAAGTAAATCTTACTCCCTGGAGAATTCTTAAACAGTAGTGTTATTTAGTTTTGGAAAGGAGATCACAAGGGGGACATCAAAGGTGTCCTGCCAAGAATCCTCAATTTTGGAGCCCTTTTCTCTCAGAGTAGAAGAGGATGAAGGAAGGGAATGGGACTAAGCAGAATATCAGGACATCTTTTCCCCTTCCTCACATGCAAATGGTCATGGTCATTGATGAACAAATGCACAAGAAGCTACAGAGAGGAAGAAACCAGGGCAGCAGAAACCAGAGCAATGAGATTTCCCACTCAGACTCCTGTTAATAGTTGTCCTTACCTACCCCCACAAATATTTCCCTGTGTCTCTAGAAGTCCTGCTGCAAGGCATGATCCAGGGAAGAGAAAACAAAAGCTTCTGAACAAGCAATAAGTCTCACATTTCTAATATTTGAGTTCAAATTGAATATACAGATGTTATTTTCACACATGGAACTTGTTGTCACAAAAGGAGATGAGAGATTAATTCTCACAGATTTGGGAAGAATATGGAAATGTATCAAAATTAAGAGTACTACTGTTTTGATTAGCAGCAGCACCTTTTAGGAGGGATAGTCAAGCTCCACAACTTAAATTAAAATTTAAGTATAGGGGATGAAGATAAAAGCTAAACTGGAAGCACAGAATCCTTCCCGGTTTTTACACTTCTTGGAATTAATTATGTTTTCTACACATTGAATTCACCCATTTGTATTTCTAGTCAGGTCTTCTGTGTGTTCCTGTGTTTACATGAACAAAAAGCATTCACAATAATCAGCATAAAGATTAGAAATATTCAGGAAGACCTTTTGGAAGGAATACTAATAACTTAACAGAAAATTTGTGCCTTTGAGCAGGTTTGTGAAAGTATTTTTGTAGTTTAATCTGGCTGATTCTGGCTGTCATTCTGTCTGGCTGGACAAGCTTTATTAAACTGATTATTAACTTGATCCAGTGTAATGTGTTTTGTGGTTTTGATCTTGCTTGCTGCTGCAAATATGTCCTTCATTCAGAAATGGCCTCACATATAAGGTGGCTGCACTTGCAGGCTCCAATTTTATTACAGCATTTGCCAGACTGATGCACTCAGGCTATTTAGTATCACTTTATCACAGATAGCAACAGCACAACTAACTACAAAAACACAAAAAGCCTTTAAATTTTACATATTGGAAACTAGTTAAAATTGACTTTTGACCAGGGGGTCTTCTTCAAGCTGAGAAGAAAATGTAAAATGTACAATTTCATTACCCTGCATTAAACTTCTATTTTTTCTTTAGAGTTTCACTAGCTAAATCAGCATGACCAAAATCCTCTTTACTTGCTCTTCTTTTTTTTTTTTTTCATGGAACTTGAAAATGGGTAATATTTCCATGATTTCTCCATTCTGTGGTTTTACTGCTGGGACAATATTGTTTCTGTTACGGCTTGTGAGCAGTACTTTGTATCTGTTCTTAAACAGATCTGATGCATGAAATGATGATGTTCCTCTGCTTTCTCAGGCTCTGAAGTTATTAGAGATAAATACTGTCAAGTTTGCTGAATGTTTAGGTGAATGAGCTGCTGTACTCTCAGATCTGAATGTGCAAGAAGTAATAATCCATAATAAAAAGAAAAATATATAAAATCAGCATTTAAAATAAAGAAAATGAGTACTGGCATTTTAAAAGGAAATGTATTTTCAGGCCTCTTTTTCTCTCTACTGGGTTTTGCACTTTGTGTTAATGAAGTCAATCTTTCCCCTTTCTTCAGGAAGGCCAGAAATTGATTTTTTTCTTCTTTTTTAATGGAATTTGGGCTTCTCACTTGCCTCACTGTGTGAGGACTTTAGAGAAATCTCCACACATGAGTCTTTCCTGAAGATTTAGTTGTACCTTCTGGCAACCTCTCCAAACATGCTTGTCTGCACCATCCTTTATCATAAACACTTCCCCTCTTTGCAGATGTATTTTAGTCCTGAGTAAGGAATCGATTGCTGAAGGGAATCCTGGAAAAACCAGGCTGGTGCTATTCCTTAGTGTCTGACTAAGGTATCATTAGGGTTTGCTGTGCCTCACATCACCCCAGCACTGATGGAGTTTCCATAGTGGGGAAAGCAATTATTGCCAGTTTGCCTTGTAATGTTGAAAGGCATCTGCTGTTCTTCTGAGCTGCCTGGAGAAATGGAAATTGATGCTGATAATAAACATAATTATAAAGAAGGTTGCTGCAAAGACTCCTGATCTGTAAGGGAAAAGTGACATTTTAAGGGCTGTGCTGTGGATATAATGAGAATAGGTATTGGCTTTTAAACCATTATACTGAGGCAGGGATGGATGTTTGATAAAGTCTCACTCATTATGAGACACTATATTGCAAAAAGTTTCTGTTGTATCAAAGTCCATGATGGCACAAGGGTTTAGATTGGAAATTCTTTATTCCTGTATCTCATTTCCAAACCTTTCTGCATTTAAAAAAACAACAAACATTGAGGTTTGTAGGTTTTTTTTAATGCAGAAAGGAAAGGTGTCAAAGACCTTCCCTTTGCAGACTCTCCTAACTCCAGTAAGGTTCAAGCCTGGCTTGTCCAGACCATCATCAGGGACCTGTTGGGTTGCAAAAGACAAAGAAAAATGAATGTCTGGGTTTGGTGCAAAGGTTCTAGCTTGATGTCCCTGCACAATCTAATCTTTAAAACAGTAATGTCAAAGAGGAGCAGGATAAGGACACATTCCATAACATTTGTACTACCTGATAGTTTATTTGCCAGGTATTTAGACTGAGGTCACAAAATACCAGCTTTTAAATTAGAGATAGCTTGGTGCAAATGCCAGTGATAAAAGAGTCAAGCTGAAAATAATATTAAATAATTACTGTGAAATAAAAGGATTATTTTAAAGTTGTAATTGAGTTTGATGTGTCACAATTATGTTATTGGTAGCAGTTCATGGCTCATCCAACGTTATTATTGCAGAATCAATGTTTTCATTTAATGTTTTCTGGATTGTTGTTGTCATCTGTGGTGCTTAATTGAATAAAACACAAGATTCACTTGGAATAGATGCAGATACAAAGTACTAAATTTCTCAGAGGAAGAATGTTTTCACTTTGTTTAACCCAAAGCATTCATTTATTTGCAATTATAATTGAAACTGGCTTGAAGAGTATTCCTGGAGTACATTAAGCAGGGCAGCCATAACAACAGTATTAGATTTATGGCAGATGAGTGTAAATAGTGCAGTATTAACTGTAATGGATTCTGGACTATAATTACACCACCACATCCCACTGGGTAGGATCAGGAGTCTTATTCATGAATGATTCTTTAGATGTGCATTGTATGAAAGGAAATAAGCCCTGGACTTTGAATTGCCTCTTGATACTTAGCACAAAGTTGCACATTTTGGTAATTCTGAGCTGCAGGGTAAATACCAAGTCTCAGCCCCCAGAAAGGTTGTGGTCTTGGTGTCCAAGCCCAGCACTGAAAGTGGAAACAGAACGCTGAGTTTGGTGGAGGTTCCATCAAATCTCACCTGCCAATCAGCTTCACCTGTTCAGTGAACTGCACATTTTAAATCCTTGCTCAACCCAAAGTGAGGTGTAACATCACCAAAAGCTACTGAATGTGAACCATTCAATCTTTCTGTATGCAGGAAGGGTACAGAGATGTAATGCTGCACACATGGAAAGAGTCTTCTACAGGGTGCCTCAGAAGTGAGTACTGGAAAAAAGAAATATTTGTCCTATGTGGAGAGAGACAATCACTGACAGTAAAAACAGTCTCTTCAGGAAGAGGCAGCAGTGTGCTCTGCAGGTGGCAGACACAGTATTCTTGTTGGGACTGTAAGGTATTTTCTGCAGGGTCTGCTGTTCTGCTGAAAACTCCTCTAGCCCAAAGCACAGGGACCCCCCAGCTGTGCAGCTCCTTGGCTGTTGTAATACAAATACTCTATTGAAAGAAAAAGGTTCTTTTTCATTTAGTTTCATTACAATGATCCTATATGGTGGCTGTATTGATTGTATGCAACTATACTACAGGACTATTCTATGAAGAGATGCTTTTTTGGTTTTGACTCCAGCACACAAAAAAAGGGTGTTCACTTCTTCTCTGTCGGCATTGCACATTGCACTTTCTCTGACTATGTAAGGAGGCTTCAAAATTGATGTGCCTTGCACTTACAGCCACTTAGAGCCACTTCACAGAGCCAGAGTAACATCAAGGAGCTTCAGTGCCTGGGAGATGAAGATGTACAGGATTTTGCCAGGGTGGAAGCCCTATCAGACTTCTATGCAATCAATTATCTTTGATTATAGAAATTTAAACCTCATTTACAGTGCAAAATCTGATGAGTATACTTAAGTTTCTGTATCTCAAAAAAAGGATTAATTCCAAACAAATTAACTACCTCTTTTCATTCTGGAAGGAAAGTCAAAGTGAAGAGATGTTCTGGTATCATGTTCCACAATTCAGTGTGAGCTCTACTCTTTCAGCAAAGGCCTACCTGCATCATAAGGGCTTCTTCTACCATCTGTGTTTGCATAAACTTCTGTTAACAAACCATATTGTTATTAGGGAGAAAATTAAATCTTTAGAGCAGGTTTCTCTAAGGCAGCTGTCTGAATCCTCTATGTTGCTGGAGAATGTATCTGTACCAAGGAATGTGAGACTGCAGAGTTTATTTAACAGTGAGATACAAAAGAATTTGTTTTATTACAATTCATGCCATCCTAATGGACTACTTGATAAGAAAGTATTAAAATGTAGTGCTGGATGGACTGTAAGTGAATATTTATTTGCCTTCCACCACTACCTCACAGATGAACCAATAATCTCAGGCTGGTACTCAATAGTTAAGATGAACTGTTTAATCAGGTCTATGGCATCCTGCTGCCAATATTATCTGAAGTGAAATCAGTTGAAGGAAAACACCAATTGGAAGCATCCTTGCAAGACTGTAACTGCTATTTTTGTAGCTTTTAATCACATGCAGCCTGTCTCTGGCATCTAGGGAGGGGGGGAAAGGTTAGAAATAGATTTATCTATTTTGGAAAGCTTGTCTCTTCATTTCTGGACATAATTAAAAGCCTGAACTGTTGCTTAGAGTTTTCCCATGTACTTTGACTTTTCTTTGACTGCTGGAAGGGGCGAGGTGATCAGTCCAGGTACTTTTGAAGAATGATGTCTCTTAAAGCTTTGTACAACAGTTTCCCTTTCATGCTGAGCTCAGATACATTGCCCATCAATCTCTTATGTTTTCTGCTCATATTAATCCTCTCAGGGTAGCTACTGCTTGTTCTGGTGTCACCAAACTGCAACTCAAGGTGAGAATTAGTTAACTTGGTGCTCTGGATTGCTCCATAAGGCAGATGGAGTTTTCTTTTTTTAGTTGTTCTTTTTTTTTTTTTTCTGCTGGCCAATTTCTATTTCCATTATTTCAGGCTCTTGCAGATTAAGCCTCTAAACGTCCCATCCTGCAGTCACTTCCCACACCAGTAGAAGTCTTGATCTACAGAGATGAACAATAGAAATGAAAAGACTGCTGATTCCATGAATAAATATAAGCCCTAAGCTGCCTTATTATCCCTGGAAAATATGTCCAAAAAGATGTCTTTGGGTAATATTTGCAGTAAAAGGCTGATAGTGTTCTCAGGACTGATGAAATCTGCCCCTTCTTGTTTCAAAAATTCTGATTTGCTCAACAGAGAATGCAGTGATGGGTGATGCAAATTTTTCTAGCATAAGTTCGTGTATGAATGTGAAACTTTGTGAGTTTTCCAAAGGTAACACATTGCAGATACTCCACAGGTAGAGTTGGGCACTGGCCCAGGGCTTTTCAGGACACACTGTGTACAGCAAAGCCTGATCTGAGCACATGGCTTTGATCTCCTACTGCCCATCCTGGTGAGTGGGTTCCAAGTGCTCCTGCATCTCCTCTTGTAACCAGGGTAGGATAACAGCAAGCTGGAAGAGGAGTGGGCTCAGTTTTTGTCTCTTTGTGGGCTTTGGTGTTGTATTACAGCATATGCAGGCAGCCACATGCACCACCTGTATCTGATTTTTATGTGTGCACATATGATGGGCATATTGCATATGTGCAGTCACATGAAATTTGAGAAGTATGTAAATGAGACAAGCATTAATTATCTGTGACAAGAAAATGGCTCACTCTGGTTTACTCTCTCACACTCTAGCTCACATTTCATACTTGTGTGATTTCCTAAGGGTTTTATATTCAGGGTGAAAAGTCCACATTCCTGCACAGCTTTGTGTCCATGTTATGGAACTTTCTGTTAGTCTCAAAATATCTCAACTTTCCTTCTTTGTGCTATTTTCCAAACTAAATGAAATCACAGAAATTTTTTTTTGTGCAAGAATTCAGAGGCTCACAGCTGTAGGCTGCTTTGAAATGTTTGTGTCATTATTTCTACTTTGCTGTCTTCAGAATACGGTAAAATTGAAAGGTCAGAGACGCCAAATCAAAAAATAATGTAGGGAAAACTATGTTGGAGACAAGCTCACCTAGTGAGTGTTATAGAAAGGATACATTTCTTGTTTTGGGTTGGGTGTGGGAACTTATGATGAAGTACATCAGAGTACCTGTGCAATGATTTGGGGAGGCTGTACAGTATTTTATTCATATTGATAAAAAATGTGAAGCTCTGTAAACCGTATTACTCAAAGTAATACTGAGTCACAGTGGGTTAAACAGAGGTCCTCAGTCCCTCAGTGAATGTTGCTCAGCACTCCTAGGACCCTTCGGCAACACTCAGACATCCAGAACCATTCCCTGTGCCTCAGCCTGGCTGTCAGACCCCAAAGGAACAAACACCTCGGATGGGAAGGCAGGAAGAAATAAGAGAGAGAGACTTTTGGCAAGAGACTTTTTTATGCTCCCTGTACATTTTGGACATCCCATCTCTGCTGCTGCTGCTCTTGTGCCACTGACAGTCACAGCCTTTTGAAGACTCATCCCTGTTTCCAGTAGGGACAGTGTGGGCAAGGTTGAGGCACCCTTTGTCATATCAAGTGGAGATGTGAGGGTTTCACACCCCTCTGCCTGCAGGACATCAGGGGCTGTGAATCTGCCCCTGCTCCAGCCCCACCTGAGTGCCCAAGGTGGCATTGCTGAATACTTGCTAAGTCTCTGTAATTAAAGAACATTATCAATGCTAAATAAAGGATGTCTTATCCCCTTTTGCTGTGCCCAGAGCCCTGCTGTTCTCCTCTAAGATGTATAGGATATATAGATGTTAAGCATCTCTTCTGCATTAATTTTATTGTGCTACAGATAGATCGAATAAATACATGAGAACAGGATTTCACCACCACACTACTTGAATTATTTGTTCTATTTAGGTTTGTATTTGGACAGTTATGTACTGTATGTGTTTGTACATCATGCTGTAAGGGTTCCACTTTATTGTGTCATCTGGCTACAAGTGAGTTGGGAATCTGGTCTGGTGCAGTATCTTCAGAGCAGAAGAGTACCTCTCTGAGGCAGTTAAACCAATGACATAGTACTAGCATGCTTATGGAAATGAAAGCTCTCTAAGGTGGTACAAATGGCACATCAAAACTGCTGGTCAGTTTTTTAAGAAAAATTGGAGCAAGGCATTGTTCTGGTTTCTCTTTGCTTCATCACAACAGAAGCAACTCTTGGGGTTACAGTAGTAACAAGCCAATTCTGTTCACCTCCTTTATCTACTTTAGTAAACACCCACTTTTCCCTCTGCGTTGGGGTTCTGAGTAGACCTTTCCAGTTGGCCCATTTTCCATAAATTGCATTTCCACTAGAGGGCATTCAACATACCAGTAACAGGTTCTGTGTGTGTCCTCTGGGATAAGTACCTGTAGTGTGTGAGACCTGCAGTCCAGAAAGGTGAATGCAGGGTGGGTACTGAGGCACAGAGGGGGAAATTGAGCGAGGTGACATGAATCTGTGCATTACTTGTTTTATCTGCTTAATGGAGTTTTGCCCAAGTGTTGTTTTCTGCCTCTTCTTTCCACTTTCAGACTTGAGAACAGGAATCTGAAAACACTGTGGGTTTGCCTTCTCCAAAAATAGAGACATGAAGCAGACAGGAAGGGCTTTGGGTCCCTTTGTGCCTCTTTTAGAGAAGACAAGTGTTGGCAGTGTTTTCATTGTTCAGACTCTTGAGGAGGTTATTTTAGGTTGGAGGAAAAGCTTATCTACCACAGAGCTAGCAGGAATGCAGCAACATATGCTTACCACAACAGATTTAATCCCAAGAAGTCTAGAAACACTTGAAAAACACAGCAGCATACAAATCCTCACAGCCATCACAGTGCCCACCAGAAACTGAGGGCAGTGTTCACCACAACCCATCCAGCTCCCGTGAGCCTGCTGGGGAGGCAGTGAACACCAGAGAAAACGCCAGTGCAGGTGGCAGAGGTGACATCTTTGCACCTCTTGGTGTTGTTTGGGAATAGTTGAGAGAAGTTATGAGGCTAACATGGTGTTCAGTGCGTCACCACTCCCCAGGGCCCAGTGTCACACCCTCTGCTACAAGTGATGGCAGTCCTGAGGAGATCCTCTCCAAGTGCCCAAAGGTGGGCTCCGCCTGCCCAGCCTGCAGGATCCACAATTTTATGTTCAGAAACCGAGGTTGTTTGGTCTTTATGCTTCCATCACCTGTGAGACTTCAGAGACTTCATGGTATAACTTTCAAGTATGAGACATCTTTAGGATGAATGTATGTTTTACTCATCCATTTAGCAGTGTCATTACTTTGCATACCCTCACTATTAAAGGTGTGTGGCTCATGTTGTGAGTTCAAGTATTTTTTGCCTTTTTTTTTGTTGTTAAAGCCAATATAAAGATAAATGAAAAATAACAACCATTGTGATGAAAAGCGTACTTCATAAAACAAATGCTTAAAAAGCCACTTGCTCCAGCTGCAGCTTCTATGTACAAGGATCTCTCAGGCAATGTATGTGCTTACATAAGAAGTCTTTCACAACATTTACATTTAAACCAGTCATCATCTTATATGCAGATCATTTATTCATCCTATAAATCACTTTGGAGCTAGAAATGAAGATGAGGCTCTCTCTTTTCCAAGCAGTAGGCTGCTAAACAGCCTAATATGTTTGCAGCTGTTGTGAACATGGGGATTCTCTGCTTGAGAATGAATGCTTATCTTGACAGTGATTTGAGGTGGGGGGGGTATTTTCTCATCCCTAGTGATGTCTTTTACATTTTCTGACCTGGATATTTCAGTTCCAAAATATATGTTGTGGCTATTCAGTTANAGGAAGGAAGGAAGGAAGGGCCAAGGAATAAATTCTTCCACTCCTAAAACAACAGTTAAAAAGAACACATACTGAGTCAATAAGGGAGGAATTCAGATGCTACCTAGAAATAGCCAGGAGCTGTGGGGGGAAAATCTCAGTGAATATTGATCCCTGAGAGCACAGGGAGCAGGAACACTAAGCCAGACTGTGAGGAGGCAAACTTTGCAAAAGCAATTTGGAGACCATTCACAGCTGGCACTGAAGCTGGGGCCTCAGAAGTCTCTCTCACACAGATAAACAAGTGAGAAAGAGGCATCTGTTGCATTGCAGCTGCCAAGGTCACACCAGCAGAAGCAGGCAGAGGGGCAGAGAAAAGCCAGCAACAGGGTCTGTATTCCTTGCAGGGATAACACAGCGTCAAACAATTGTGGCACTGCTCATCCCCTGCCTTTGAGACTGGGATGATGTATTAAAATATATACACTGACTCAAAAAATAACCCCACAGAGGATTCAAAGTAATGTTTTTGAACAGTAACTACTTCAACAGAAAAGTCTGACTGTCACACTTGATCTTTAGGGTAGGCAAACCAAAGTGGGTGCGGAATCCAGAAGTAAGAAGGGCACAAGTACCTGCCTGCTGTGCTCCCCAGAGACACACTCCAATTCAGGCAGGAAAGAGCTATGCAAAACAGCTCTAGCTGTGCATGAAAGAGCAGACTTCTTCACAGCTTGCATGCCCGTGTTGTCTTATTTGTTTACCATGAACTGTGGGGTCCTGGAACTTGGAGCAGCAGCGAGGAATGCAAAGCAGCAGAATACAGTGCTTCAAATCAACCTATTATAATAATTTTAAACCACCTTCTCCTGCTCAAGATTAAAAAATTAAAAAGCAGCTGAGTGAGGCTTTGGTAATGGACAAATAGTAACAACACCACAGGACTATTATGCAGATACACAAGTCATTCTTGCAATGCCCATTGTCTCTGTGTCCCCTGCTGCCACACACCTGCTGTCTCAGATAGCAGGAGTTCTCATACTTGTGGGAACATTTTGAAGTGTATCCCCTGTAGGAACAGATATTCATGCAAATGACTAATTAATGGCATTGACTGAATAAACTGGATTTGATCTGTTAAATGAAAATAGCACACCAGATTGCTTTCTTAATGATTTTGGTCATGCTTTCTTAATGATTTTGGTCATGCGTAATGGAAATGTGATGTATTTTTAACTGTAACTATATTCATAATCTGTTATTGCCTCTAGTCCTTTCACAGAACCTTTGAAATCTGGAAAATCATCCATCTGAGTGGATCCCCAAGACAAGAGAGGTCCTCAGTGGAGCCTCTGAAAATTCCTCTGGACATAGAGACTCTCCCATGACTAACCCTTGGTAGAACCAACATGTTGGAGACAGCTAGAGAGGGGCAACAGTGGCAGGGCCAATGCAAGATAAAGCTAATTAGTGCATATCCTTAAAGGCCAAAGATTTTCTTACTTTTGTAATAAAATTAGTTTTGGGATGTCCATTGACAAACTGAGAAATCTTGCCAAAGTTAGGGATTAACTTGGAACAAGAGTAAAGTGGTTTTTTGGTCTTCTAATAGGAACTATGATGAGAAGCAGTGCTGAGGATGGTGTGTAGGCAATAGAGATGCTCTGCAGCCTTTGTAGGAGTAGGGCTGGTGTCAGCTGATCTCCCACTAAGTGTTTCCAATTCCAAATTCCAACTGGGGATGTTGCTGTGCAATAATGTGATATTAGTGTTGTCACATTCTTGGAGAGGGCAGGGCACAAACTGTGCTTTCTGAACAAAACAAAATTAAATTCTCCCTCTCCAAAGCTCATTCAGATGAGCACAGAACAGAAATCTCCAGAATGAACAGCCAGAATGTCTGCCTGCTTCTGAAGCATCTAAAGCATAAACTCTTGTAAAAAGAGCTTCTAGCCATGCAGCCCTCATGGGTTTACAGCTTTCTGTTCTTTGGCATCTTCTGTATGAGGAGCCCTTGACCTCCAGAGGGATCTGCAGAGGAGGCACAGCCCCCTCTGACTCACTGCATCTGAGCCATGCAGGTCCAGCAGGAGAGGGGCTGTGCCATTGCTTTTTGTGTGGATGAGATGCTGGCCCTGGGACTGAGGAGGGGTAACTGGTCACCAGCATGCCCTGGCACATCTTGGGACCATGGACATCTTTATTTTTATGGACCCTTCCCTCTTGTTCCTCTTTGAATTTCTCTATGAAAATTGGAATGGTGGTGCAATAGGGCACCAAAGGTATTTTATCAGTCTTGGAGGCTGAGTGGATTTACCTTTTCTGGACTTTGCTGCTGGTCTTAGAAGAGCATTGTTCAGGGAGACGTTCTCACACCATTGCTGCAGGAGCTGCCAGCCTTGTGTCCCCACCCTGCTGCCTCTACACCTTGGAAAGCAGCACCAATACACACTGAGCACTGCTCCCCTTGCATCCTGGGGGCCAGTATTGACCAACCTTTGACTGAATACTAAAATCCATGGCTGCAACATTTTTAAAGGTTTTTCTCACCTTTCTCATAGTGGATGCCTGTGCTGGCAGAGTCTGTCTCTTTTCCTGAGTTGTCTTTAAAATGTCTACTACCTATATAACTGTCCTAAAAGACTCTAGCCCTTACACCTTTTCCTTTGTATCTTCTGAGTAGATTTTCCTCTTGCCATGAGCTTCCCTGGGCATTGTGTCTTTCCTGAAATGAGAGCAAATCAGCCAAACCAGTGGGTGCTTTCAGCAAATGTGAAGCTCAGAGGGGCTGGATGTTCAAAACCACATCATGTGGTGTGTTCTGCTGGAGGTAACACATTACTGCACCCCAAATACTAATGGTACTAATGGCTTAGACCCCCCAAAATTTCAGATATGTAAATCTCCATGGGATCTGGTCATTATCTGGAGAAAGGAGTACATTAGCAGACTGATCAAATGTGTGTTTAATCAAGTAGAATTAATTTCTACACACTTTGCCCACTGGCTTCAACTTCCTTGATGTGGCCATGAAAGGGGCATAAATAACCCAGTGTGGTACAGCTAAAACCCCAGGTTTCAATGGAGCAGAAGGGCTCTGCATCCAATAACTGTACTGCTGCTGCTGCTGCTGCTCATCACTGCTCTTATTCTGTGCTCCCTGGAACAGATGTGTGCAGCTGGAGGGCTCACTGTGAGTGCAGGCTGCTGGTGGATCTGGCCTTTGGAGCACACAGGGAATAGGAATGCTCTGCACTGACTCCTGAGAGCCCATTGCTGCTTCCCATAAAGGAGCTGCTCTGTATCCAGACGCCTCTACTGCCAGGGAAGGGCAGAATCAAGGATGGTCTTGTACCCTGATCTGCTTAAAAATGTTTGGGAGCAGTAACAAACTGCTCCTTTTGCTATCACGTGTTGCTGTAATGCTTCATCATAAAGAAAGGCTGCTGTGCTTTAGCTCCTAGGAGTTCACAAGTCTTTGTGGTGATGACAGTTTGAGCTTTTGTTCCACCTTATCCTCCAGAGCCACTGGAACATTAATTCCTCTTTGCAATGTTCAAGGTTTTCAACAATCTCTGAGCAGGAAGAAGCTTTCTGGTGACTTTGTGAACTCCAAGGAGAATTTTAAGAATGATCCCAGACCACAATCTTGTTCCTGCCAGTCTCAGGAGAGTGAAGCACTTTCCTTCTAACAGAAAATGCTCTAGGACATGTGTGACTAATTTGTTACAAGGTAATTAAAAATTATCTGTATTACTGCAGTGCTGCATGATTTTGTTGAAACAAGCACTCTGGGTGAAGATGGGTTGAGAAGCTGGAACAGCTCCTTTCACCTGTTGCTGGTTCCTCTCCTGATAGGAGGGAGTTGGCTCTGTCCTGCTGTGGGGCCTGAGGAGATAATTGCTGTCAAGCATTCATGTGATTGTAGCTGGCATTTCAAACATGCATCTTGGTTAATGAGGAGAGCTGCCTGTGCTCAGAGTGGGCTCCTGAGCTGTCCCAGTGGTGGCACAGTGTGGACCACATGGATTGATGGAGGATGCTCATGATAGAGATGCAGTTTGTGTGGGCAGGGAATGAGTCTGGAGATTGACACCTTCCCATGGCACGGGCAGGGAGTGGAGACAAATGTGTTTTGGGTGTGGGTAGTAGGGTTGAACAGCCTGTTGTATATTTGACCCTGGCAGGGAGGAACAACCTGCTCCTTGTATCCTTGTGATCAGCTCAGATGCTGTGGGGAGGGATGGATGGGAAGGTCATATTCCCAGGGTCTCTGTCAGTGCCTCCTGCCATGTCCCAAATGGGGGTGTCTGGGACCCATCCTTCTGCTTTCTGGCTTTGGCAGGCACAGATTCTTGTCCTTTGATAGGGGTGTGTTAATCTTTCATCGGTGATGACTCAGCCAGGCAATAGCATTGGTACCCTAACACAGCTCAGAGGTCAGGAGGGACAGCCTCACCCTGCTAATGTGTGAGGAGATTACTCTCTGCCTGTGACTAATAAGCACTTTTGAATGGCAGTGGCCACTGTTCCTCATCCAGCATCTCCCCAGGAGGTGTTTGGGAACCTCAGAACCCCTTTGATCAAGTCAGGAGGGTGACAGAGAGCTTGAGGATGTCACTGCTGCCACATCCTCAGGCAGTGAGCAGCTGGTGGCCATCTGAGGGGATGGGACACCCTGCCCTGGTCAGGGGTGACAGGGAGGTACAGCCAGGGAGATTAAAGCATTTCAGAAACACTGGGGTGGCTGTGCCAAGCACTGGGAGATGCAGTCAGAGCAGCAGCCTCCTAATGCATCCATGTAATGAGGCTCAGCCACGTGCATTTGCATAGCTAACTGCTGGACTAATTAGCACAATTAACTTCTTATGTGTCCAACAACAAGCTTAGTGGGAAAAAGAATCTACATTGTAAGGGAGAGTGGCCATTCCCAGAACAGTTAAAACTGTGTCTTAAGTTGTTAACTGTGAAGGAATTGAATCTGCAGGGGGAGGGCATGCAGTGCAATTAAGTTTAGGGATTGCCAGTGCAGGTACTGAGGGGTCAGGGACACAGTGAATGGCCCATGTTTTAAAAAGGGATCTGTTTGCAGAAATTTCCAGCATGTACAGTTGGGGAGTAAAAATAAAATACAACCAACTAAACAACAAAAATCCCACAGCCAAAAAAAAACCCCAAAACCAACACATCAATTCCAAATACATTTTTGTTTTATTTGAAGTCCTCTTGTAAAGAAAAATAGCAGAAGTGTGGAGTAAAGCAAGCCTTCATTACCACTCACAACAGGTAGAAAAGTAGACCAAGCCAATTGGAAAATTCAAACTGATCCACTTATAGAAAACCTTGAAAACAATTCTGTTCTGATGGCTGGGGAAAAATGTATGAACAATAACCTCACAGTAAACATTTAGAAAATACTGTGACTTAAACTATGGGGACTAAAGAGATAGAATTGCAATGTAAACTAGGACTGACATGTGAGAGTATAATCCAGCAAGAAATCAACACAGGCTGTTAGATTTGAATGCAAATTATTGTTTCTTGTTAGAGAGGTGCTATTCACTTATTTTTTAAATAAGCTATTGCCTGGATTGTGGCACCTGGGAAAAGGCAAGGTTGTCCAGTTTACTACCAGCACAATTCCATGCTGCAGATCTTTTATGTCATGGTTCCTATGAACTCCTGTAAATGTAATGGTGAAAATGCAGAAACAGTTAGGGAGTCTGAGTGGTGCCTTGTAGATATCTTTAGGAAAACTTGGCATGCCATTGATCTGTTCCTGAACCAAGGATCAAAATTATCACAGGTGTAAGGAGACATTGACTGCAGTGGTGTTGGTGAATGTGACCTTGTATAATAAATCCGTGCTGTAAAATTGAGGATCAAATGAGGCATAATCACTTCCCTGACAGATAAACACTGTGATGTTTCCTTTCCTTAGCAGACTGAGCCGAGATCCCAGTACCACGTGAGTGAGGGAACATTTAGCTTTACACAGCACTGAGGACAGCTCTGTGCTCCGTCCTGGCTGTGCTGGGTAGGAGGTGAAGATGGGAGGAGCAGCAAACGTGGCATTTTCGTGTCACCAGGTGTTGGGGTGAGTGAGGGCTCCCAAGCAAATACCGAACTATGCTGCTCTAAGTTTTGTCCACTGATGTGAGGGCTCCTTCCTGGAGCGTGGTTCTCTCTGTGCCTCGTGCTCAGGCACACCCGTGTCACCCCATGCTGACAGCGAGGTGGGCGAGCTCGGGAGGCTCCTTTGACAGCTCTGATGTGTCGGAGCGATCTCTGTTATGGCAGAGAAGCTGCAGGGAGCGAGCTACAGCAGCGCGGAGCGGAGCAGGAACGCGTGCCCGTGTGTCACCCTGCAACGTGACCTACATGGCAGCCACCACAGCAGACATGCACGGTGGCCCCCGTCACATCAGGGACACGGAGGGGGCTGGGGGAGGCTGGGGGCCACGTTTCACCCTTGGGTAGTGAGGGGCAGCTCCCCGGAGCTCGGTGCTCCCTGCGCCCCATGGCTGCGAACCCGCTTCCCTGGCAGCGCGCTGCATCCTCCAAAGGCGGCTGGCAGCGGGGCAGCGGCTGCCCTTGGCACGGCTCTGCTTCGGAGCCGGGCACCGACGGCGCCGGAGCCTCCGCAAGTTGCGAGGAGGGGAGAGCGCCCTGCGGGGAACTCCGCGTGTGCGCGGCCGCGGCCCCGCGGGGATGCGGGACGGGGCTGCGGGAGGGG
>VXBC01004460.1:79909-103508 GCA_013399945.1 Ploceus nigricollis | reverse complement strand
GGCCCCGCTGCCCCGGGAGGGGGATGGAGGAGCGCCGGCCGCGCGATCCCCGAGCCGCACAGCGAGCCGAGGCTGCCCGGTGCATGCGCAAGGCGCGGGCGGCCGCCGTGGAGGTGGGGAGGGAGCGAGGACCACATCGCTGCCTCCGGCTCCGAGCTGCCAGTTGCTGGTTGCCAAGCAGTTATCATTGTTTCTGTGACGATTGCAGAGGCTGTTGCTAATTGAAGAAGCCCCCACAGCATCCTTCTCTCTGCTCCTGCTTCTGCTTTTATTTTAGAGGCTCAAGGGGGAAGACAGCCAGACTAGTGATTTTTTACATTGCATTTTTATTTATTTCTTTTTTGTGGGGGTGGGAAATTTCTCAGCTGGTGATTAAGTGATGGACTAGTTACTCATCCGTATCCCTTTAGTCTTTGTGTGTGTGTGTGTGTGCGTGTATGTCTGAGCACACAGACAAGCTTACACACACACACACACACAGAGTAAAATCCTGTTTGCCACTGCAGTGGGCACAAATAGGTGAGCATGACTACAGCCAAGGAGCAAAATGCATCAGGGAAACAAGCCCAACAGCAAGACCAGGTAATGCTTATTTTCCTCAATTTCAAAGAGATACAGATTTGCAATGTGTAGCTTTGTGTTTCTTGTATGATTATTATGATTTTTTTAAAAAAATCTTTTTGGTGTGTGTTCTTAAAATTGTCAACTGAGTCACCAGCCAGTGGCAGGAGGACAGTACTGTGTAGCTGGGTTCAAGGTCTGCTTTCTCGGTGTGTGTAGAGACTTGGGGGGAAGCTGAAATTGTGCTAATTTTAACAGCCTGTACCTCTTGCTGAAGGCAATAGAGGTTTGTTCTGTAACTTGTTCCTTACATGTGTGCTGGGAGGGTGAGTATGTTGGGATGGAGGCCCTTTCTCACTGGAAGAAGGGGCAAGGGTATTTAAAAGCCCCTCTGCAGATATAAAATTGTAGGCTTCTGACTTTGTCGTGCACTTTCAGTGAATTTTTCTTGCCTGGCATTGCCTTGGAGGGGCACTTCAGGGTACAGCGTGTGCCCAGGCTGTGCACAAGCAAGCAGGGATGGCGGGGGGGCAAAACCAGCTGCAAGTAGGTAAAACTCCTGCTGGCTTTGGGGCAAATTGCTGTGCTCACAGCATCTCTGAACTCAGTTAATTTATTTCTCTTGGTCGGTGCTTTATGTGTTTCTGGAGAGGTAGAAAGTTAAAGATTTCATTTTCTTTGTCAAGCCTGTATTTTGGAGGATGTTCCCCTCTGCCTGCACTTACCAGGATGGAATGAAGTCAAAACTTTCCCTGTCTAAAAAGCAGCGGGTGGCAGAAAAAAAAGAGATGTATCCTCAGCTGTAAAGGATGGGCAGAGTTAAGAGGTGGTGGCATAAGGGGAAGTCTGGCTGCGATCTCAGAGCTCCAGCTGAGGCTGGTGAAGGTTCCTGAGCTCTGGGGGCACTGGCAGATCAACATCTCCCTTCTCCTCATCCCCACCTTCCCCTCCCTGTGCCTGGGGCACCACGGTGGAGCCCAGACACTCCAGTTCTGCAATTGTTCCTCATCTCCTTAAGACATTGGAAGTTCTCCACTCTAATCTTTGGTTAGGAGAGCACAGGAGGATAATTTAAACAGATCTCTCAGGGCACAAATTAATTCTTAAAATAGTTCTTCCTGGAGTGATAGGCTGAGAGCTTCACGTATTGTTTTTCTTTTTTTTTTTCTTGCTACAGTATTTTAGGGAAGGAGAGAGCATGGGAAGGCACCAAGCACCACAAATAGCATCATATAATCTGCATTTTCAGGATGATTTTATACCAGTGACCAAAACAGGCAGGCTCAATGGGTCAGAGAAAACAAGAAGAAAACAACTTTGATATTTGGGGTTAAGAAACTATGCCTTCATCTAACCCTGCAGGTGTTGGAGTTTTCTTGTCTCTTCAATGCTTTTTGAATATATATTTTTTGTCACTGTTTGCTGCAGGTTAAAATGAGTCTACCTGTGTTTCTGGGAGGCAGGGGTTTAAAAGTGCCCTTTCTGTACAAAGAGGGCTATGGGGCTGACCCTTCCTCCTTCTTAAAGCTGTGTAAAAGTGTTGAGTTTTCTAAGTCAAGAAGTATATGCTGCATTTTTATAAAGCAGAGGTGGTTTTGTTTCAAGTAGTGTTACCTGCCTAATGCCATTTTGCTGTTGGCATGCCATGTCTTTGCTACTTTGGACTTCCTACATGAAGTACAAAATGCTCAGAATAGGTCTTTAGTATATGCAGAATCTTGACTGAGTGTATTCCATAACTGGCTGAATTGCAATTATACCCATATGGTACACTTAAATATTCTGGAAGTACGTGCTCTCTCAGCTCTGCCCTAGTGTGAGCATGAAATAGAAATATCAAGAATATATAAATATCAATCATATTGATGAATATTAATGTCTGAGTCTGTGAGCAACTTTGCTCGCTCCCATCATTTCTTTTATTGTTTTCACAATACATTATTAGTAAAATGGCTTGACAGCAGGGGGTTGAATCCAATCTCTGTCTATTGATTTGAGTGCACTTTTATCTTCCAACACCAAAAGCAGATGTAAACCCTTATTTTATCTAAAACTGTTCGTAACTGAAAAAAGGCTCTATTCAAGTTCTATTTCTAGTTGAAATTCTATTTCCAGGCTTATGCATATCAAGAATTACTGAGATTTTTTTTTCCTTGCTTAAAAGTGATCAAGAAACTGAAAAATGTAGCTTGGAGAAAAATTGAAGGCAAAGTGCTGGTCTGGCTGTAGAAAACTGAGTCTTTTTCAGTAGCAGCTGCTGCTGTCGTAAGAGATTTTGACCATCCCTTTTCTGTGTTCCTTGCTGTGACATTCCCTGGATCCAGAGGCAAGCAAGTGTCACAGTTGGCTTAAATCTGTGCTGTGTCCTACCATACTAACCCAAAGAGAAGCTGGCCATGAAAAGACACTGCAGGAACAGGGTGGGGAAAGTTTGAAAATGTCTGCAGAAGCTTTGCAGGCATAAATTTTAAAAATCTACTTTAGAGTCGTGTGTCTATATGCAAATGAAGTAATGTTCTGTCTTGAGATTTACAAAAATGATAATAATTAGAAAATGATTGGGATGTGGAGATAAGCAAAGCACTGCTTTCGCTGCTGAAGGCAGGCAATCCCTTTCTTCCTTAGGTAATTAAAAATGTTTCTATACAATTTCTTTCTGATAAGCAATGCTGCTCACCTCCATGCCAGTTAAACTGCTCAGAATTCCAGTCATTTATCTCCTTGCTTATCTGTCTCATGGGCCTGAACTCTAAGTCTTTTGGACATCATGTACAGAGAACATTCTGTAAGTGATAAGTAATGCTGTCTGTTACTGTCAGGATGTGATTGCTTGATCAAGATGTGAGTTGGACGTGGTTGTCTCTGTGCACTTGGCTGCTCCTGATGCAGCTGTGGTTCCTTGTTCAGAGGGTTGGAGTGGGACACAGTGCAGTGCACCTTTAGCACAGCTGGCTTTCTGCTAGACCCAGTGCTCAGGAGTCCGTGGCAAAGCCTGCAGGCACTGATGGACTCAGGATCTGGCTCAAGAGGACCAGAGAATCTTGTTCTCCCCCTTGGGATTTGTTAGCAGGATGTGTGGATATGCCATTAAAACATTTTTCCATTAAAAAGGAGAAGAAAATAGCAACAGCAGGTCAAGTACTCTGACAATGCTTTAGCTATTTACACAGGCTGAAGATCTCTGTGTTTTAACATAAGCCTGTAAATTTGTTATCTTAGTTTAGCCCAATTCTTGCTACTTTTAATGGCCTTTGGGAATGCAAATAGCTCTGCAGTCATATATAAAGATAAGGAGGCTGATTTTTTAATGAAAATGTGGTAACAGGCATAATGCTAAAATGAGACTTTTAAATATTTTAAAAAGTGAGTCAGCATATCAAGTATAACAGGATCACAGCTTCTCAAAGAACAATTTTTATAAAACATATTTAAAGGGTTGATTGGTTAATTGGGTATTTGAACACTGAGGATAAGGATTGTTCTCGTTTCTTTTGCTGTGTAGAAAAGAACTGTCAAGGGATTATGGGGAGCAAGATCCTGCTCTGAAATGTGCTCGTGTCCTAGACAAGGTTGTTAATGACTGCATGGAATCCATGTAAAAGACCAAAATATAAGTGAGGAGACAAAATAGCTTGAGGGCTGCCTTATTGAAGTGGGCTCCATGGAGGAGTGGAATCAGATCAATAGAACAGTTCTGCCTATTAGCTGTCATTAAGGTAATCAATTCTGAATTTTACAGAACAGCTGGAATTCCAAATAGGAGGTGTGGTGTTTTCAGGTGGAAAGAGAACACATTTTACTTGGAACACCTAGGCCAGACTCAAGAATAAAATGATGGAAAGATTAATATTTCATGCTGCTAATGTTCCCTTGCCACTACTTCACAGAAATAGCCTGTAGTATCTTGAAGAGTGAGTACAGTTGGAGGATCTAATATACTATGCTGAAATGTGCCTCTACTTGTGTAACTTTATCCAAATAAGAAGCTAAATGTGCACTTCAGCTGCATTATGCAGGCATTCCCCCTGTGTTCTTTTAATTCAGGCAATTCTGGGATTCCTGTAGCAGGGGATGCCAATCCCTGTGTGCCCTGCTGCCTTTTGCAAGGTCATAAATATTCTCCATCATTGTGAGCCGAGTCCTGTGCTGTTACTTCATTCCCAGAGTAGATTAAACTAAGAAATATGGGTGTGCTCACATTGGGAAGTGGTGTGTACCCACCCTGTGAGTGTCAAAGAGATGATACTGAGGTCCCAAACAGATATTTTTGATTGGGGAATTATTTAAAGAAATTCCAGACTGGCATGCATGTTCTTTAGTAGCTGTTCAGCATCTTCTGTCTGAGCATCATCTGAAATGAAGCCAGTTCCTGTACTCTGAGTCTGCTGTAGAATGTGAGTGAGAGCCTGGTAGATGTGTACAACTGAGAGATTTGGTCAGTAGTGCAGAACAAATGTAACTTCATGTGAGCTACATTCCTGTAGCCAAAGATATCCTTATATATGTATATATTCTTTTTTCCTCTGAGGTGTGACTTAAAATCATTCCAGATCTTCTCTGCTCACTCGGCTGCTGTCCAGAAAATCACTGCCCCTGGGTACCAAATGTCTTGGTTGGTTCTACATGCTTTGCATGAAAGAATGCAACAATCTTGATTCTCTGTGACAACAAAGCCTCCCTACAGCACATGAGCAATACAAATTATGTCCAAAGAGTGCAAGATCCCTTCACATTGTAAACAGGCAGTGGTGTACAGTGGTGAATTGTAAGTTGTGAATTTTATCTCTTTGAAGCAGGGAAGGGGCTTTGCCCTTTTATTTGTCAATATATTTCTGTTGTATGCTAGATCACAAAGAGCCACTGCTGAACCCTCTCTCTTTTTTAGCAAGGTTTGAAGTTCCACATTTTAACTGAATGTTTGTAAGCAGATTGAGCTGTGAATTCACAAGAAAGCTCTGATTCACAGAGCCATTATCTGGCACAGTCAGACTCCCCACTGCAGCATCCCAGTGGCACAGAATCCATGCAGAGGAGTGGAATAGCACCATGAAATGCCTCTGAGGTGCCCAGATCCAGCACTGGGCTGAAAGGAGCCTGGCCTGGAGCTGTTGAACAGGTGGGAGTGAGTCTCCTGGGAGATGAGCTAATTTAGTGTGTTATCTCAGTGACTTGTGACAGCAGAGCTCCTACATTCCTGGCTGGAGCTGAAAACTGTGACATCCCAAAGGTGAGGCCCTGCTTGTGAGAATCCCTCATTCTCGTTGCAGTATTCTGGCTCAGGTTATTACAGCTGTGCAGAAATCAGGGGCAATGCCCACTTTGGGAAGGTGTCTGCCAAAGAGAAGGGAAAAATGAGAAAGCTCTTATTTGCATAGAAAACAATAGGTTTCTTTAGTTTTAATGGAACTGTTTAGCATTTGCTGTTTGAGGGCATAATTTTTTTTAAAAGAAAATTATTCGTATGAAAGAATACTTTTTTTTTCCTTGATAACAACTCTTTAAATTACATGTCTTAGACCCAACACAGGCTTTCTCCAGGAACCATAGACAGCATTTGTTCATTCTGTTAATGGTATCTGATCTATTCCTCAAGAGATTAAATTTCTGTACTAGCACTCCCGAGAACACTGTATTCAAGAACATGGAATTGCATCAAACTGACAGTCTTTTCTAACTATTAGTTTGCCACAAGGAATGCAGTCAGCTAAGCAAAGGGGAGGGGGAGACAGAGGTGGAAAGGAACATGTTTGGTGTAAAACTGGAGTCTCAAAAAGAAGAGACTGCAGAGAAGCCTTTTCAGTATCCAGTGCTGAAGTGGAAGTGCTTCTGGAAGGCCTCTGGAAGGGCACAGCCTCTAAAGTTCATACATTTCTACAAGATGCTGCTTAGGATTGTGTAAATTTTACATGCTCCTTATACCTTGACCAAGTGGGATGTGCTCTGCCACTGTCCTTGGTACAGCTGCTCCCTCCATTCCTGGCAGAGGTGACTTGTGTTGCTTTCTTTCCCATTAAATCTTTTTTTTTTTTTTTATGCTGTTGGATAAGGGCAGGATAATCTGTCTCTGAAGTTCACTGTTTATCTGGGGTCATGGGGGTGTGTTTGAATGCCACAAGACTCTTACAGAATTTGATGTGTCATTCCAGCTGTGGTCCATTAGCAGTGCTGTGCATTGCTACAGGCATTTCATTAACAGTGGTTGGACCTGCTTTCAGTTCTTATGCCTTTAGTGCTGCTTCACTGTGATCTTTATCAGGCATTAAGTTGTGATGAATCATGGTCACTTTGGATGATGTGAGAGAAGGCAGCACTTTTAAAATGATGTAGAGTACAGTAATGTCTATTTTTTAACATAGTATATTCTGTATGTTTTACATTCACATTTTTTGATCTTTTGTCCCTTTTTTTTTTCCTTTCATCTTTTCTTCCACCTTTCTGTTCTGCCCACTCTGATTCTTAAGTAAGATTTAAGTAAATGAAATAGAATCAGAGAAAGGAGAGTGCCAGCAGCAATGGACCAGGAAAGCTGTGCACACTCCTTCAAAGTGCAGATGTGAAGATGTGAAGAACTAACTGTGAGAGGAGTGCCTTCAGCAAGTCTGAAACCTTTGTTAAACATAAATTTGGAGAGGGACCTGTATTTGAAATCACTGAAGGTGGTCAAGAATGGGAAGACAAATTAATATGAATTTCTGATTTAATGACAAATTTTGAGTGGGATTATTGATTGGCTTTGAATGACAATTCAGTGGTGGAGTATGGAACTTAGTCCTTCTTGTGTGCAGACATCCACTGTGGCTTTGAGCAAGAGTGTTGGGTCCTTAGTGGCAGTCAGGAGTTTCTCTTCTGCTGAGATAGTCCATGTTGTCTAAAACTGGGGGGAAAACAACATCTGGAAGTCTCCTGAGGACAACTATGTGAAATATGGAGTTCTGAGATACCACAGTAACTCAGGCTGCACAAGTACCTGAGATATCAGAGAGATGCACTTCTTGATGTTTGGAGAATGTAGGGAAAGGGTCACAGGAGGAAATCTGAAAGTTAAAATTCATTCTGAAGGTTTAGATATGAATAAGGATTTCAGCAGAAAAATATCAAGATAAAGGTAAATGCTGTCAGGACTTGAGACGGTTATGAGCAAACTTGCAAATGAGAGAGAGATAATGCACAGAATCCCAGGATTGTATGATTCTAAGATTTTGGGAACTTGAGGCAATTTTATACTTTAGGGTAAGATGGAGATGCAGCTTTCAGCTCTCCGTTGTATAATATAGAGACCTTTTCCGAGAAGGAATAATTAATAGTTTTTTCAGTAGAAATACTGCAGTATAATTAGGAGCCAGAGAGGTTAAATGGAAATGTAAATGGGGGGATGACGAGCCAAGGATATGTGTGGTCATAGATTAAACCAAAACCTTTCAGAAATGGAAGCCAGAAGCTGAAGTTTGGTGCTGGGCAGGCTGATGGAGAGCATCTTTCTAGAAGTCAGGATGAGGGGATGAGCCAAGGCTGGAGCCCAGGGTCTGCTGTGTGTAGAGAGAAAGCCCTGAAAAAAGTTGTGGAAGCTGCTGGAAGCTCTTAAGTGTGATAGTAGCAGAGAAGACATAGCTACTCCAATCTCCATTAGTGAAAGTCCTCCACTATATAAAATCCTTTGCTATATAAAATTTAGGAAACTGCTGATCTTCAGAGGTCCTTTCCAACCCTAACTTTTCTGTGACCCATGAGAGATGAGATGGTGAGGGGGCTAGAGGGTGACTAGTAACTCTCTGGACTAGTTATGGGAATTACAGCAGAAATAGGATTGGATTTGGTGGTGAAAGACGCTTGTGCAGGAAGGAGCTTCAGGCCCCTGCCTGCCTTGAGCAAAGCAGCAAAGAGGGGTTTATTTTGGCCAGCTCTCAGATACCCAGTTCCCTTCAGAAACACTCTGCCTTCAAAACAAGTACCTAAATAACACACTAACCAGAGACATGGCCTGCTTTTCTGTAGGAGGGGTATGGTGGGGGAAAGGCAGCAGCTGTCTTTGCCAGGGAAAAAGATTCCCAAAACAACAAGAGGGAGCAGTGGTCATGATCCCCCTCTTGCTCAGGGAAAGGGCTCTGCTTCTCTCATTTTCCCTTTTACTCCCCATCCCTGAGTGCCCTGATTGCCTCTGCCCTTACTGCTGCTGGACTGAAGCCTTTTGTTGGGAGACAACCTGTGTGCTGCCTGCATGATAAATGGTCAGTGGCAAGCAATGTAGGGCTATTACTATCATGAGATACAATTTTGTGAAAGAAACTGCAGGTGAAAAGTGCAGATAGACCATAATTTCTCGGAGAGGGTTTTGCCCTAGACTGCTGAACAACATCTGCTCACAGAGGCGTAGCAGGGGCTCTGCTTTGGGATCTTGTCTTGTAAAATGGCCCTGCAGTGCCAGCACCTGGGGCTGTGCCTCTGGGCTAATGGCCTTGGCAGGAGAGGCTGCTGAAAGGATGGGACAACCTCCTTGGTTTACTGGAGAGGGAGGAGCATTTCCCTGTCTCAAACAAGTACCTTAAAAAAGCTGAAATGCAGATTATCATTGGCAGAGGGTAGACCAGTTTTGTTGGAGTTGGTGAGTGCTGGGATGGAGAAGAGTCAGTGGTGGGATGCTGGTGGGTCACCAAGGGAGCAGGAGCATCCAGACATCATCTCTCTGCTGCTCCCTCAAACTTGGTGTGTCCCTTTCAGCCCTTTGGTGGGCACCCACCACCCATCCCGGGGTGCCAAAGCCTCGTGCCCTCATTGCACCTCCATAAATACACAAGTCTAAGCTGAGCAGGGAATCAAGCCCTGAGCTGTCTCATGGTGAAGGACGGTGAGACTGAAGCAAACACTTATGAAGAGTTAAGCTGAGCCTACAAGTTAAAAGAACATGCAAAAAGCTGTTAGAAAGGGGAAGAGGATGAGTTTGAACGAAATAGCAAAAACAAGCAGATCTGGAGGCTGAATTGTTGTCTTTTTTTTTTTTTTTTTAACCCTTCAGCTTAACATCCGTTTTCGGTCTGAAAACAAATGGCTGTTCCTTTTATTGTTTATAACATCATAAGACATATAAAATAAAAGTAAATTTTACATAAAGTTTCACAATGCTTTGGCTAAAGTAGTTTCTAGTGCTGCTTAACTGCTGCTGAGCTTGAAATTGGAGAGATAATAAGGCTTCATCTGAAGCAATTAGTCTGCAGTTTTTGACTCCATTACCTTCAGTTATGTCTGTGGCCAAATAGTTACATGCAGATATTTAAGACTTAGTTGTAGTAAGATATTGTCAAAAGTGAAATCACAACTTAGTCTTTAATTTATTGTTAATTTAGACTGCCAGAGATACTGTAATAAACATATAATAGCATATTAGGTGGAATGCATTTTGGGTCATTAATTTAGCTTAATCACACACTGTCACCAACCTCTCAATTCTTTTTGTGTTGGGTTTAAAGGGGTCTGATACTTAATCTTAACGTGGTTGTCAGAATTAACAAATGGTACATTAAGTTGTAATTGCTCTTAAGTGTGCTGAGAGCCTCACACTTTCATGTTTTTGTTTTCATGGCCAGGAGCAAACAGTTTATTTTTAAATGCACTTGTAGAATGTTGTGCCTACTGACAGAAAGAAACTCAGGGATGGACTGGAAAAACATATTTCAACTCGGCCCATATTAAATGAGAGAGAGAAGAAGTATGGGTTGATACATGGAAAATCAGATGATATAGCTTGAAGGATGTAGTAAGGAAAAACTTCATGGTTGTTATTACTCTGAGATATGGTAGTGTTAGAGAAGAAGCAGCAATTGCTCAAGGTGGGGAAGCATCCTGAAACTTCTTTTTTTTTTATTACCTAAATTTGAGATTCTGCAGATGTCATTGCAGTGAGTGTAATAAGCATTGACTAGTCCTCAAAGCAGGAAATTTGTTTCTCAACTTTGCCTCTTCTTAAGAAACCCTGGCACATCACAGTTTAGTTGAATCTAATATACTAACAACAGTCCTTTTTCTAATTTTCATGTCCCAATATCTGTGATTTAAAAGTTAATTTACAAACATTGCTGAGAATGCTGATCCACTGAATCTAACAAGGATTTGAGATTAATCATTGTAAGCTTAATCATTGGAGGGTGCAGTTGCATTAAATTGATTTATTTTCCATGGTGTTTTCCTCATAAGGTACAACACATGGTTTTATGTGGATTATATTGGTGGTTGACTTTGCCATTGCAAGTCCTGGTATAATTAGAAGTTTTATTCCAACAAGCTAAACAAGCCAGATAAAGAGCAGTTGCAAAAATATGGGACAGGAAAATCCAAGGAGAAATTGATTGAAACAGCCCTGGAAAGTACTTAGCACATAAAGTTTGTGCATTAGGGAGATTATATTGATTGGGAAATGCTTTGACTTTGGTTGCTGAGGGCTGTTCAGTGCTTGCTTGTCCATATCAGTATCTCTTGGCAGGACCAGCTAACCTCAGTTACTACTCCTCTGCTTGAGAAATGTTGCCTTCCCACCTCTGAGGGTGATAATTAGTAAACAGATGATGTCTTCTTTTGGTTTAGTGCCTTGTTTACAAACTGGGCTTTCCAAAGCCCTTCTGGGAGACTACAAGACTGAGTTGTTGTGTATGAGGCATCTTTTGCTCAAATGTGTTAAGGAATTCAGTGTTGGTACTGGGCTGTAGGATGACAGAGCATCCATGTGTAAAACAGAGCTATAAGAAATTTTGGAAAGTGTATGTATCTGAAATTTGAAATGTTTTGCATGAGTATCTATGTTGAGAAGAAATCTGCTGAGTTCATCAAGCCATGAGCTGGTCCCTGTACTACCTTTTACTATCTTGAAAACCCCTATGAAGAAAATTGAGGCTTTTAATCTACAAGGGCAACAAACCTGTAGCTAACAGACTTATTTCAGCTGGCTCATTCTGTTTTCACGTGGCTTTTATTATAGAAATGGCTGATATTGTAAACAGTTCTCTGTACTGTTCTCTCATGGTGGAGAGAAGTGCTTCTTCCAGAAATCAGATTTCTCTTAAGTCCTCAGAGGTGTGGAAATCTGATGGAGCTCTGTCTGAGAATGGACTTCAGGACTAGGACTGCAATATAAATTAGGCCTTGTGTATACATTGGAATAAGGTTGTGGGTCTGGTTTCCTTATTATTTGTTTCAGAAGATTTATTTTATCACCCATTGCCTCCTGTCCTCTTGCTTGTGAGGAGATACTGTCCACACTGGTCTTCTCCTGACCTTGAGGTGGGAGGTAACCAGAATGAACTTGGGGACCATGTAGGTTCCCTGCCAAACCTCCATTCTAGGTAGTGTGCTTCCTATGAATTCCTGTAGGCTCCTAAAATTCCTGCAATCTTCTATAAATTTTAGACCTTCTCCAGTCAGTTATAATGCTCTTAGCATCTGGGTAGTAAATCAGTGTTATCAGTAAATAAATTGTCATCTTCTCTGTCTTGCCAAAAGGGAGCAATTTTTTTTTTTTTTTTGTTCACAGCATCCAGCTGTGAATTCCAGAGAGACTCTGGTGATCAATAGCACACAGCCCCTGTCACAGGCTAAGCCCAGGTTTTAAGTCTTCAGTGATCTCTCTGCTGTAAATTACAGCTGCTTGAAACTATGATGCATAGTTGTTTTTCTGTAAAATGCAGTTCATTTGTGCAAGGATATTCCCATTAAATCATCCAACTCAAAATATATTGGGGAAACCTTTCAAATCTCCATGGAGCTCTGCCTGGGGATGGGTGGGGAGCTGGCTAAAAACTTGTGAATCAGGATTGAAAGGAGGGCTGGGACAGGTGACTTTGAGAGCAGCCCTGAGGAAAAGAACCTGAGGGTGTTGGTGGATGAGAAGCTCAACATGACCCAGCAACATGAGCTGGCAGCCCAGAAACCCAACCACATCCTGGGCTGCATCACCAGAAACGTGGCCAGCAGGTTGAGGGAGGTGATTCTCCCCTTTAGCTCTGCTCTGGTGATGCCCACCTGGAGCACTGGGTTCAGCTCTGGGGTCCCTGATGGAAGAAGGACAGAGGAGGCCACAAAGGTGGTTGGAGGGCTGGAGCACCTCTCCTATGGCTCAGAGAGTTGGAGTTGTTAACCCTGGAGAAGAGAAGGCTCTGGAGAGACCTTAGAAAACCTTCCAGTGCCTAAATGAAGCTATGAGAGAGCTGGAAAGAGGTTTTCTACAGGTGCATGTAGTGATGGGACAAGGGATAATGCTTTAAACTGAAAGAATAGGGTTAAATTAGATATTAAAAACAAAGTCTTTACTGTGAGTGTGGTGAGGCTTTCAAAGAGGCTGCCCAGAGAAGCTGTGGCTCTCCCATCCCTGGAAGTGTTCAAGGCCAGGTTGGATGGGGCTTGGAGCAGCCTGGTCTAGTGGAAGGTGTCCCTGCCCATGGCAGGGAGGTTGGAACAAGATGGTCTAGTCCTAAGTCTGTCCAACCCAAACCATTCTATGATTCTATGGTTCCATATCGAGTATGTTTGGACCATAAACCTAGTTTTACCTAAGAATTTGTGTGCGTCTACATTAAAGTGTAAAACCAAAAAAGATTGAAATCAGATGGGGAATTATGAAATCAAAAAAGTTCTCATTGTTCTAAAAATGTTTCTGCTGCCCAAATGTGCAATAAACTTCTGGGTTTATTCTCAAAGGTCTAAAATATCTGAAAACTGAAACATTTTCCCCACTTTGATACAACTGGAGTTAATAACACCCCTCCCACACACAATTAACATCATAAATCTCTTTCCCATCTTGTTCTGGGAAAGTAAAGAGGGCTAGGCTGGTTGCTATTTCTGCAATAAAGCATTCTGGAAATACTGTTCTATGTACACAAAGATATGAAGTAATTGAGCTCAACAGGCCATGTAAAATACACATGAGAAATAAAGTATGTACTTGAGGCTAAAAATATAATCCTAAATGAATCCTATTGGGATGGTCTGTGCTCATGCTACTTCTAGTCCTCTCTCTACAAGTAGAGCTTATTTCTCTTTGCTTTTGTTTCCCAAATAGCTTTTTTTGTCATTTTTCTTTGGCCTCTTTGAAAGGAGAAAGAATCAATTCTTTCTTCTTGTAAGTTGCTACAGCAAAGTCTGCTGTAATACATAAATTGTGCATAGTCCCACAGAGCAGAAAAACAGATGTAGCAGAGGTTTGGGGAAGAAGTTCATGAGAGATTATAATGAATCTGCATGAGTGTGCTCTTCCTCTGTGGAGTCACTGTTCAGGGAGACTGTGATACACATTTTACAAACCATCTTCCAGATTATTTTTCATTCAGTTCTAACCAGGCACTTACATTTTTGCTCACAAATGCCTATGGGTTTCAAGAAACACATCCTCCAATATCCACGGAGCCTTTGTTTTATTTCTCCATGGCCCATTTCTTGAGTAATGGTTTATGTTGTTCAAAGAGAAAAAATCAGGAATTCACTTGTTGAGAGCTGCTCACCAAATACTGTTTGTACTTTTATGTGTGGTTTGCTGCTTGTCAGGTGTAATGCATAACTTTTATCTATTTTTATTGCTGCAACTGCTGTTAAAACAAGAGATGACAGTTGCTCCAAGGAGACTGAATTGAGGTGACACTCAGATGTTTATACTTCATTACTTTTCATTGCCTTGATGGTTTCTGTAGAGTTTCTTTCAATCACAGAAACCTTCAATTATGATTAGTGCATGGCTCCCTTGCCAAAAATTGATTGAACTGCATTTTGTATAGAATTCATCAACATGGATAATACAACTAAATCAGGAACAGTTCAACTTCAGTTAAGGGACTCTTCAAGACTTGTTGTGTTGGCAGTGTGCAAAAGTGAGGATCTGTCTGAAAAAGATGTGGCATTCACTGGTCCATTTGTGCTGATTGTCATTGCAAATATGACCTATCATTACATTACCCTTTTGCTTTCATATTCTGTGAGGGAGGAGAGGATACTCAAAAAATTTGTAGTGAGCCAGACTGTTAGCTCAAGACTGATAAAAATCACTGTCCATTTGGTGAAATTTCAGTGAACAAGAGAAGACTAGGAGCTTCCTTAAATATAAATAAATAGACAAATAAATAAAATCCACCCTTGTGACCCTTGCCTGCGAGAATCACAGATTTAAGGGAAGAGAGATTTTTGCAGAATCAGCTGCTGCTGTTGCTGGTCTCTCAGACCCCCTCTCAGTGCCTGGGAGGTGTTTGCAGAGGGCTCTGGAGGGTTCTGCTGTTTCCCAGTGCCTGGCTGCAGCATCCTGCTCCTGCCCTGACCCCACGGCACGGGCAGATGGCTCAGGGTGGCACAGAAGGCTCCCGTCCATTTTTAGCAGCAGATTTCACTGCCTGTTAGCCACTTACTCTATTTGTCATTTGGGCAATGCTTCAAAGTCTGGCCACATTATTTAGCTTTCAATAAGCTGGGGTAGCTCCTCTTGGTTTTTTTTTTTTTGGTTTTTTTTTTTTTTTTGGGACAAATACCCTCCTGAGTTTTGTCTTGGTCGTGCTATTGGATGATGTGATTCTGTTTGTTGGGAAATGCACTCTGCATCTATAAAACACAGCTAGAGCTACTCAACAAGCTTCAGAGACCTGTTTAGCTAGCTGGGGTTTGGCAGGAGATGACCAGTTAACATGAAAACCCAGGAAGAAAATCAAATAGTTGTGGGAGATGTTGAAAGTAACAGATGCGAAGAGATTGCTTGCAGAATTTTAATTCTACACAATAAATTATTACTGGCAAATTGAACTGCTGCTTGCTTTTCAGGGATGTTAGAGAGCTGGAAATAATGCCTATTTTAGCCAAGCAATCATCTACTGCCTTTTGTTGACAGACAACTAAAACCTGAGCAGGGAAAAAGACTAATTAATCATTACTTTATGTAACCTTTACCAGCATGATACAGCATTTGCATTTGAGTCCTAGGGTGCAGTGTTCATTTAAATTAAGTCTGGTTTGCTTTTTTTTTTATTATTGCCATAAGATCCAGGAAGAAAATAACTGGAGTTATTATTTTCAGGGAGCCTAATAGAGTTAATCGTCCAAGTCCAACCAAAAATGCCAGTCTCAACTGTCTCCACTTTCTGTAGACCACACTGTTGGTAAATGATGCCCAGGGGAGAAATTGTTGAGTTGTGATAAATTGTTGAGCATCCAAAAGCTATTGTTGGTCTCACTGGGGACCACTGAAAGCTCAGTGCTCTTGAAAATCCGGCCAATTATGCAGGTGCTTATGCATGGGCTTTGAAGGCTCAGTTTGCTTCCTTATTAAAAAGGATGTTTTTTAAAAGCTTTCTGTCATTACTGGTCATTTATTTTCCCCTCTGTTTTCTTTTGAAAACATCTGAAAAATAGCACACTTGAAACAAACACATTTGAACTCCTGTGTAATGATGGCATTTAGTTCAGGAAACTGAGGGTGGTCCTTTGGACAGCATTAAGAAGGAAAAGGCAGCAGTGTCTCAGACTTTAGAGCATTAGATAGCCCTGCTGAGTTTTTGTCTTTTCCTTTGCATCCAAGAGTTAATAATGGAGCTGAAGTGTCATTTTAGTTATAGAATATGGTTTGTTTTCTTTTTTTAGTTGGAATATAACAGACTCTGAAAGACCTCAGACCTCAGGAGATGCTCTACAATAACTGTTTATATTATTAATGAAAATCAATTTAAATTATAGGGTTATGTTATTTAAACATATCTTCCTTGCAGAAATGTGTGTGCTGCTAAAATGTCTCTTTCCACATATAATACTAATAACACCTAACACATTCTTCATGCTTTATGTCTTTGAATTGCTTTTAAAAATATTCTTTTTGACATCTCAGCGATGTAGGTAAGCTGCATTCCCCACACTTGGCAGAAAGGGAAGCTCAATACAAGAAGGAAGTGGCTTGCCCAGGGCTGTGTTACTCCTGTGTTACTCCTGTGTTACTCCTGTGTTACTCCTGCATTTCAGGCTCCAAGCCCACGAATTGCAATGATGATCAGTGCTGTGAGGACAAACAGTTTGGGTCAGCACTGGCTTCAGGCAATTTGTAGACATGTCCTACATTGCTTAAGCATTTTGAGAATGTTAACAATGATTTATTCATCCATTCATTCCACTACTCACGTTTGGATTCTTTTAAATGAGATCGGGCACACTTGGGTCCTTGGATCTTTATGGGCACTTCTAGAGATCTGACAGTCTTTTAATGAATCTCCTCCTAAACCAGACTGTAGTAAGCATCCATGGATATTAATAGTCCATCAGGAGAATGTGTGTACACTGATTATATATGCTCATGTGTGCACACACAGATACACAGACATACAACCCACGATGAAAATCACCAGATGAATCCTCATGCCTGGCAGCATTCAATGAACTCTGGACCTGAGAGCAAGAAATCACTGTTATAAATCTAAAATGCTTCCAGAAAGGTGTTCGGCACTATCTCTGCCCTTGGAGATGCAGCATTTTCCAGCTTTCCCTGGATTTCTACTGGCCTAAGTAATAACTGACCAGGGAAATAAAAGCAGACTGGTGCACCACTCTCAAAAAATGTCTCATCCCTACAGTAGAAAATAGTGCCTTTCCCCTGCAGATGGTTCTAAATTGGAAGTGGTTGGTTATTTGTTCCTGAAGGAAGAAGAATTTCATGATATCTGATGCTTTGTGTCAAAAAAATACCCAAGTGCTGTGGGTCAGTGCTTTGCAGTGACAGGATAAAATGAGCCCCAGAAGTGCCTGTCGGGTGCACTGATGTTGCCTCCTCCTGTAGCCAAGTGCCTCACAAGTGTCAATGAATTTAACCTTGGTGGCTGGGATGCTGGCATAGCTCATGAAGCCTGAACAGACTCTTTTCGCTGCCTGCTTAGTCTTCCTAACTGTAAGAGGCTGCACTTTTTCCTTTAATTCCTGCTTCTCCTTCCACTGGTTTGCGATAGAGGCACAAATTGATGATCCAGCTCTGTCTCAGACCCAGCACTCAACCCTTGCCTCCCATGCCTTCAATGCTTTCCTCAGTGAATCTGCCTTTCTCCCAGAAAATTCAGTGTCTCCTGTCACTGCCAGTGAAAGGAGTTATTTTATAATCTGCAAACGTGTTGGCTTCCCTTGAGCAGCAGAGTATATGTCATTCCTTAGTGGGCAAATAGGAATGGCATGAGGGACAGGTGAACAGTGCTGCTTTTAGCTGTCCCCCTAGACTGATGGTTCTGTGGCCAGGGGTTGCTGGCCTGAGAAAAAGAAATATGATGAGATTTTCAGGAAAATCCCTGAAATGTCTCTCCTTCTGCTTTTCATAGCATGGCAAAGTGACAGCATTTTCTCTAAGCTACAGCTAATGAGGGCAAGAGGACCTAGAGAAAGTGTGGAGGCTGGAGGAGAGGGAGCCTTCCCTTGAAAATAGATGCAGTGTGTTAAAAATATATATGTGGGGATGAGGAGAAGTAACTAGTAAAATAAATCATCATCACCCTCTGCTTCTTGTTCTTTCTGGAAATTCTGCATCTGAAGCTATAGATAGTTTCTGTCCTGAAACACTCCAAGTGGTCTTTCCCCTTCCCTTTGGCTCCAGCAATGTTAGTGGCATAGGGCTGGCTGGACAGCCGTGTATTTTGCAAAAGGAAAGGATTCTGGCCCTTGATTAACTCCAATAAATGCTGGTTTTGAGAAGTATTTTTCAATGAAGTATGATAGCCCTTTAATGAACTACTCAAGATACTACTTTTATTTTCATTATGTCCACATATTATCACACAATAAGTGCAGACATGTGCATCTAAGTGGAAATACCCACTCAAAACCAACCTCTCCTATCCAAAGAAAAAAGCAAATAAGTTTTGAACCAAATGTTGGGAAGCTTGAAAGAAGCCAAAATGCCTTGTTTAAGGACTTTTAAAAGAGCAATCTTTGATATTAAGAGTGATTTTTGGAGTCTAACACTGATGTATTGCTATCTAGGACTTCAGGCTCAGTCATTGAAGGTATCAGATGGAGCATAAGGACCAAGAAAGATGTTCTGATAGCTGAGGAGGTTAAATGCTGTCATGGGGCTCCTCAAACCTTTGTGCTGTAGTTTCTACATCATTCTGAGTGATACCCTTGGCCAAATTTTTCACAGGTTTAGCTCTTCCCCATTTGTCCCTTTTTTTTTTTTCTTTTCCAATGTTCAGCTGGATATAGTTGTTAAGTAAGAGTCTGGATTCTAAACTTTCTCTTTTTTTTGACTTTCAGAAGTGCTAGACATTTCTAACTACAATTGAACTAGATAGGAGCTATATTCAACTATATAAAGTTATGATAATTGCTCTGAATAAAATCAGATCTCAGGCATCTGAAATTAAACACCCTAAATTAGCAAAATGTTTGACCTTAATCATTCTCTGACTCAGCTCCCCATCTGTGTGATGGGATAACATCTTCCCTTCCCCACGTAGAGGTGCTGTGGAAAGAAAGTGATGAATATTTGAAGCACTCATGTATTGTAGTGATGAGCTCCATAGAAACCACTGAGAGAAAATTGATAACTCTGCCTGTAGAGCAGGTTGGGATTGTGGGCTGCAAGTGCAGTGAGGATCAAATGAAATATTGAAGAGGCCTCATTACGTGTGAGCACCAACCACTTGGTGCAGTGTCTGAGGCAGTTGAAAGTACGTAGGATGTATAATTAGACTTCTGCACAATACATATGTACAGGGGGCTGAATTACAGCTCATGAACCTTGAGGTCTGAATTTGATATTGCCCAACTTACTGCCTATGTTTGAACCTTAACCTTAAGGTAGATTTAGTCTCTTACTGTTGATTACAGGTGAGATTTTCAAAAGCTCTTCCTCTGTTGCCAGTAGAGATAACAGGACTTTATGGATGGCTTTAGTAGGAGCACAGCTAGACCAGTGTTGAGTATTTTCAAGTCACAAGAAAGGATTTATGTTGCACATTGCCTGAAAAATACACTGAGAAAAAAATGCAGTGTTTGATGCTTCAACTCAGTGAAGTTCTTGTCATTCCTAAGGGCTGTTAGCTTTTTCTATTAAGAACAACCTTGTATGTGAGATGCTAAAATTAGGTATTGGCAGTGTTTGTTGTTGTTTGCCAGTGCATAACATGAGTAGGAACAATTTCTCTTATTAACCTTGAATGCAGAATTCCATTGACCTGGTTCTGAGCATCACAAACCTTGTGGTAACCTCCAAAGGTTTTTATCTGACATGCACTGAGTGGTATTTAAATGACCCAGAGTCGAGTTTCAGTGTTATTTATATTGCAGAAAGCATCAGAGATCAAAACCTCATTGTGTCAGTTTCTTATCAGACATTGCCATGAAGACCTGGCAGTATAAATTGACAAATTGAGTTTTCTTATTCCTGTTTTACACATAGAGGAGGCAGAATCTGGCCTGCAGAGAGCAGAATTTGTTTTATGCTCACTGAAGAAGAGGAGAGGCTTTCTCAAAGTCAGGCACAGAATCTTTAGTGGAGTCACTACAGTATCCAGAGCTGTTGGGTCAGAACTGTAATTTTAGCAGCATTAATTCCTTTCTCATCTCCTTTGCAGATACAGTCTTCCAGCCTGCATGCTGAGATTTTGCTTTTTTTTCCCCTACCCATTTAAGACTTTTTCTGTCCCTTTTACATAAGCAATGTCTTATATTATTAGCAAGTAATTGTCTTCTTCTGCAAAAAGAAGATTTTTTTTATCCTAGCTTTTCTCATGGCACTTACCATGTCTCTTTTGAACTTTGGAAGTCAGAGTCTACTGAATTGATGGTACAGTGGATTCCTCCCACCTCCAGCATAATTTTCTACCATACCCTTGGCTTAGACTCCCTGATCCTGCACATTTTCTTAGCAGTAGAAAACAGCCATTTGAACTGCTACAATTTATGTGATCTCACAGGGAAAAAAACATTATTTCCTTAGAAGCAGCAAAGGGAAATCGAAGTGTTCCTCACCATGAGAGAAGGAATTGGATTGTCTTAACCACAGGAAGCTTTCCACTCTCACAAGCCAATGGAATGTTTTGGAAAACATCTGTCAGCTCCCATGGAAACCCAAATGGTCTTTTTTCCATTGTTTCATAGCTTCCACCTACCATGGTGAGCTGTGGTATCAAAGAGCAAAAATAATCTTTCAGTAACACAATACACCCATGTACAAACAGATACTCATCACAGAAGAATATTTCTTTGCCATGCTGGAAAGGGCCTGTCGTGCTGAATTCTGGTTCAGAGATGACCACATCTAGAGGTGGCAAGAAGAGATGAAGATACTGTCCTTTCTGTGAAATCATTGCTCAAATTTTCATTTAATTTTTATAATTCAATTGACTTTCCAACACCCTTCATTTTCTCTTGTCACAAATCTGACTCCTATTTTTAGGTTACCTTGTATTCATTCATATTGTAATAATATCTGTAGCTCTGGTCATTATAATGGTTTCTGTTTCCAAGGAAATGAAGAACTAAGTGTAGAGCAAGAGATTATGTTGTTGATGAGCACAAACAGTGAAACAGAAAGAAGTAAAGATAATAAAAAATACCACTTTCTTCCTTGGGTTTGATAAGGATCCTGAAGTACAGGGTTATACATTACAATGCTGAGGATCAATGATTAGGAGTGAATAACGTGCTCATCCCAAAGGAGTATGACTTTTTGAAAATCAGTGTTTTCTTCAGTGGGACTCTGAAAAGGAGGAAAAGTGCACTTGCAAGTGGATTCTCTTCTCCCATTGTTGTATTCAGGAGGGAAGTTCAACATGCAGCTCAGCGAGGCTGACTGTGTGATGGCACAAAAGAGAGGCTCTGCATTGCTTTTTGTCTGCAGTGATTCTGGCAACACAGTTCTGAGGGGAACTTGAACAAAGTGATTTCATTATTCCCTCTCTCCTAGTATCTCATCTCTCTGTTTTATGACTACCAAACTCTCACTTTTAAATCCCATTTCTGTATTGTTTCATTTTTTATCGTCTTTATTATTAAAAAAAAAATCTAGCAATCCTAATAAAATAGCAGCAGTCTATATAATGATGAGATTTTAAACGTTAGATATAAATTAGCTTAAGGAATAACAAGGCTTTGTTCTCTTACCCAACAGGAATGTATCACAAATCTCTAATGTTATGTGTTAAATGCATTCTTAAGAGCAGTGGTGTGCACTCAGGGATGCCCATCTGTAAGAGATGGAAGCCTCTGTTATTTCATAGCTTGAAATCTCACTCTACCCATCCCATTTCAGGATTTATTTTTACAAGGAGCAAGATGATTGCTGAGTGACCAAGACCAAACTCCATGTGCTAGGGCACGTCCCCAGTGGTTTGGTGGGCATCTCTGAGGTTTCTGTCTGTACCTCTGGAGGAAAAAAATCAGTCCCTTGTTCCAGCTTAGCTGATTTAGCAAGAAAGAGAATAAAAATTTGGATCCCAGAAAATTTCTATAAGATAAAGAAAACATTATGGACATGAGATTTCACCAACAATGGAATCATGGTGAACACTACAAAGCTGCATTTAATGTATTTTCATACTGAATTGCCTCAAAGACTTCAGCTGTTTTTGTAGAACTGGATGGTGAAGTTACTCCTCAGCTGGATGGGAACAGTATTCATCACTTCTGTGACAGGAAAATGCTCGGGAGGAGTTTATAGGAAATAAATTTGTAAGATGTAGGAAGGTTTCTGCAGCTCTTGAGCTGCTCCATTTCTGCAGGTTCTCCACTGCAGGACCTGTACCACCCCAATCTTTGCAGAGCACCTCTTTACCTGCACAAGCCATTGCAAATGGCTCCACTGTTGGGATTATTTTGTTAAAGTGAACAAGATGTGGTCTGCCATATTTATAGAAAGCTGATTAAATATTCCAGTTTCAATCTTCTCCAAATCATGACAGAAAACACTAATGACAAACAAAAGCATTTAAACCCCAAACCCAAACCAAATTCTTAATTTTGGGAACTGGTATTGCCATTTAAAAATAAGAAGTGAATGCAGTGTAACCAGGAATTTCTCTCAAAGGCTTCCTGAAATGTTAGTATTATTTTAAAAGTACCTACAAAGCAAGTGTTATTTGGAGGCACAAAGCCCTACTACTAGAAACACTGTTTTCCTTTTAGTTCTATTGATTTCTTTTGTGACTCTTGGTTTCATTCCCAGGAACTTACAATGCTTGCTAAAAGCTCGTGTTATTTATCTTCCATGAACTCTTGCATATCTATGATTGTTCAGCAAAATTCTGTTTCTTAGCAATTTGCTCTAGATGACTTATAATTTCCAGAATTTAACCACAGGCTTGATTTCTTTTTTTCACCTGATATCCAAATTATTCAGAACATGATGCTTAAGAAATACAATGGACAATAAGAGGGAAGGATTCTGGGATTTTTGGGTGCAAAGGCAGTCAAAATCAGGACTTTTTAACTTTTTCTCTGAGCCTTCTTTCAGCACAGCTCTGATTTAATATTATTCCATGCTTTCATCCCTCCTTTCCCCTCTCTTGAGTTCAGGATGCCAGTCACATCAATGTTGGAAAATGTCTTCAATCTGCTTACAGATGTGTGCTAGGGAAGAATTATGGGCTCAGTTTTGCTGGAAGCACATTTGAATTGTAGGAGCTATTCAATAAATCTTAAATTGCACCTTTGCTACTGCTGCATCTCTTCTGTCTGATCTGTCAGTAACCGCACTGCCTTTGGGTGGTTTCCTCCTCAAACACCTTTTGATGTTGAATTTGGGTGAGACATCCTCTCTGTGTCCACTAAGGCAATGTCTACACCAGAGAAAAAGCAAATGCAGTTATTGTACATATTTCTGTATTGGTATATGGGCAGAAAAGGTCTCCTTGGGAGCTTTTTCTCTGGTGTAACTCACCCAGCATTTCCCCGTGTAGTTGTAAGAAAACACTTCATCGTGTGCCTCTTTCAGCTTACACACATCAAAGATATAATAGGTATGTCTTGATTAGCAGACTTCTAGTTATGCTTAGTGGCTGCATTTTTTTATAACATTTTGCAACTTTTTGTGTGGTATTATTATAATAATATAATATAT
>VXBC01004460.1:0-79885 GCA_013399945.1 Ploceus nigricollis | reverse complement strand
AATTATATATTTTTAAAATAATATATATATTGTAAAAATATAATAATATATATATTATTATTGTGTGGTTCCATTGCATTCCATTGCAATATTTCAGTTTTATTACTAATATTAGGAAGATGTGTGGTATTTAATGCTTTCATTGGATACATGTAAACAGCCAAATGGCTGCTCAGCACTGCATGAGCCTTGAGAGGTGTTTTCAGATTAACATCATTGCACATTGTTACACAGATCATGAATTTGCTGGAGTTAACAGTAGGATGTTGGAAGTTCCTTTAGGAATAGTCTGGCAGTGACTTGAGCACGTTCTCTGAAGTGCTGTGTTGGAAGTAATGCCTTATTTCTGATAAAGGTATTCTATTTGAAATGGTATGAAACAATCATTACTCACTTCAGCCACTTTGACCAATGAACTTGAAAACATCCTCAGGCAGTAAACTTGCATTTTTCTTAACAACCCTACGGTACCAGGGCAAGGATAATATTGAGAAATTTCATTGCTGCTTATAAGTGGGGATATAATTAGTCATCAGAGTCATTATTAAATTATATGTTTTGTTTAATGGACCCACCGATATGTGAATTGCCAAAAAATCAATTATATTTTTTCTAGGAATTTCATCGAGGGCCTACAAGCACACATAAATAGAAATTTATGTGAGACTGTTCTAGTAGGAACCAGACTGAAGTCTGAATTGCTGTGATAACTGCTTAAAAAAAAGGTTTTATTGTTTCTGGGCGCTGGAAGTTGGTGCCATTGAAAGATTGAAGTTAGGCCAAAACTATGTTGGTCATAAGCAGTCATTACCTCACAGACATTCATTGTCTGCAAATTACTTCAGACAGGATTATGGGGGGTTTTCCCTGGCATTAAGAATGGCATTCAAATATTTGAATGTAAATGCTTAGTGCCATTTCATGTCACAGACAGAGAACTGAAGAGCTGCATCTTCCTGGAGTGGCAGGGGGAAGCCAAGCAGGGTAGACCATGGCATTTAAGATAGCACATGGCATCTGTGAGTAGGGATCAGAATCCTGCTGCTTTAGTGATATTCATTTACTGACTTTTAATTTCTTTCTGGTTTCTTCTCTAACAGCTGATGTTATTTGCCTTCCATGCAATCCTGCAGAGCTACAATATTTAGTTTCTTAAGAGAGTGTTCCAGCTAAAGCTCTGCTTAAAGATCTTACATGAGCTGTCATTCTTCCAGTGGCTTTTGTATCCCATAGCATTTTCATAGTGAATTCTTTATACCTCATCTCAGATAAGATCTATATACATTTATGGATGACTAAAAGAGAAATGTTTTTCACAAAATATATACAGATGTTATTTCAACTTTAATTGACATGAAAGAAAATTGTTTGGATTTTATAGAATATTTCTCTTCTACTTGAAAGAGTTACAGCTAGGATTACCTCCTCTAGCTGAGTTTCTAGCATGCCAAAGTGATTCCCTCTTCTGTATTTATCATGAGATAAACTTCACATATATGAACCACAGAATCTGAAATCTATTGCTTCAAGAGAGTTATGGAAGAATAAATTGAATGATTATGAACTGATCTACTTGCTGTAATTCATACAGCAGAAATGTTTCAGTTGCTTACACTGAAACTAGATCTAAGACAGCATGCAACTAGAGTGGATCACGAAGGTAGTTCCATTGTAATTTTAAAACCAAAAGATCTGAAATGACTCTTTATTTGGTAATCAGCAGGAAATATAGAAAGTGATAGTGGCTGCTGAGGAATGAGAAAAAGGATATCTGCATCACTCATATGGACAGCTTGCAATATGAAAAGAAAAGTGGAATAAAGTGATTTTCAAGATTAGTTTATACCTAAAACTATACATTCTGGTAGGATGCAGTCCTTGCATATTGACACCAACAACTTTTCCTTGAAGAAACACCTCTAGGCTTGATTTGGGAGGATATGTTCAACCATACTCAGTCTGTGCCTTCACCTTTCTGTCCATCTCTGCCAATTACTCTGGAGTCCAGCAGCTGATCTCAGTCAAATGTGGTGGAACAGGCAGTGATTTCAGATGTATTAAATCCAAATGTGCAAATTAGTGGGTAACAGGAATAAAGAAACTCAGATTAATGCCTCTGGAGGGGGAAGGGGTGGAACACAAGCCCGGCAGTTGCATGGTCTGGCTGACCTGCCAGCTGGCTGAGCAGCACAGGGAGTAGTTTCCCTTTCCATGGCCAATTTTCTGACCTGGGCTGTAACTCTGTCCAGATCACAGCTGTAAAGCTTCCTGACCCTTTTTGTGTGTATTGGAAGAGATCTGAGACTCCCTTTTCAGCAACATGAACTTTCAGGGGAAGAAGAGAACCAGAATTCATGAATTTTACACAGGGAAATGTTGAGTTAATGTTGAAGACGAGTCTGTCTAGAAAGTGAAGCTTGAGCTTCTGGGCAAAAAAGCATTGGAAATTGTTCATTTTGGCTCCCATTTCTCAGGATTCCTTTAGTTTTTAGCACTTGTCCCACAAGTTTTCCTCAAACAAAGAAATTCAGATTTCATAGTGCTTGGTGACAGGAATATTGCAGCTTGGGAGTGAGCTGTAAATCCTTGGTGCCTGTAGAATTCCCAAGGGAATAGCATATGTCACCACAAATGAAGTGTGAAGCTGATGGTTTTCCTGTCTCAGATACATCAGAGGGAAAACTCATGTAGTAAAGGCTCAACAGCTTTGTAAACCTCTACCTGAAAAAATGTAGTTTGCTTGAAGGAGTGCAGGCAGACTAATGGCTTCCAGCTGGAATTGCATGTATGTGTGGGGTTTGTGTGTTGGACAGTTATATCAGCATAATTAATGGGTTTGTTTTCTGTGAAGGTCTGAATAGGGAGACAACTTTAGAGCTTTGAAATTTATTAATGCCCACATAGAATATAACCACTGGAGATTTATGGCTGTAATGTTTGGCTTTCCTTAATTTCCATAATTTTCTGTGTTTCTTCTCCATCCATCTGCTCATCTCCCTGTGTTCTTGTAACAGGCATTCACTAGCTTTCTTAAGTTTTTGGTTTTTTGGTTTTTTTCTATCATAAACTCTTCGATGTTCTTTGTTTCTGCTATTTTTAGTTTTTTAAATAAATTACAGCCTTTTTTTGTTGTTATATTTTTCTCTTGATACATAAAGTTTTGGTGAGATGTCAGCCTTGCTTGTACCATGCACACCATCAAGTTTTAACCTGTGCCAAAGGTTTCCAGCCAAAACCAGGCAGATTAACACGAGCCTTCAAACAAGTGTGCAGAAGTCAGACTGCTATTCCCTTTTCTGTTGAAAACTCAGGACTTCCCTGAAGCCCAGGGCCAGCAAGTCGATTACCACTCATCAGCAGAGTTCATGGCCCCAGAGCTTTCTCTCTGTAGCAGAACATTTGTGCCCACACAGCTGCACGTGGCTTCACTGCAGCTCTGCAGGGAGGAGCACGAGCCCCTGAGCAAAGGCTGCTGCAAATGGCACCAATCCTCCTTCATGATTCATGTATGCCCACAGGATGTGCTCGTGGAGATGAGGCTGCCAAACTGGAATTTGGACTCAGACTCAGTTCAGGGGAGGCTCTGACATTGTGTTGATTTCTGCAAAGCGCCCAGAATACTCCCAGCCCACACAGATGTCTTATTATTTTATATTAATATCCATTATTGAAATACCACTGGAAGGCCAGGAACAATTTAAGCTGTATTGTGCTGCCATGAATAAAAATTACAGTAAGAAACAGGTGTGGCCCCCAAGGGACTGTTGAAAAAAAACCAACATGGACCATTCAGGAGAGATGGGCAGAAGTAAGAGGTGCTGAGGGGAAAGGGAAACAAGTAGCTACTAATGACATAAATGCAAGCTAGTATCAGGTGTGAAATAATTCCAATTAAATACAGAATTTATTCAATAACAATTGGTATCTTGGTGAGCTGCTCTCTCCAAGAAGACAGACATGGGAGTGAGGGTATCAGTGTTCATAGGCATTATGGAGATCCTGCATGTGTGGCAATGCTTTTGATTTCCTCCAAATGCAATTGAGACAAAAAAACTTTTTGGAGCCAGATGCAAATGTCACCAGGAAGCTTAATTTTTCAAGACATGTTACAAATATACATGATCTAAGTTGTAGCCCAATGTGTTTATTAAATACCAGGCTGTTCTATGCCCCCCTTTTCACCCATATTTTTTGCACTTCTTTCTTTCTCTAGTTACATGAGCATATCTTCCTGAAGGGAGGTTGTAGACAGGTGGGGGTCGGTCTCTTCCACCGGGCAGCAACTGACAGAACAAGGGGACACAGTCTCAAGCTACGTCAGGGAAGGTATAGGTTAGATATTAGGAAAAAATTTTTCACTGAAAGAATAATAAAGCACTGGAATTGTCTTCCCAGGGAGGTGGTAGAATCACCATCTCTGGATGTGTTTAAAAAAAGACTGGACATGGCACTTGGTGCTATAGTCTAGTTGAGGTGCTAGGGCATAGGTTGGACTTGATGATCTTAGAGGTCTCTTCCAGCCTCATTATTCTGTGATTCTGTGATTCTGTGATATCAGTTATGTATCTACAATGAATAAAGTTTAAGTTGTTATTGCAGTTACTACCTTCTCAAGCCTTTATTTTACTGGTTGTGCCATATTTATGGGCAAATCCTGCACACATGACTCAGGCAAGTAGATCTATTAAGTGTAGAGGTGATATCATTTAAAAAATTTTTTACTCCTATCATGACAGATCAAGCAATGACATTCAGCTGGGAATTTGCCTGTCAATGCTAATTTTAGAAGTACCCATGAAAATACATTTTGTTTTCTTTGATTCTCTTCCCTTTATGAAGAGCTGGAGAGAGAACCATAAAATTCGCAGTGGTGGGGCTTTGAATTCTGCATCACTGTTGGGCTATCACAGTTTGCATGCTTTTGTACAAGGTTCTCCTGCTGTCTCCAAGCCAAGGGAAGCAATCCACTGTAGGAAGCATTTTAAATAGTCGTATAAACACAGAATAAAATTCAACTTGTTTTATATATAGGTATGGTTATACTTGCATTTAAAAAAAAATTGAAAATCAAGGATTCTAGCTTTTGATTTCTTATTTTGAAGGACTACAACAAGTCGGTTGTGCTGTCTCTTATTTTGTTAAAAGGCATTCCAGGCTGCTTGATCTATTCCAAATATCTTCCTTTAATTCCTTCCTTTAAATTTTAGGTGATCTTGAAAGATGTTATAATGCAAGTAATTAGATAAAGCTTTATATTTTTGTGGGTTATTAATTGTAGCCACCATGCATCAGAAGGACCTGTATCAAGTATGTGAGGTAGGATAATGGAATAGGAAGCAACCATTTTAAGTCTTTGCTTTTCAGAAAGGGGTATAACTAAAGTGTGGAGATAAAATTAAACTGCCTTGGTGTGTGTGAAAGGGTTAAGGATAATGTATATGGCTATGTGTGGCCTTGTAAATACATTTATGTATCTGTTTTTCATGCAATATTATAGAAATAATATCTCTAATTTCCTGTTTCCTATACACAAGATTTCTGCATAGAGAATCCTAATTCTTAATAGTGTAGAGTATTATTTAAACTTGTTTTCAGGTTTTTTTTGCCATTGGCTTGGGACCAATCTATTTTAAATACTCTGCTGGCTACTTACTGTTTGTTAATAGGTTTTTTCAGGTGTAAGGTGACTTTACAAGATGTATTTTGATTCAAGAGAGAAGTTCTTATGGTAGAGTGGATTTCAGAGGCAGCAGTTGTTGGCCTCAGGGCACTCATTGAGCTGGCAGTTCTGAACCAGTTGTGATTAGGTGCATGTGAGAATGATATTTTGCATCTCTGTGTACAGAATTTTGTTGAAGATTATTTCTTCCCCCCAGCATATTTAGATAAGACAGTTGTTTTTTTTTTTTACTCACTTAGTAGTGATGCTCTCAGTTTTAAGTGTTAGCATTTTATTCTTCCCTTCTGAAAAATAGTTATAACTATTCTGTGCCATCTCTCAGTAAAAAAAGAATTTGGTGTTGCTATCTGTTGATGGATTATTTCTTGATCAAGCAAGTCAGCATTTTGGAGGTTGAAATATTATCCTAGCTTACTAAGAGCAAACAAGGGGACACCTCTTAACCTTAAATGAAAGTACTCTTAACCTTAACACACAAAGATAAATATACATTGCCCCACCCCTTCCCAGGAAGCAGATGAATAAATACACCTGTCTGAACTGAGATTAGTCCTTAAATTTCATCATAAAATCAGAACTGAAATTATGGACATTTCCCAAGGACATAAATATACTGAAATATTCCTTTGGTGAGCCTGCAGTATCTACTTTTTATTGAAGTAAATAATGTTACTAAATCATTTGAAGCATTCATTCAATTTGGGAGTTTTAAACTCTCCCATACAGGGCCAGGTTTTCTGCTTATTTAATCCTGCCTGCTCTCTAAGGCATGGCTCTTTATACTGAAATGTGCTGCTATCAGAGTCCTGCCTGTTCTGGGTTCCTCCTACTTGTCTGTGGAGCACAAATGCATCTCTCTGAGGTTAAAAGTGTTAGTGTGAGTTGGAAATAGGGTACCCACTCAGCTAGAGCATTGTTCTGATCCTCAATATAGAAACTAAGGCCCACTTTCTTGTTTTGTTCAGTTTGATTTCACTTCACTGGAGATTGAAAGTACTAGGGGAATTTTGTCTGTGCCCTATTTCAAGGAAATCTTATTAATCACTTTCAGTCATGCTGCATAGTTTCCTGCTGTGTATTGTTACTGAAGAAGGAAATTCCAGACTGATCTTTTCATTAGTGATTGCAGAAAGTTGGACTGGTACTACTTGCAAATATTGAATTGAGAGGGGTTATGAATCCTTTTCATAATGTGCACCTCATTGTAAGAGAAAAGTTATTCCATGTTCATGTTCTGTCTGCACTAAGGGTTATACCACACGAAAGCAGCAGCTCAGGAAGTTACCTGCAGAGAATATTAGCCTCAAGAAAGCACTGTAGGGATTTTCTTTGCTGTCTCATAATATATTGCAAAATATAGGGAGTCGAGTTCTCAGCTGTTTCTTGTAAAATTTGACATTTTTAATGTGGTTAATAATTGAAAACCAAGGTACACGAGCACCATGAGAGCATCCCCTCTGTGAATGACCTCTGCATGTCCATCATTGCCTTCACTCTTTGACATCCAGATCTCTGTCTTCACCCTTTCTTGTTCACAGGCTATGTATTCTTTAAAAAAGATTCTAAATCTTCTTGTGCAGAATAGCATAAGAAAATAGCTCAGTTAAAACTTTGACTTTTCATTCCAAGTGGGAATTGTGTTACCTTTTGAGGAGGCTGTTTTGTGGCCTAAGTTGTGGACCAGTGGAGGCCCAAAGACAACGGACTGAGGTGACACTTCCAGGCACCACAGCTGGGGAATCCATGACCCAAGCTATAATTTAATGAGTCAGACCTCATTAAAAGCTTCTTCTTCTAATGTTACAGGATGAGACATCTCAAAATGTTCTGAAAATGCAGTTCAGACTTAGGTGCCTGCCATCACTTAGGATAGCTAGCTTGCTCTCCTATTCATCTAAATGACATGAAAGAAAGGGATTTTGTTTCAGCTTAGAGGTGGTTATGTATTTGCAGTCTCCTGATTCATTGCTCATATTGATACATGACACAAGTTGATAGTTGAAATGTATTTTAAATCCCATTTTATTTGCAATATATTCTAAGTATAGCACTTAATGCAGTTTTACACAGTGATTCAGAATAGAGGCGAGTGACTCAAACAGTGAGAAGTAGCTAAATTTTTTTGACTGCTCTTGAAGGCATTTCTGTCACAAGGAGATACTAGGAAAGAATGCAAATATTGCATCATAAGAGCACAAATTAAGTCAGAGAAAGAAAATGGAGTTCTGCAATGGAAAGTAATTGTACTCTGGATTGGATAGAAGATAAGAAGCCTGTGGAAGAGATAAAAGCTGGTGTTGGCATGCTCCAACATGATGATTGGAGACATATAAAAGTAAAGAATTTAGAGAGCAGTAGTTACAGAGCAGTATTGAAAGGGAAAAGAATTAAAAGTTTCATAGTGAAGACAAATATTACTAATTTATTCTAAATTCTTGCTGATTTTAAAGTTTGTGTAGTACTTATCAAGAACTTTTTTGGTGTAAATTGGGTGTTGTGTCCTTGCTCATCATTTGATGTATTGCATAAACTACAGTACTTTTGAATATCTTGTATAACTACTGAAAGTTATCTCAGTTTTTTAGTTCTTGGAAGATGGTTGGCTTAGCTTGTTGAAGCAGGACTTTTTTATTGAAATCTCGTGGAAGCTTCTAGAATTCTTACACATGAATGAAGTATAAAGTCTCACTTAATTTGTCTTGTGTTTTTTTCCACTGTCTACTGAGTTCTCTTTGCTTCCTGACTGAGTCTAATGAACTTGCTGTCCTTAGGGAACATTGATATTAATGCTGTGTGCTGCTCCAGGGCCCCAGGCAGGACTGGTGCACGGTGCTGTGCAAACAACTCAGATATCATCGTGTCTGTGAAAAACACTAATTACTCGGTTTTAAAATTTTAAAAGTTTGATAGTAGTAAAATGGTTATAAAAATAGTAATACAATTAGAATAATAAAGATTTGGACAATTAAGGTTAGGACAATATGAGGTAATANAATCTGCATTTTTCACAGTCACCCCCAGTGTCATCTTGCCAATTTATTGCTTTAGTTTCACACATGCAGCAACTTCAGCTAAAAAGTGTTTTCTTTGAAGCCTTGTTGTGGTAGCCTAATTAATGCTCAGCAGCAAGGAGGGCAGTCCCTTGAACCCTACAGAGCAGGGTTCAAGGAACTGAATAGCTGGGACCATTAAAAATATTATGTCATGTCTGTCCCTGTCCTTGAGTTATGCAGAATTGTGCAGGAATAAGAGCAACAGGTCCTCCTCTATCAGCCTTGACAGCTCAGCTTTCTGAAGTGCAGGGGGTAGATTTAATTTTTCCATATCACCTGGTTCAGTGTTGTATTACTGCAGGGATCACCACACTGTGTGAGGAAGGGGACAGAAAAAATATCCTCCTAATATCAAACAGATACCAAGGTCTTGCCAGAGCTGTCACTCTCCAGTTTAATAAAATAGTATGGGGCACAGAAGTGCTGGAAAGGAAAAGGCATTTCTCTACACACATCTGCTTCAGTGGGAGAAGAGGAATTTTACAGAGGGATGGATGCAGAGCTGTATAACCCCTGCCCTGCACTCACAGCAGTCTGGCCCAGCCATGTGGGACCCCACTGCCTGGCAAGGCACCACGGTGCTGGGACAGACTCACAGTCCTTGCAGAGGTCAGCGTGGAGCTGGACAACTGCTCTGGTGCCAGAGTGACAGTGACATTCTGTCTGTCATTCTCTAGATGTAGGAGAGATAAACAAAAGAGCTTGAGAGCCCTAATTAGGAAAATCAAAGATGAATCTGATATGCAGGCAGAATTAATTTTCATTAATTTAAATTCATTCTTCAAATTTTAAATTAATTAATTTTAATACTATTGTTTCCATTAGGAGATCTGACTGTTGCAGGCAATCATTGTGATCACCTCTGCAACACAGTTGCAGAGGGAAAAGTACTCTTCCAGGATTAATGTATGAAAATTGGATTGTCACTGTTTGTATTCCTGTTTCCAGTTTTATCACTGATTATTAGGGTAGCCTTGGTAAGATCACTTTTCACCCTGGACATTTCACTTTTTCCTCTAAAAAAATTCTATAAGGTAGCTTTTAGTTCCCAGGGGTGATGTAGGTTCACTTTTACCAAGTAATTGTGTTTTGAAATCACTAGATTAAAACAGGTTACCAGTGCAGGGTATTGTTAAACTATTTCACTGCTAAATGACTCATCTGAGAAGTTAAAAATAGAGTGCCAATGGGTTTTTGGTGTTCAGTTGTACTGTGACTCTAGAATTATCTTACCACTGTTGCATGGCCAACTCAAAAGCCATGTCTCCCTACTGTAAGAAAGACTTGACAAGCCTCCCCTGCTCTGAGGGTCTCCAGGCATTTGAGTTGTTCTTTTCTGGGGCAGATGCTCACAAGAGACTTTTCACTTGAACAGGAGGGAATTGATGTAATGGAATAGTTTTTCATGCTGTTTCGAGGGAAAAATTCCCTCAAACTCTAGTCTTACACCCAGAAATGCGGTTTGTGGCTTTGGTAACTGCAGCTGGAAGGTTTGCAGTGAGCACACCTTGAGTGTGTGTTTCTGCTTTCCTGCCTCAAGTGAGCTTGATGAAATACTCCCCATTACTCGCCTCTCAATCAGATTTATTTCCTCATTTAGGCTAAGCAGTGTTCAGTGTGCTCCACAGTCAGATATGGTGAACAGTCATGGTTCAGTATATATCCACTTCTTCAGTTTTGGTTCATATACTTCTGTATTTTTCTTGGTTTTGTTTCACTAAGGTCAACAAGAAGAAAAACAGAAGAGGAAAATGTCTGTGATTTTGCACAATGATTTCTGGCCATTTGTTTTTGTTTCTCTGAGATCAGACTATGACATTTAAGCCTTTTCTGGCTTAGAGAGGAGTATTAAAGCCCATCAATGAGTGTTTTCTCACTTGACACCAGCACAAAGTTAGCACAAGGTGCATGTGACAGGAGGAAAGATCAGTTCAGCATTTCCCTGCCCTAATCTCCTCCATCTAGCTATGGCACTGAGTCCCCAGATTCACAGAGTTTTGGTGTCACCCACATCCAGGTGTTTTCCATGCCTATGAAGGTTTGGGGGCAGCCAGAACAGAAGGTCTGAGTGTGGGACCTGAGTGAGATCAAGCCAGTGTGAACCTGGGCCTCTGATGCTCCACAGAGGGATCTGCTCTTTCACAGACATCACTCACCAGTGAGCTTTGCTCAAGCTTTGCCACCCTTTCCATTTGTGCAGGGACACTGTGGCTCTCCTGGAAACTAGTTATTGATGCTTTCTGTCTTTCAACTACTGTCTTGTATTTTATAGACCTTTTCTCTGTTCTAAACAGATGAGGTATACCCAAAACACCATTTTCAAATGTCCTGCCCCAGGAAGTAGGATCTTTAAAGTGTAATACCTTTTGAGATGCTGGAGCCCATAAGCCTCCCTTGAGTTTTGTGTCTGACCTTTACAGCTCACTTTCTGAGCAGGTATTCAGAAGATGTGGGGTTTTATAGTCTCCAGTGTCAGTAGCAGCTCTGATTGCTGGTAATTGTGATGAGGCCTAAAAATCATTTATTTTGCTCTTCATTTTCACATTCCTGAACAATGACAGGTCAGGGGGTGCTTTGGTTCTCTAGAGAGTAACTTCTGTAATGTGAGCTCAATTATTTGACAGGGTACTTCACACATCCCTGGAAAGTGGCCTGGGAGGGGATGGAAAAGATGACTCTAATAATTTAGGAGTCATTTTGGTGAATCAGGTTCATTCATCCAGGGAGGACCTGCCCTTCAGGCAATGAATCTCCTGTATGATACTCCTGAGTAGCTACAGCACATGAATTGCAGTAGGAGAGGGGAAAGCAAACCAGAATTATAGACTTATTGAAGTTGGGAACACAGCAAGAGCATCTTGGCATGGTGCAACCTGATCCCAAGTCAAAAATATCAACCTTCTCAGGCTCTTGAATTTTTGCAAAGCAAAATTTTTATTACTACAGATTTTCTTTGATCTTTCCCAGAGCCAGATTTGGCCATAAATCTACAGGCTGGCTTTGGATTCTCGTGTCTCTGTAAGATGTTTCAGCGCCCCTTGCCTGGGACACATCCTTTTTCTCTGTGGTCTGAGGGGCTTTGGGTGCAGAGTGCTGCTTTGCTGGATGGACTGGAATCCTTGGATACAGCTGGAGAGCCCACCAAGCAGCTGAGCTTCTCTGAACATGTGGGACATCGTGTCCTCACAGTGCAGCACAGCTCATCAAGAGCTGAAGGGCTGATCAAAGGCTGCATCTGGCCCTGGGGAAGGGAATGGGAGAGAGGCTGCAGAGCTGCTGGATCTGACTGCGAGGGGGGGTGCAGGAGGGTGCTCTCACACTGAATGTCCTGAGCTTAACAATTCTGTACTGTAAATGCAGGTGAACCCCAGATGACGAGAAATGATGATGTCTGACTACAGATCAGAAGGCTGAATGATTGCTTTATTATAACTATACTATAATACATTAATATACTATTTAAAGAGATACTAAACTACATCCTTACTTTCTAACTTACCATATCTAACTCACTAACAAGCTCATGACCCTCTCTGAGAGCCCAGACACAGCTGGATCTGATTGGCCACCAGGCCCAAACAATCCTCACCGGAATCCAATCAAACAATATCCCCAGGTAAACAATCTCCAAACCCATTCCACATGGGGGAAAACAAGGAGCAGAGATAGGAATTGTTTTCTCTTTCTTCTCTCTGTGCTCCTCTATGAAAAAATCCTGAGAGGGAGACAATGTGCATGCCACAATTCTGGTAACCCTTTTGGTTACAGCTGAATGATGTGGCAGTCTGGTTTATAGGAGTTCTGGTGTGCCTGGGGTTCTTGTGTGCCTCTCTGGAGACCCATGGGGTATCTCTTGCAAAAGCATATTTCTAACACAACTACAGGTGTGTGGTGAGCTAAAAAAATGTTTGCATAACCTTGATATGTCTGTGTAAGAATTAGCTTTTACATCTGGCAAACAAAATACTGTGTAAACTTTCTGTGACCAAAAGATGACATTAACACAAAATGAATTGTAATTAATCTTAGTTAACTGCTAATTACCTGTAAAATCTGATTAAAGGGAAAACTAAATTTGCCTGCAGTAATTAGTGTTTCAATATGAAGTCTATGTCCATGTAAATATGTCTAGTTCTCTGTGTTAATTTATCACCACTGTTATTTATGAGCTTTTTTTTTTTCTTTCTGCAAAGGTTACAGAGAATGAAGGACAAAATTAGAATAATGAATTCTTGTTTATTAGCACAGCAACAGAACAATTATTGTATAGACATTTTATAAACTCCAACATTATGGTATTGTCAGAGAAGCGTAGTGTTTCAAACATATTAGCATAGAAATAGGCTTGTTTCTTATTATTTCAAATAGTTCTGCTTGCACTGGTTTGTCATTCAGCTGTCAGTAGAAAGGCAACAAACATTCAGTGAGAACTGACCCCAAGAAAGGACTGGCCATTCTGCTATTCATTGACAAATGGATTTTGAAATATTCACATAATGAAATCCTCAGAACAAATGGACTTTAAGAGCTGATGGGGTTTTGTGAAGCAACATCAAATCACAGATGGATGTCCAGAGTGAATTTTCAGTGGGGATAGCAGGGAAGTATATACCCAGTTAGAATGTGATTGAAAGGAGTAGGACATGTAATTCTTCAGCCTGACAGGTAGCAAGTCTTTTCTCTGTTTTTTTTTTAAGCACAAATACATTAACTACCTTGTCCCCCATCAAATTGTCTTAAGAATATTCCTATGCCAGGAAAAGTTGATAGGTATCATGTTCAGCAGCAAAAAGAGCAATCTATAAAGTATTCCTTATAGAGAACTCACAAGCCTACACACTTGCACACAACAAGCTTTTACTCAAAACAGCTCCCATTCTCGTGGTGGAGTCAGATATTGCTGCATCTGCATCTACACTGAGGGGAAAATGCACGCAGCCTGTCCCAGCCACCTCAGGATAACTTCCATGCAGCAGGATGCTTTTCTATGGAAATTATTCCATCTTTGAATAAAGCACATGAACAACACTCTTAAGCACTCAAATAGAAAATATCCAAGGGGTTTTATGTTACTGTCCCATAGGGGGTACAGAAAATCACTCCGTGACTGCCTCCTGAATTGGAAAAATAACACATGCTGACCCTTTCACTTCTATCCTTTAAACAGCTCTCCTAAACCTTACCAAACTGATTATCAGAAGCTTGATAGAATAAGGTGGTGTGAGATAGAAAAACAACAAATAGAAAAGCTGCCAAAATATATCCAAAGCCACGACAACAAAAAAAAAAATTCTTGTCAACCAAATAACCAGTGAGCTCCACACATAGAAATGTTACAGTGTGATGTATTTTCTCTAGTGCTCCAAATACCTTCCTGGAATTATGTGAGTGAAACAGTGACTTTGCACCAAAATACTTCTCTGCTGATAATTGGAAAAAGACAGAGAACTGGTACTCAGAGAAGTAGCAAACAGCTACTTTATCTCTGTTTCGCTGAGCCAGGTTCTCAGGGGAGATGTATAAAATACCTTTGAGGAAGGCAATATAAAAGGGATAAAGTGCATAACTTTGCTGGATATTAGAAATACAGACACAACAGCTTCATTTTTATTTTGAATTACAATTTTTTTTCTAAGCCTTTCTTCTTGATAAACCCTTTCTGCTCCACTTTCTGTCCGGCCGATAAGGAAATGAGCCTTATCACCTCTTCCCTTGATTACCCTTCATGACGCTTTTCTCTCAAGTTGTTCAGCTGATTAACATAACTAAATGAAATTCAGAACAGTGTGTCCTGCTTTGTACTGAGATTGAAGTTTGCTGCCTCTGTTTCAGCCTAAACACTATCAATTGCTCTATGAAAAATATTAAAATCTTCAAATCTTGCCAGTCTTATACAGATAAAACCTGGGATTTAGATGTTTACTACAAGGCTACCGGTAGCTCCCTCTTGAAATTGCTCTCCCATGAGAACAAGGGAGCAAAAGTTGAGATAGGTTTTGTCATTCAAGTAGGAACTGGAAGGATATCAAAGCTACTGACTGGATGTTTCTCTGTTTCTCCTTGGATTAAGGGCATACGGATGTTCTCCTAGAAGATATGGACCATCATGCTCTACTTACACAAAATTTAGTAAGAAAACTGTAAAAGTTTTCATCAAGATCTCCAAAGAAAAGCAGCTCTGAATTAGGCCTTTAACACTGTCCTAATGTGCCTAAAGTTTATTGTATCAATGGTTAATTCCTAAATGATCTCATGACACAAATTATTATATCACCTGTGTGAACCTCCTTGAAAATTTGTAGTGAGACATAAGTCAAGGCAGAACAGAATTTTTTCCCATACATAGAAATTGGTAAACCATTTATGTAACTTATTCATGATGATAGCCTTGATTATTTTTATGCAGTTTCATAATTTTCAAGATCTAAGCATTTGTTACAGAGAACCAAATTCCTTAGAAAGACAAATAGACAATATGCACACAAAACCCCCAAAGAAACAAAGAAAAAAAACCCAGGAAAAATACTCTGGTAAATCCTGGGGCCTGTAACTTCTAGCAAATGTTTTACTGGTATAAGATTAACTGGACAATGCTCAGTAAGCAGTATCTCACACATTGACTCCTCAGTGCTTTGTGTAATTCTTGACTGGGCCAATGCCCTCAAGGAGACTTCACCTCTCTCTGAAGCAGCTGTAGAGTCATGGAACCATAGAACCCTTAAATTTGAGAAGACCTTTAAGATCATCGAGTCCAACTGTTAAGCCAGCACTGCCAAGTCTACCACTAAACCTTGTTCCCTTGTGCCACATCCAGACTTTTTTTTTAAACAATTCCAAGAGTAACGACTCTGCAACTTCCCTGGGCAGCCTATTCCAATTTCTGACCACTCTTCCAGTGAAAAATTTTTTCCCAATATCTAATCTAGACCTCCCTGGTACAACTTGCAGCCATTTCCACTTTTCTAAACCCTTCTTCCTTGGGAGAAGAGACCGACCCCCCCTGACATGGCTACAGCCTCCTCTCAGGTGGTTGTAGAGAGTGCTAAGGTCCCCCTGAGCCTCCTTTTGTCCAGGCTGAGCCCCTCCAGCTCCCTCAGCTGTTCCTCCTCCGTGCTCCAGACCCTTCCCAGCTCTGTTTCCCTTCTCTGGACATGGGCCAGCATCTCAAAGACTTTCCTGTAGTGAGAGGTCCTGTCCTGAGCAAATATAGCTAAGTCCTTATCTTTTTCTTTCCATTAATGTTAATTTAGCCAAAACGAAGGGACTGAACCTTACAAACCAATGACTTCACTCATTTCTGTAATAGCATTGACACTGAGTTTGAAGATGGTCAGGTTGTGCATTTATGGGACCGTGTTATTCTATTCCTGTCACCTTTGTCCTTTCTTCATTTCTTTTCCATATTCAGCCATTCCATGAAATTCAAATAAAGCTCTGCTTGTCTTTAAGCTGGGTTGATGCATCAATTGCATTGCCTGGAACTGTGAAAACAATTTCAGCCAGAACCTTTTGCAATAGACATAATATTGTAGTGGAAACTGTTCTTTCATGTACAAAACATTGCAAGGGCATTGTAACAGATCCTTTGTGGCAGATTTTCAGACTACTGTGCTTGTTCTCATTATGGGATGAGAAGGCATCTCATTCATTTTATTGAGGGGAGCAGGAGGTGAGCTCAATATCCTTTAAATAAATATTCTGTTTGTTTAAAGTTTTTTGGGTTTTTTTCCCAGCTGTATTTCACTGCAGTGATTTCCTTTGGTATTTGATCATATTTAAAATTCACTCATTTGACTGTATTTATCAGAAACTGTTGCATCAGTGGCTCATATTCAGCAGATAGAAGCCCAAATTATTTTGGTCATTAAGTACCAAAGAAACTTCTCCTACTCTTCCCTTGTGTCTTATACAGAAACAGTTGTAAAATTGCATTTCTGCTTTTTCTGCTCTATAGATAATAATAATTGGTAATTCTGAGAGGCTGAAACACTGATGCTTCCTTTGGCAGTGCAGCTCAACAGAAAGGCCTACAGAGGTTTTTGGCTATTTAGAGGGCAGGGAGTGTGTCTGTGTTTCATTCCTGTAGTGCAGCTCATTTTCTCTCTAGAAATCCCTGAAGAATACGTGAATTGATGCTTTCATGCCTGCTTGGTTTTGTTCCAGTACTGCTAATACAACCTAGACTCTCTGAAAATAGGAGTTATACAATAGTAGTTTACCACTTTCACAAGTTTCAGCTACCAGAAATTGTTTGTCACTGATTACTTTTGTTGTGCAATCTGTGTACCAGATCAAAACTTCCAGCCAAAATTATCTAGAAACCAGAGATTCAGAAGAAGGGCAAAAAATCCATTATTTGCATAACACCTTCTTCTTGCTCTGTCTTGCAGAGCTTTTAATAATTTTTCTAAAACCCTCCAGTCTTCCAGGTGAGTTCATTTGGTAGGAAACTGTTATACCCTGGAGTAACAAATACTTATTTTCTCAGAAGATCTAATTCCAGTGTCCTTGAGTGGGTGGGAGATGTTGGAAACTCTTGAGCCAGAGTCCTGAACTGGACCCTGGCTTGGTGCAATTTTTCATGCCTGGCCTTGCATCCTGGTAGCTTGAGTTCCAACCTGATTCTCCTGTTATGACAACTGAATGTATTAAAACCACTTAAAACACCCCCAGGACATGAGGAAACCTTAGATCATCTCCATGAATAGCAACAAATTGCCTGGCCAGGAACAACTGAGCATTTCACTTGTGGTAGGAAGTCCTGATCTCATTGTACTTTTGACTAACACTGAGAGCTCTATCCATTAATTTTGAAGCAGTCTGCTTTAATTTTCCTTCTTTTCCTGAATACTCTGTGTAGCAATGATTTCAGAAATGATTGTCCGAAGTTTTAGGGAATAGGAACCTTGACTAAAAAAAAGCAACATCCCCAATGAGCAGATGGTGTTTTCTCTCCAGCACTGGGCTAGATCTGTGTCCTTTCCTATGCCCTGTTGCTGAACTTTAGGGATCCACACAGCAGGATGATACTTTGAAATGTATTTGAGAGATAAGATTTGTGAACCTGGCTCATCTATAGAATATTTTGCACCAGGGTGATACACAGAAGTGGAGAAATGTACTTGTCATGGGGAAATATATCTTGTAATGCCAGGGTAATTGAAACACAGCAAAACTGTCATTTATAGGTAAAACTTTGAATATGGAAAAGTGTAGATTTGAGAAAAGGGCAAACCTGCAGGGTTTTTTTTAGCATCTTGCAATGATCAGAAAAGGTAATTTATAGGATCAAGTGAAAAAATGTGTTTTGTCTCATGGGACAACCTGTACCTGAGCATTTTTAGATGGTAAAAGGTAAAAGATGAGAAATGACTGAAACTGTCAGGTGAATAAAACTTATGGAAAATTTAGGGGCAGTTCCATGTTAATTGAATAGGGTGAAATGTTGGTTTTCTGATGGTCATTATCAAATAACTGGTTAAATCTCTAACCAGATTAAAAGATCTTTGGTTAGTCAGCATTGGCTAAGGGACTTTAACAATGCTCTCTTTATGCAGTAAGCATGTGGGGCTTTTGGCACCGGGAAGTAGGGTCGGGTTTTTTTTTCCTCCTAGTGCTGGGATTTAGCTCTGATTACTGAGGCTGATTCTTCTTTTATGTGAGAGACAAAAGCAGCCAATGACTCCATCCCTTAAAGCCAAACTGTATAGGAATGACTGGTGATTCTGTGTTGGAAATCAGCAATGGGCTACTAAAAAAATATCCTGATAACATCATTGATGGAAGGCTATTCTGTCTGCATCTTTAAAATTCACGAGAAAAACAAAGGCAGATTTAACTGCTGAATTAATCAACACAGGCTGAACTTCTCTCCAGCAAACAGCTTATCTTGAAAAGAAAAAAAGGAAAGAAAAAATAAAAAAAGAAAGAGGAAAAAAAGAAAAAAACCGAGAAAGCAGGTAAGGATGATATATGACAGGAGTGTAAAATGGAAGTTACAGAAAACAACAGACCCTTAGCAAGCTTTATGCAATTCTGGTGCAAGAAAAGAGATAAGATGAAATCCCTCAGCTTCATAAAAAAGAGTAGAACAATCTGCTGTGGGCTATTACAACAGCAGAAGGATGTGTGAGGGTCTGAGACAAGCCTGAATATCTTTCAATGCTCATTTCCAAGTGCCTTTTTGGCTCCTAATTCCTCTAGGCTTCAAATTTGCCTGTTACTTTGACTCAGACTGAGGGCTAATTATGTGCTTGAAGAATCCATTGGAAAACAAACGGGACAGAAAGGCAACCCAGCAAGATGTGTTGAACGAATGCTGAAGGCAGAAATAACAAGTGTCTTCACAAAATCTGAGGAGGGGAAGGTGATAGCAAGTAGCCCCTGCAGCAACAGCCTGCTTCAGTCTGTGCCAGCTGCTGCCCTTCCTCCTCCCACTCCCCTCAGGAGCCTGAGCCCTGAAAGCACTGATGGTGATTTTCACTGCTGGAGGTTTCTGGGAGTTTATTCAGTATGAACTGCTCCTCTCAGCTGTTCTAAGTCTCTAAAAGATGTGTGATCAAGGACAAGTCAGGGTGAGTGACAGAATGACACTACAGATCGTGTTCTGTAGTGGATGTTGTATGAACAGGTTAGTGCATATAAACTGTGTGATCTGAGCCAGGTTTCCCTGTCCTTTAAAGCACATAGATAATGTTAAAAATGGAGCATATTTAACTGAATTTAATAATTTTGGGCCAGATTCTCAATGACAGCCAAACAGTTCTGGCTCTCTCTGGAGATGCTGAGCTATCAGAGCTGACAGACACACCCAGGAGGGACAGCAGTTTGTTTTTTATACTGTCTCAGACTTCTGGTGGAGCTGAGATTATCATGTTGCCTAGGGGAATTAGGCAACTTTGTTAGTTCCCTAATTTCTTTTTTGATGTTTTGAAAATACCAGATGTAATTAGGGTGTTTTCTCCTAATGTGTGCTGCATGCAGTTTTCTTTTCCCATGCTGCCCAGGTGAATCTTCAGGGTATGGGAATGCCAGGGGATCATGGATCTGCTCCTGCTCCTTCCCATTCCAAAGCCTGTGACATCCATAGTGCTGTGCAAATGATGACTTTTTCTCTCTACAGCAAAAATGAAAAATGGTTCTTTCCCAAGGGCTGGAGAAATTTAATAGCTTTGAACCAAATGGAAAAAGTTGTTGTCTGTCTTGGTTTGTGCTGAGTATACCTTTGAAAGGAGACAGGAGCAGACCCATTTTGAAAACATCACAAGGCAAAAAATCAACTTTCTATTAATCAAATACTTTGGCAGAAACCTTTTGTCAGAATGCTTTTCATTGTTGCTCTTATTAATGTGGTGTTTTGTCTCTGAGGCTTCGGCTGGCTCTAGTTCTGCTGTGCCTCTGCCCTTTGGGACTGGAGTTCTGGCCCACTTCGGGCAATGTCAAAGCTGCTTTGCAGTCTCAGTCCTTCACTGGGAACCCACAAGGGTTTGTCTGTGCCTTCACCAGTGCAGGAGGCTAGGAAAAGTTGCCTTATTTATTTTCCCACCACAGCCTGCAATTAAAAGATATTTAGACTCTTTGTCACTAGCAAAGGTGTCCTGCTGTTCTTCCCATCATTATTCCAGCTGCAGCTTCACAAATGGATGTTCTAGCTTAGAAAAAGAATGTATGTGGAGTCAGATATCTGAGATTAAAGCTAAAATGCTGTTTGACTGCTTTTGTGTGGTGTCATGAATATAGATCAGCTGAAACACTCCATGTATCTGTCTGTCTAATCATATACCTACTTCTTGAATCAATAAAGTTTAAGCACATGGAAATCCATTTGAAATACAAATCCAGACAAAAGACACTTGCTTTCTTTAATCTTGGACCAATACTTGGCTATTTCATTAATATATTATCTCTGAAAGGTAACTGGGTTTGTCAGAGTTGAAATAAGATTAAATGAATCAGCTATTGTAGTTCATCTGTTAAATCACAGCACTTTGCTCTCAGTTTGTAAAATACTCTCCAGACTAATGAAGTAGGGTCAATCACATGCATTTCTGCTGGAACCAAATTGCCATTAATTGTGTCATCAATTGTATGGTTTGGTCAATAAATGTTGCCACTGCACACTGACTACTGCAGTGCCAGAAGATGAGCCATTTTCTCATGGTGTGGTGCAGATTCAGACTCTGCACAGATCAGTGCCTGATTTCTGCAGTGTAGGAGCTCCTGACATAGCTCATGGTTTCCTGCAGGGACATCCCTGGCTGTGTCACCTGCAAGTGCCCCATGGCTGGAATGGCTGACTTAGCCATGGGCAGCTGGTATTTGGCACTGTGGGAGGTGTGGGAATCACTCAACTCCCACAGATCCCTTGGTAACGTCAGAATATTGAGCAATTTGTGAAGAAACATTCATTACTTACAGCTGAGCTGTTTTGGTTTGCAGTTCACTGGCAGATGACATGGCAGGAGAAACATTTGTGATAAGTAATGCAAGCAATGTGTGGAGAGGCTGCTGCAGTGATTGCATCAGGGCACACATTGGGTGTTTAATTTGTGAATAAAAATCACCCAGGAGCAGGAGGAAAGGAGGGAGGGGCTGTACTGGCTGGTGGTGTCACACATCCTGGTTGAGGTTTCCAGGGAGAGCAGGTGATGCAGAGCATCTGCTCTGACACACACCTCTGACACTGCAGAGGGGCTTTAACCAGGCTGAGAAGACACAGACAGTGACCTTGGGAGGCATTACAAAAGGGCAGCTGAGAGGGGGTGAAAAGCAGAGAAGGAAAGAGCTGCTCCCTCTCATAGGGGGTGGGGTAGAGGTGACCTGCATAAAGAGCTTGGGAAAACAAGAAGTCCCTGATTTTTTTTTTTTCTCTATTAAAACTTTTTTTTTAAATTCAGTTTTTTTATATTTATTTCTTTTGTTAAGATTCAATAATCTTTGGCCAATCTGATTACTTCTGCTAACCTTGGGTTTCAGTCTTCAGAGGGAAAAGTGTCACTGCTAAAACCAGCAGGTCTCTGGGTATAAGTGCTACTGGTGCAGAACCTGCTGTGAAATGTCTTCAAAAGAGGGGGAATAAGTGGATCTTTTGCTGAAGAGCAGAAGTGGGGAAAGTCCCATCTACTCTGAGAGTCCATAAGGGACCAAAGTTACACTGCACTTTTGTGGATATCTGTGGAAGAAATATTTCTGTCTAGCAAAGAGGCTCAAATTTGTGATTCGTTTGGGTATTAGGTTTTTGGTTTTTGTGTTGTTTTTTTTTTTTCAAATATGCTTTTTTTTCCTGTTTTTTGTGGGCGAAAACCCAAGAATTGAGCAAGTTCTTGGCAAAAAAAAAAAAATACAGTTTCTAAGCAAACAGCAAAGAGATGAGAGCATTTTCCATTCTCCCAGTTCCCCAAGGAATGTGCTAACCATTCAGCAGTTTGCTGCTCTGGGCTGGATTTCTCTCAGCCTTTCTTGTTGCAGCTGCATAAACAATTAAATATTAATTGGACTAGGAAAACAGATTGGTCATGTGCAGAATAAAGACATTCACCTGGGACATGAGTGGCCAAGTTCAGCTCTCAGCTCTGAAACTGGTAAAGTAAATTTTTCTGACCTACTTCTGAGTTGCTGGTCTCAGCCACCTGAATATATTTACCTCTCTTTGTTGCTCTTGCCCATGGTGTCTTTCATGTTCAGACCATTCTAAGCACAAAACAGCTATTCTAAAGATTTAATCAAAATTAGCACATTCCCAGCAGAAGTGTTACTTTCTGGGACTGGATTGTGGCAGGTTCAACACTTCTGTTTCAAAAAATTTGACTAGCTCCAAAGTGTTAGAAATATTTATTTAAAAAGACCTTCTGCCACAGCTTTTTTTTTTTTTTTTTTCCCAGATGAGTCTTGGAAGATGAAGGATGAAAAATATGTGCCTGTTAACTTTTTCTGTCCCTTTTACTGGGAGGATAAATATTGTGTTGCCTTTTGCAAGTTGTGAGAGGTTTTCTTAGCACAAAGCATAGCACGTGCTATTTCTCTGCCCACCTATAGTAGTTTCTGGATATTCAAATACTGCATTTGTTCCCCTAAAAATGCTCCCAATCCTCTGTATTTTATCAGCACATGTAGTGCAAAAAAAAGGCCAAAGTGAGGAATTTAGTGTGGTGAAAATGTCATACCTATTTCAAAAAGCAAGCAAAGACCAGGTGTGAAAAAAAGACCCCAGAGATGGTTTTACATTATGGATACATACAGGATGGAAAAAAGTTCTGGTTTTTGCACTTTGACTATTTTTCATGTACAAAACCTCCTTTATGACATAACTTTTGATGCAAATTCAGGCTATCCCATACTTTGCATTCCCAATGGAGTGGAAACTACATTAAGAATATTGCTCAGAGGGCTCTTAGCTAATATAATTATTTTAAGTTGTTTTTTTCAGCTTTGAATTTGATCGCTTTTGGTCTCAGAAAGGTTAATTATCAAATGTCCCCTATTTACTTCTTATAAGTCTCTCAAAATTTCTGTAACTGAGATTATACACTGGCTACTGGACAAAATTTAGCAGTGATGCTCTGTATTGAGTCAGAATGTTCTGAAAACCAATCTTAATTGTCCTTGTACCCTGTGAATCTCCTTTGAAGTCAGCAGGGCTGGTGTGGGAAGATCATTTGACTACTGCTTTTGCTGCCTGCTGCAGCTCATCTTAAATTTTTAAACTAGTTAAGGCACAAGGGGATTTCTCTGGAGATCTCAGTTGTGAAAAGGGCATAAGTTTCCCTGTAATTCCCAGAGAAGAGTTTGGGTTCCTGTTGTCATCATTGTTGCTCTCTATTTGTCAGTACTGCAACAGCTTAGTGTGCTGTTAAATTCAGCTGGGTAACAGCACTTCACAAAAATTGCTATCCAGTGAGGCAAATCAATAAAATAGGTGGATTTTTTTGTTTTGTTGGGGTTTTTTTCTCTCTTATTAAATGAAATTATTAAAAGCCAAGTCATACAGACTTTTCTTGGAGTTGTTTTAATCAGTAAACCTGCAGGAGCACATGTGTTAGAGGGGAATGTTATGGGAGGATGAAAATGATCATAAAAGGGTTTGAGGCATGCAAGTAGGAATTTCAGGGGAAGGGAAAATGTATTTCTTAATGCAGTCTGGGTTCAAAGGTGCTTCCCAAAGCCAGCTCCAGCTTTTGTCATGGCAGATACAGTAAAGGGCAATGAGGCAAACTGTATTATCAGGAGTCTGTTCTGATTTTGTAATTTCTGATGGTCTTATGCTTCAGAAGAGTGTGACTTTGCCACCAGCACAATTTTAAGGACAAAGCCTCCAAGATCTCCAAGTCATTCAACTGCACACTTGTTTTTCCCTTGTCCAACTTGAGCTATGGGCAGTGCATTACAGCTCCTGGAGGGCTCCTGAGAAATCCAGCCTCTGGGGCAGTGGCCAGGGCAGGATCAGAGAAATGCCTCAGAGCTGAGTGGAGCAATGTCCCTTGGACCACACTCAGCACACTGGTAGATTGCAGCAACGCTGCAGGGAACTGAGAGCACTGCAGGCAATGTTTCTTTTTTGCATATTTCTGCCCCTCCAAAGAAAGCCCAGCTGCCAGGACATTGTTCACTGGTATTTGCTTTGAGATACCAGCATGTGTTTACTGTGCTGGTCAGGTGAAGCATCAGAGAGGCTTTAACCATTGCAGAGATGCTGGCCTCAGGAATTTATAAATCACAGGCAGGGACACCTTCCAATAATCCAGGTTGCTCAGAGCCCCATCCAGCCTGGCCTTGAACATTTCCAGAGATTAGGCATCCACAATTTCTCTGGGCAACCTGTGCCAGTGCCTCCTGATTGGAGTTCTCAAGAAATAACTGTTTGCCCTAGAAATCTGGAAATTTAAACAGTTTTGATGCCTTGAATTACTGCTTGGCTTTCTGAATCTCTAAGGGATCACTCAAATCATGTTAATAAACTCCCTGGACCATAAAAGCCTATTTTTTTTTCCCCTAAAAAGAAGCATTTTTTATTCATCACAAAGCTAAAGGAAGCAGCGTTTCCCAATACTGGTGAGTAAATCTGCATGCTCACAGCTCTTATTAAGCTAAATAAGAGTTGTGGGAATTGGAAGACTCTGGAAAGGAAGTTTTAAGTCATTAAATCATACTGATATCTCTATGAGGGCCTGCATTCTCTATTTTATATACAGCTTTCTGGCCCCTTTACATATCACAGGTTTTCACATGTTGCTTGATATCACACCAAACCAAGAGACCTTGGCTGGGCACTGGACCCCTAAAACTGCTGTTAGGGTAGAAGGGAAAAGCAGACTTTTGCAGGGTGTCCCAATTCCAATTTCACTGCACTGCTCTCATGGGATGGGAAGAGGGAGGCATTCTGCTAAGGGAGAGACAGATAAAATAAACACTTTTTTGGAAAGTGATTTATAAAATACACCTGTAGCGTGTTTGGATTGGACATCACAGGGAGTTGAAGGTCTGCAGAGTAGCTCTTCACTGCACTCTAAAGATTTAACCTCTGTAGCAGCTGGTCTTTTTGCAGTGTGGGCTGTGTTTGTGAGCTCTCAGCCAAAGATATTCCCTCTGGTCCTGTGTCTGGCTGAGTGGTAATTGGGAAAACCTTTGAAGTCTGAGCAGGATTTCTGATGATCCTTCAGCTTTGGGGTCATTAACAGACAAGAGGGTGGCAGGATTGGTGACAATCTGCCTTTCTAGGAGACTTGCTGCCCTAGCTGGCATGTAAAATGTGCACTGTGTAGTAAATCCAAGAGGTTTTCTTTCTCCACAAAGGTGAGGGAGGCTCTGGCCCTGACTGGAGACCTGGGTTCTGTGCTGGGAGGCACTGGAGGAGTTTGACAGGGTAGATTCCTCCTTCACTGGACCCAGTGGGACTATAATTTTTTCTTGTTAGTCTCTGTACCTTGAGCCTCCTTCAAGCAAAGTAAGCCCAGGAGTACCTCAGCATTCCACAGGAACAAAGGGCAGGCAATTCCTTATGATTTGCCTAAATTGAAGCTAGTACAGTTCAGCCTGACTAATGATTTAAAAATCAAATCAGACACTAAATCAAATAAAGTTATGAAACTTTGTTTTCTTTTGTCATGGATTGCTTCTATAAAACATTCCTAGAAGCAAGGAACCCTTCCACTGATCAGTCTCAGTTAGCAGGGGTAAGCAAGGATCCAGCCCCAGCGTTTCACACAATCCTATAGGGCTGAGCTGACACAAACTGGTTTGTTCCACCACTTCAAAAGACAGATGAAGTAGAAAATTAATTATAATATTGATTCCAGATTAGGCAAGTTAAATTAAATGGTTTGTTCAATACCAGGTGATTTTTAAAATGCATTATACAGTGCATTATTTACGATCTCCACTTTAAAAAAAAAGACCCAAATGTTTTATGCCATTAAAGAAATGGGTTCTGAGGTATAGCTCTACAGGCTAAATGAGTAGGCTAGAGGCACTCTGGAGATATTTGCTCTACAAAGAACAGAGGAATGACCTTAGGAGAGCAGACAGAGGACCCATGCAGTCTAGTGCCTTGTCTCAGGCAGTGGTCACTCACAGATAGTTGTAGAAGAGTATAACAAAGGGCAAATGCACAACTCAAATTTGTATTTTCTCAAAACAAATTTTCCTGGTTTCCAGCCAGGAAGATGGAGAAGGGCTTCCACCATCAAATATAACTTTCTCTAGATGTAACCACATGTTATGTCACTGAAATAACAGTATTGCAGTGGATTTACAATGGTGAAACAAATATAAGATCTAGCTTCTAGTTTCCCACCTGGAGAATGTCACTGAGTCCCTCACCACTTTCTGAAAAAGAAAAAAAACCAGGAAAAGGTGATTTTATTGCATTATTCCTCAATAAGACCAAATGGACACCTTTAACAGGAGTCAGACAACAAAAGCCAGGAGTGTAGTGGTATGTCAGTGATAAGAATCACACACCAAGATTATGAAGATGAATTATACAGTGGTTTGTTGTTTCTTTGACTCTGAAGATTTCTCTAGAGAGTTTAAGGTTTAGATATAAAATGTTTCTGGCTGATAGAGCTGCTCATAGGGTTGCTGTATCTTGCTGATGTTTTCCCTAAACTGATCTATTTAAATGACATCTAAGGCTTGTGTCCTGCAGTCTTATCATCACTGACACTCCTTAAGCAGCAGAAAATGAAAGGAGATTAGTATCTCTGAGCTGAAGAGATAGGTTTGTAAATTGTAATGTTTGACATTACAATTTCCAGGGGTAGCCAGCATCTCACAGTTGTCACTATAACCATGTGGATCTCATGATCCAAAATTCTCTCTTTGGCACTGATGAGTCAATAGCCTGGCGCTGAGATGTGTTCACGAGGCTGGAAAAGCAATAAAAAGTTGTGTTCTCAGCAGTCCCTGTGTGGCCTGTTTCTCAACAATTCCCCAGTGCTTGTGCTCCTGACCCATGTCACTAAAATCCTGACCACACATTGCTATTTCAAAGGCCTCTCTCCCACTTTCAAGGATGTTCTGTAGCCACCAAAACAGCCACAAGTTTCCATGAGAAGCTGAGTGTGGCAGATCTGGGGCTCATCTGTCTCCCTCTGGCAAAACATGAGTGGAGGAGGAGGCTTAGCTGGGTTGTGAGCCACAGTTTTTATCACAGTTCTTCACAATATTTGGCATTTCTCCTCATGTCCCCACTCCAGGAGGCAAGTGGCTACATGCAGACCTCAGCTTAGAGCAGGTGAACAAAACAGGTGAACAAAAAAATCCCTTAAAATGAATGTGCTGGAAAGATCAAATCCAGAAAGCTAATGATAAATTTTAGGTTTCCTGTTTGAAAATATCTGTGGCTTTGTCCTGAATATCATAATTTGATTTGTGTTTGAGTCTGGTTGAGGATGTTTAATTACTGAAAAGTTGGCAGAGTTCAGTTGGCAAAAAAAGTTGAGAATGGTTCTTGTCTGTCTATCTCTGCCATGATATTGACATTTGAGTTTCCTGTGCAGAGCAGAGGAGTTCAGTGTATGAGCCCTGGTTTGCAGCATATTTTCCTTTGATATGGGAGAACCTCCTGAGAGAAACGTGTCAAAAGTGTGCTTACAGAGGGTTTATGTGCAGCAAGTCAGGGAAAATATCTGCAGTCATACAAGGTAGCTGTGCCATGGGAAGAGGGCAGAATCCTTGAGTATAGCAGAGCTTTTCCCCTACCTGTATTTTTCTATTTTCTTAGCTGATTTCTGGATGAAATCCCAGCCAAATCTCTTCTCTGTGGTGGTGAATCAGTGGGAATGCTCTGTGCATACTCATTAGACTTCAAAATCCTCATGCATAAAGAAGGGCTCTCAGTCAGGGCAAGAGACAGTGTTCAACCAAATGCATTCCTACTGAATCTCTTTTATGGCCAGTGCTAAGAATTGCTACACTTTAAGTTGTAGTTTGGGTGTGGGGTTTGGGGTTTTTTTCCCCTCTTAGCATGTGTTTTCCCACTTGGGAAATACTGTGCTGTTTGGTAGATGTTAAGCAATTAATAAACTGGCATATTTTGCATCCCATTATGTGGAAAGAGTGGCAGAGCTCTTTTTGTGTGTGCAGATAAAGGCAGGAACATTTAATTCCCTCTGCACTGCTGAGACATGTCTGGTCTGTGCTAGACTTGCACTGTACTGCTGCTGCAGGATTGGGGTTTTTTAATGCCACATATATTGGAGTATCTTACACTGCGTGCTATTTTAAAGGATTTTTTTGTTTCATTATTCAAAGCTGTCAGGAAATTATTTTTACATAATTTATCTTACCCTTTTTTCTAGTGTTAGGAATCCTATATGGCGAGTCAGTTTCTTCATTGGCTTGGGACACAAAATATTTGATTTCATCCTCTGCTGCCAAACATGTCATAGGACTTTGGGTGCTGAGTGTTTGTAAGAGCTTTTTGCTGTACACAGGTCACAGGCAATTAAGGATTGCTCCAGCACCTCGATTACCATGCAAAATTTGTGTTTGAAATTTATGTGACATTTATTTAGAGAATTTTGGGGGAAAAAACCCAACCAAATAACCCTAACCCTGTAGTCATTAATTTAGGGCCACGTATCCTTCACAGAACTCTCTACAGAAGAATTTTCAAGTCTGGATTGAGAGCTCTTACATGGGTCTCAGTGCAGGCATGGCCAGATCCTCCTCTGGAATCATCTGTCCAGGACTTCTGCTGCACAGTTTACCAATAATCAGGGAACCATATGCTGTATTTCATAGTTAAATTGAAACAGCCTTCATTTCCACCAATAAGAGTAGTAGGAATAATTTCATATTTTGCATTTAATTAGGAAAAATGAGTAGAGAGTGTGTCATTTTCTTTTATGTGACAATTAGAAGTATGCCAAAAAATTCAGTCTGGAATTTATGTGCAGCTATCCTTTGCAATTAGTCATCGTATTTACTGCCAAATAAATGTGTTTTTTAGCAGAATTTCTGTGAAACTGCAATTACAACAAGGGAATGAGTAGATTAATCCCATCTGCATGTTTTGTATGGATCTTCCTACAGACACTCTGCATTCCCTCCCCACATGCTCTATTCATGGCTGACTTACTGAATCCAGTAAAAGTGGGAGAAGGAAATTCTCAACTCTCTTCAGATGAAAAACTGAATTAATATAACTTAACCTTATTTACAGAAAAAAAAATACATTTTCCTATGCCACTACTATCATGGCAATTTGAGCAGGCAGAATGCATCATTTTCCTTTGAGGAGAATATTGGTTGGAGTTCAGGACCTAATCCTTCAGACCTTTCTCCCTTTGCTAAAAACAGGGTGATTTAGAAGAGAAAGAGCTAAAGGATCAGACCATGACACAGAGAACAATTGAAGTATTGCATGAGGTGAAAGGGGTAATAAATCATGTCAGGATTAACTTCTTGGTTTTCATTTTTTTTTTTTTGAGACAGTATGTGCTTCCAGAAACTCCTCTCCTTTAAAACAAGTACGGTCCAGAGGTTTCTTTCTTGAGAACTAATTGGGATTATTTGTTGTAGCAGTTGTTGGGTGATAAATTCAGATGATGCTTTGCGAGTGTCAAGAATCATGTTTTGCACTTGTATACAATACACAGATATAAACAACACTGTGCACTGGTGAGGTCTTTGTGCAGCAGGAGAAATGTCTCCCAGGCATATTCATAACCCTGCACTGCAGCACATACCTCAATAAATGAGCTGATATCAGGGCTGGACAGAGAACTGAGCACTGCCCTCACTGTTCCCCTTGGCTGCTCCTTGGCACTTTTTTGCCTCATGGTAATCAGTGCTTTCCAAGGAACACGAGAGGAACAGTTTGGGGCACATGGGGGCTATGACCCTTCCAAAAATGACCATCATGTTTTGGCCTCTGAAACAACAACTAAGTTCTGGCCTCTTTTATTGAACCAAATGTAGTTTTTCAACATCATTTACTGAGGCACGTGTTGGTCCTATGTTCTTCATAAGAAAAGACTTCTGAACTGTCTCAGAGAAGAGTTGTTCCAAGCTAAGGATCATGAAGTCAGCTTGACATATTCATTATTACTAATGGTAAATCTGTCAGTTGTGGTCATCTTTAAGTTCTTTGTTAAATTACTTTTTGAAAGTGAAAAATATCTGAAAGAAATAACTTCTGAAATTTTACTGAAATGTTTCATTGAACCTGCCCAGTCAGAAGGCTCTGTTCACATTTTCAAGTTGATATTTCTGCAAATATTGCTCTTTTAACATGTCTTAGGGAGTTAAACGGTACTCATATGATGATTACAGCCATTTGCTGGACCATCTGTCTTTCAGGACTATCAGAAAGTCTAGATGGATGATACTATAATTTGGAACAAGGTATTTCATTCCCTTGAATTTACTAATGTCAGACAATATATAGCTCAGTTCTACTTCTGGTAATGATGATCTAATTGCCTCAGCCAGACTGTGTCACCTCACTGGGAGAATAGATTTGTGTGATGGCTGCTCAGTCATGGGGAGACCTAGAAGGGGTCATGCCTAAATAACCAATCACATGATTGTACAAATGGTATCTTCAAAACAAAGTGGGTCTCGAGTGTGAGCCATTTATTTCCCTCTCATCTAAGCAATGAGCAGGTCCACAGTGCAGGGGGGACAGTGCCCCCCACTGTGCAGCACAAGCTGTGTGGAGACACCACAGGACAGTCACAGAAAGCCTTAGGCTGGAGGTTCTGCTGCAGAAAGGTGGCCCAAACCTCCTCCAAGCAGAGCTGAATTGCAGTTCCATCGTGTTACTCAGGGTCTCATGCAGTCCAGCTGTGAAACTCTGCAAGGGTGGGTATGACAGCCTCTCCAGCCCTTGTTGCTAAAGATTTACCACTCCTATTATGATGATTTTTTCATGTCTTATCAGAATTTCCCATGTTACAGCTCATGGCCTTTGCTCTTGGACTTTGTTGTCCATGAGAGGCCTACCAAGAAATCTTTCTCTGTTCAACAAAGGTCCATAAAAGCAAAGCAAAGAAGTCTCAGGAGGGTGAGACACTCACATTCATTAGCAGTGTTCACTTTAAAGTTGCCTGTGCATTGATCAGCAGAATCAGGCTGCATGCAAGGATAAAGTGTCCCTTACACATGCAGGTATCCCTGCACAGTCTTTAATGCTCACCCCTGGTTTTTTTTTTTCACTGGATCTTCTATCCTATTCATTCTCCAAGCTTGATGACTTCAGAGATGAAGCAGAGCTTGCAAAGTGAAGTTTTCTTCAAGATTGGTTGCAGAAGGTGAGACTGACATAGTGAATTTTGGATCAGTCATCTAAATTAGAAGTAAATTTGGGCATTCATCTGTCTAGCCTTAATTATACGTTTGTAAAACAAGGATAATAATTCTTACTTCCTTAAAAACAGTTGTTAGGAAGAAAGATTCCATAAGAGACTGCGAGTCTCAGGAGAGGGGGTGTCCAGGCAGGCTGGTGACAGAGCCATGCCAGGCCTTTCAGGCAGGAATGGGAGCTTGAAGCAGTGCTGAAGGGCTGAGCTTTGTCCTGGAGGATGCTGCAGAGGATGTGCAAATCCACCATGTGAACAGTGGGAGAGCCCAGACTTCACAGAGTACTCAGATCTCATCTGAGGGTGTAGAAATGCTAATGGGAAACTTTCAAGGGAGTTAATAACCTTTAAATGTAATGAGATTTGAGTGGTGAGTTATGAAAAGATGAGATATACAAATAGAATAAAAATAATCAATGAAATAGTAGCATTGAGCATGCCCATAGTGAGAAACAAATTTTGTGAAATAAAAGAGATAAGTTTTAGGCAAGGATATGCTAAACCCAGGACATGGTAGGGTATCCAAATGCTTACAGCCTGAAGAGAGAGTGTAATTCTTGGCTTTTTCTAATTCCTGAGACCTGACTTGGCAACCTGGGTCATTTAGTATGTTTTCTTTTAAGCATTTAACAGTGTCAGTGTTACAGCATCCAAATCTGGACAAGCATTTTTGCAGACCAAATATATAAGCACTCATCTGTAACAAACCTGCTGCATATCCAGATTATTCATGTGGTGCTTTAGAGAATCAACTGGTAATGAGTATTTTGCTGGACATGTGGAGATGTGTGGTTTGTGGTGAAGGACAGGCCAGCCATGGCTCTGAGCAGATGGTGGTCATTACTTGTGCCAACATGCAACTGCATTTAATTACAACAGAAGTGCTGAGGCAGATTATTTTGCTGGGCCCTTCACATATATCTGCCTAGCAAAGTGAGTAAGTATTCAAGGAAGCATTGCACTTAAGGATCAGAGCTGAAACAGACTCACTGTAATCACTGCTATATGACGCAGTGTCTAACATTCAGAAATTCCTATTCTCATATACATTTGCAGATAGTTCTGCCACTTGAGAGCAACAGAATATCTTCTTCTCAATGTGCAGCAGCCACTTAATGCAATTTGATGGAAGCTACATTTCTCTTTGAGTTCACGAAGCAATAGAGTAAACTGGCTGCTCATAATAAATATGTCTGCACACCTTAAAACACAAATGCAGTTTGCCATTTTGAACCACATTATATGGAATTATCTGTAGTGCAATATGATTTCATCTTGGGAAACTCACTGTTTTATGTTTATATGCTCTCACTAAGTCATATTTTCAATTTTTATGGGTTATTTTATTATTGTTTTGCTAATGACACTTAAACCTCTTTGTTTCTCCCTCATAATACATCTTCAGTGACAGATAGTGTGGTCTCATGGCTGTGAGTTTGCAGTTGTGGAATAATTTTTAGCAATTAAGCATGTTATTGATTAAACTGTTCCTTCTGTTCCATGATTCATGTCACCAGACAGTGCACAGGGAGCACAAAAACAGCTGCAAAGAGAACAAAGTGCAGAAAATGAGGGTTGTTTTGGATTCTTCCTCATCAACCCTAGATTTCACAGACAACTCTCAGCCTCAACAGCATCTCGTAGCCAGCAGCCCGTGGTGAAATGCTCCAGTAGAAAACCACGTACCACCTGCAGAATTAGCACATAAAGTGAGTGCTGCTGGGAGCAGTACTGACATTTCCTGTGTGCTTTGAGGTAGGGACTGGAAAAGGGGCAAAAAGTTGCAGGCTTGGCAGTGTGTGACACTGCATGGCCCTGCCAGCCTCATATGGCTGGGGAATTGTCTTGCAAAAGCAGCTCTGTCTGGGATTTAGGGAATGCTTTGTACTTAGAGCAGGTACAGTCAGCGTTCCTGGAAGTGCACAAAAAACGAGTAGATGTGGTACTTCACCACATGGCTTAGTGGGTTTGGTCAAATGTTGAACTTGGTGGTCTTTAAAGAACTTTTCCAGCCTTGATGGTTCTATGATTCTAAAGGCCTTTCTAGTTATTTCAGAGATTCATCTGTCTGCCTTTATTTTAGGTCCCATGCTGTCTGCATGGTGTCCTGTAGCTTGGATTTCCATGGGCCAGCACATCATTTTAATATCAAGAGAATTATGATGAAACCATCTGAAAGCATTTTTTCCTTTATGAATGTAAAAAGCAGTGAAAATAAAGTCCTTTCTTTAGTAATAAAATCTTATGCTTGTGGCCATATGGCTGATTTTGCTGCCCACAGTTGCTGGATCATTTCCTAAACCTGGCTCCCTACCCTAGCCCAGGCTGGAGGCAGGCATGTTCTCCTGCTGAGGAGGAGCTGGAGGCAACACAAAGCCTTGCAATTTATTCTTTGAAGCTTTGCATGCAACTGACCTCCACTTAAGCATTTTGTACTATATAAATATTTCAAGTGAGCCATGAATCAAGATTAATGTGTTAGGTGACTACCAAATCATTAGCAGTGAGGATGTAATAAAGTTGATGCTGGGGTTTCATTAAGCAGGGTGTGTTGGTCATTAAAGGAAAGTAATGGTGTTGTGTAAATGTGAGAGTAAAACCAAATTTCTTCTGAGTGTCTCATCTTAAACAGGCAGCAATGGTAGGAATGGCAAAGCAGTAAGGCAGGAAGTCAGGCATGGTTAAAATTGCTAAAGTGAGTGAATTCTGGTTAACAGATTTCTGCACCTCCTCTCACAAGGAGATGACGCCAAACCTTATTTTGTTAGGCCTCAAAGCCATAATTTGGTTAGTGCTAGGAGAGCTGATTTGTCAGAGTGAAAACCAGACACTGAAAAGAGCAGAGCTGGGGAGTAAGGCAAAACTCAGGGTTTGCAGCAAGTACACAAATGCCTAGTCTTCCCCTTTTTTTGATAGTTACAAAATAAGAACAGGCAACAAAACATTAATGATTCATTGTCAAAACAGACTTTCAGAGAACAGATAGGAAAAACCCCAGAATCTACTAATTCTTTTTGTGCTTGGAATTTCCCTAGTTTATAATCATCATCCACCTAATTTATTCCTTTTGTTGGTGCCCCCACATAGTCTGAGTTTGTGCTATGAACTAGGTAAAAAAACAAAAAACAAAAAACAAAAAACAAAAAACAAAAAACAAAAACACTTGCAAAGAATTACTTGGCTAAGAGCTGAAAAGTTCCCTATGCTGGCATTTTCCTTTGTGTGCATTCCTGTGAATTCCAGCGATGAGAACATCAGCCTGTTAAAGCAATGCAGCCAGGATTTGTGTTCAGGCAGGAATTCCTGCCCTTGCCCCTGGGTTCTTACAGGGAGGGCTGGCACTGTGCTCCCATCTGGGGTTGGTCACCCAGAGCCCAGGGAGATGGAATGACCTTCACCAACACTCACCTCTTATCTCTGCTGTCCTCCTCACTTCTCCTGCTGAAACTCAAGCTTTCTGTGACTTTTAGGCCATTACTATTGATTTCATAACGATTTTGAGTTCCTGATGATTTTTTTTTTTTTTTTTTTACTTTTTGCAAATTAATCACTTGAGATATTTGTGTTGATTGACCTCCTTATTTCCATTGTAGTCTTGTTCAATCTTGTTTTGATGCCTTGTGAAGGCTGACCTAGAACAGGGGCTGGACAGAGCTAAAGAATAAAGTAGGGATTTATTAAAAGGCCTCCATGGNACAGAATCTGAAAAACATAAAAGCTAAAACCTGAGGCATCAGTTTGTTTGTATCTCAAAGAGCAACTTTACCACTCCTACCACTCCTGTTTTCTGATGAAAATACTGCTTTTATCACCTTTACATCCCCTTTAGCATTTAATTCATCACTGGCTTTTCTTATCCCTTCATAAAAATGTATTTCAGGGATCCATTCAAATGATGGATCCAACACACCCCTGGCTGCAGTGATTCTCTAGCCAGGAAGGGAGCTTTCTTTCTTTGATTTTTTTTCCTTTTTTCATTTAAAAACAAATTCTGAAGATTTAAGATTTTTATCTGCTGGTATGCTAGGGGAAGCATTTTTTTTTCATCAGTTTCTCAACCCCAGCATTCTTCTTGAAATATCATCCACCCTCTTCTTCAGATTGTTTCCTTCTTTGCAGTCTGGAGCCTTTATAAATAAAGTAATTACAGGTGAAATGCCAGCATAACATTTTCCAATAGCTAAATTTTGCAAACCAGAATTATATAGGTTTTTTGGGGAATAAAAAAAAATAAGTTCATGGTGACTTTAGAAACTGATATACAGGATTAAAGTGTTTTACTGGAGAATTTAACTTTATGCAAATGTGTGTTTTAGCTGACGGTTTTGCTCTGTATTTTGTAATACATCGTCCTTAGCCGAAGTTAACATATTTTTTGCATTTCTTATTTTTGTCAGCAGTAACTAACTTATGATTTAAATGATCAATTTATAACTCTCTGAGGCTTCTACCTTATTTTATGGTGATTTATTTTTGTGTAGAATGTACTTTTACTGCAAGTGACATTTCAAGAGCGTATTGCAGTCTCTGGAGTCCTTGAACTATTTCCAAGCAGTGAGCCTGCTGAGGTTTAAGCCAGTTTGGAAATCTGTCTGTTGGGTTGATGGATTATAGTCCATGTAGTGAGCACTCAGCCCCCACAAGGTTCGTGGCATCTTCACCTTTAAGTATCTAATTTATGTAGAAATGCCAATAAATTATTTAGAAGGGCATGCTTGCTGATATCAGCAGTTCTGGAGCAGCTAAAAATGGTATGACTTTGAAAATCATTGGAAATGTTGGCAGATCTTCAACAATTCTTTATAGGTTCCAGGTATTAAATACCTTAGAAGAAAAAAAAAAAAAAAAAAGCTGTTTTTTTTTCTTTTCCCCAAGATTTTCGTGTCAGTTCTTTAGGAATTTATCAGATTGCTCTTGGAGTAAAGTTCACATAGAAAAACATGCATTCCAGAAACATGAGAGAGGAGAGTGAACATTCAGTAAAATAGAAATATAAAAGAGCTTCTTCCTTACTTCCTGGCTCATTCAGGATCTGTTCCTGGGTTTGCAGGAACCTCACATCTCCACCAACAAATTTCATATAGGTCCATTTGCAGGGGCCAGGCAAGGATCCAGGTTAGCACAACATGCAGAGCAGTAGAGGATGTAGAAATTTGCCATGAAAGCCCAGGTAATCCTGCTGGAGAACTACAAATGTTGACTCTTCAGGTTAAATATCTAAATCTGCCTGAAGGTGTCTATTGAAACAGCAGTGTTTTTGCAAGTGCTGAACACCTAAGTTCTTTACTAAATCAACAGGAATTTGAAAATCACCTTGTAGACAGACCTTGTAGCTAATAAAATTAACATTTATTAACATACAGGCTTTAGAAGAAAGAGAAAAACCCAGATGTGCCTCCTCTGCACTTGGGGTTTTTAAGATACCACCAGCCAGAGGACCATTTGCAATTCTCTCCTTCCCCCAAAACGTCTTCTTTGCCCCCCACTACGAGGTATCCCTGAAAGCAGAAAAAACAAGCAAGGGAAATACAGAAAGTGAAAATGTAGCTTGGATAATTTTTATTTGATTGCAAATGCAAATTATCATTGCACTTCTGAGTTAGACTCATAAAAGGCAGGTGCTACTGGGCAGCCTCCCCATTGGGTGGCTGTGCAGAACCAGAGCTCTGCCTCCTGTGTCACTCTAAAGGTCAGGGCATTACGTGGCCACCTATTCTAAAAAGAAACATACAGCTATAGAAGGTTATTGTCCTTTTACTATTTTATTTAATATTTATAGCAAATAAGCAGTTGCTGAAAACTGGACTTAAAATTTAACTTCACGCACAAATGAGAAAACAAGTGGTACTGCAGATAATATTTTACAGGAATATGACACAGTATATTGATTTTCTTTAATGCTGAAATTCACAGGAGTAGTGGTGCAGATTTGCCCTTAGCTGAGATCTGTTTATCTAAAACTTTAATGACTAATCCTTTTTTTTTTTCTTGCAAAGTCTAATTGAATTTTTCAGACAGGATTAGATCTTTAAACTCTGAGGCACTGATGGGAATGATTATGGAAGACCAAACTAAAGGAATTGTCTGTTATTTGCAGTGACAGCACAGCAAGCTCCTTTCTAAGGGTGTCATGTGCAAACAGCTGTTGACTTAGCATGGATCTGGCTTTGGACTTCCAGCAACTTGGGAAGCTCGTGGGTTTTCACCTGAAAGAGCAGCTGTGGGACACAGAGCCCAGTTTTTGTGTGTGAGCACACCTTGCTAGGGAGGGGAGCAACGGGAGTTTGTGCTTCCTGCTTGGGTGCTGTGCTCACTACCAACTTCTGCCTCCCTGTGTGAACTCATTGCCTGCTTCAGAGGAGATATCCATCACACGTATGCAAGGATCTTATTTTAACCAGTTAACATATGGTGAGCATAGCTGCTTTTTGCTGTGGCCAGAACACTGAATTTTCAGGTGTGAATCTGCTGCAGGGCATTGCCTTGAGGCAGGATGAGGTAGCAAAAGACAAAGCTTCCTGAAATAGATCCTAATTCACATGAATTTGGTTTGTATTAACAAATTAACTCTTTGACATTGTGGAAATATGTAGAGTAGAGGAAGACTCCAAAAGGCCTTTCTTATGCACAGGGTTGGTAGAATCACCTTTAAAAATTCAGAGAATGTCATGGGTTTTGTCTGCTGCCTGTGTCAGAGGTGCACTAATGATGCTAAAACATTTCAGGTTGTCAGCAGTGACTTTCTTAACAGGGGCTTTAGGGTCAACATTGCCTCTTCTAATTAAACCCTTACAAGTAATGTCAGGACAATTTCTAACACAGGGAGGTCATAGCTATGATGAAAATATTTACTGTCCACTGCCAAGACTGAAGAGAATTTGAAAATCTGGTTATTAAGCAGAGTGATAGTCACTAGTGGTAAATTCTCTTTTATTTGTGGTGGGTATATGAGTACATCTAATGCCTGCATCTCACCCTCTCAGGGCAATGCCAACCCGAGCATCACCACCTTCTTTGGAAGCTGCAGCAAATCCTGGTAATTGCTAATTTATCCAATTGTCCCATTACCTCACTGAGAGGCTGGCTGAATTTAGAGGAATCTGTAAAGGAATGAATAGTCTGAGGATGAATAATATCTGAGAAAGGAACAAAGAAGTGATGTTAGTATAGGAAATATCCTTTTTCAATAGTTATGTTTCTGTTGTGGTCAATTCTGGTCAGTTATGGTCTTTACATTTTGTTCCCACATATGCTTCTTGGCTGTTGCAGGAATATTTTTAGTTTTGCATTTATTTTCAAGCATTTTTCAAAGTATTTGATGCATGCTGGGCTTTCCCTTTTAGCTCTCTCTGGAAGCATTCCTCAAAGCCCAGTAAGCACCTCTCTGTCTATCTCAGGCACTGTATCTCTGATAGCTGCCTTGATGAGGAAGGAACCATCTGTCTGAGGGCAGCTGGTATTCAAGCAGGGGGAAAAGACAATTTAGAGCTGCAAACCAAAATAAAACTAATGGTTGTATCCTACAATGCATTACAGCATGGTCCAGAAGAGCCTTGTTAGTCAAACTGAATGAGCTGCCTCTTGAAATACTTAATCCTCTCTGAGCACTCCCAGTCTAAACAGAGGCAGCAATAGAGAATGTCACATGTTATTCTCCCTGAATACCTTCAAGAAGGGTGTAGGTATGTGAAACTACATTTATATAAATGGTTCTGGAAAAACAAAAATTCAGTATGAAAAGGGCAATAAGGATGAAGATGGAAGTACAAGATCTATATTTCCAGTTTAGTTTTTAATCACTATCAAGTCCATTGGAGAAGTGAAAACACAGTACGAGCAATTGATATAGAAGTATTTTCTTCAAATATGTAAATGTCTTTATTATAAAGTAGCACCTGCTACTGCACTGGAAGTTATTAGATTGTGTGTGCATGAAGCAATACCCTTAGAAGAATTTAGATGAAAAACCCATAATAAATCATATATCACAAGTGCATGCAGTTAATATCAAGATTAATTATGCAGTGACTTGTAAGTCATTATATCATAGATATCAATGTTGAGGTTTAATTTTTCTCTAAAAACTGATGAATTCTGATATAACTGTTTAACTATTTATAAGCCCCCTTGAGATGCAGGTTAAAGCAAGGCAAGGAAACTGACATTGGTTTACTTCTGTAATGGAGTGGTTAAATCTACACTATCAATCACATAGAAATTTAATTGAAGTTTTTGTTTTCTGTCCCAACCTTGTAAAAACCTTGTTGTGTTTTGTCTTCTAAAGTTTGTGGTAGCACCCTGTTTTTCTCATTTTTATGCTCCTGATAATTTTTCTTGTAATGGTATATTATGGTATCATTTTTATCTGATTTATTAGAATTATTAAAAAGCAGGAAAACACAGGATATATTCTGCCATGTTGATGAAGCTTTATGAGCTCTTTAATATATTATGTCAAATATAATTTATATTCTTGAGCCATTAGCATGTTGTGTTAGGTTTGAGAGGCTGGGTTTTGTTAAGGGGGGCTGCAGGTGTGGTTTCTGTAGGAAGCTGCTGGAAGCTTCCCCCATGTCCAGCCAATGCCAGGCAGCTCCAGGACAGATCCACCACTGGCCAAGCACCTCCCTGTGCTGCCTGCAGGGAGGAGGGAGAGCTCAGGAAGGAGGGAGAGGTGAGGGGAAGGTGGTTTTAAGATTTAAAGATTTATTTTACTTCTTATTATCCTGCTCTGGTTTTATTGGTAATAAATTCAATTTATATCCCCCAGCTGAGTCTGTTTTGCCCACGATGGTGTTTGGTGAGTGACCTCTCCCTATCCATATCTCAACTCATTAACCCTTTGTTATAATTTCTCTCCCCTGTCCAGCTGTGGAGGGAAATGATAGAGTGGCTTTGGTGGGTGCCTGGCATCCAGCCAGGGTCAACTCACCACAGATGTCAAACACCACAATATTTAACTTCCTTTCCTAATTAAGGGCCAGATCCACTTTGAGACAGACACCCAAGAGCTGGGCTCAGCTCCCCACACTGTGCAGAGAGGGCTGGGTGCTGCAGGAGTTTGTGCACAGGGCAGGCATCCCCCTGCCAGGGAAAGGATATCCCTGTTTAGACACCTGTGCTGGATCTTGGGTCTTTCTCTGCAGAGCAACTATTTATGTTGGGAAGTCATACACCAAAATGTCTAGGAGGTGCTGAAATACTCATATCTGCATCCCACTGAAGTATGTGGGGGTTGAACACAACTCTGAATGGTTACAGAAAAGTATCCTATTAAATGCTTTTCATGAATTCATCTACAGCTGAGCCTGTGGGCATGGGGGGCCAAAGGAAACCATTGCCCTTTCCTGGCAATATTTTCCATGTAGGTGTAAGAGAGTGTTCTATGAGAAAGGAGAGACAAAAGCCATTGTGCAGGATCATGCATTAACTGACAACAAAATTTGTATCAAAAAGATTTAGTAAAGTAATAAACACAGTGATTTTAGGAGCAGCCCATATGTACAGTGTTAATTTGTATTTGGATGAAGAAATCAACAATACTCTGAGGCACATTGTACAGTTACTTAATGAAACATTGACTGACAAGCAAAGCCTAATTATGATAGAGTCATTTTACTTTTTCTGGAAGTTACCTATTTTCTAATACTTTCCTTAATTGCCTACATTTCCCTTAAATATATATATATATATATTTTTTTTTTTTAAATTCCATACATGCACCCATGGCTGACACTTGCAGTTTGGAACTGCACACATCATCCCCCTACACCACACACCCTCCCTCTGAGCTCAGAGATTCACTGGTGCACAAAGGGTGAGGAGTGACATCTGGACTAAGGTAAATGCCATCCCTAATGGACATGGGAAGCATTTTTCCAGAGGCTGATTCCAAGTGTGCTCCCCATCAGCAGGCAGAGCAAGCATCCCCACCTCTTGCTGCTCTGCCCGTGGCAAGGTTCTCTGCCAAATCAGGCTCTGTGAAAGATGCTCAGACAGTTTGCTGAGAGGGAAATGGGATCCTGCTTCCCTCTGCATCAAATAATTTTAAGTGAAAGCAGCAAGCTGGAGCTCTGTGTGCTATCCATTCATGCAGTATAAGAGGAGTTAATAAAATGCACAGGGATCACATCTCCCTGTGCAGAGCAGCAGGTAACTGCACAGCCCATGGTGTTCTCTAAGCCAGCTCCAAATGCTCCTGTCCTGACAAGGATGGAAACAGCTGATTAGCTGTTACCTCCTGCTCCTCTTACTGGGAATTCTGCCCTTACATCCCCCCTTGCTGGTCACAGCACAGCTGTGCTGCCCTGGGCACGGATGTGACACCAGCTGCAGCTCAGGGATGTGTTTGGTTACCTGGCACAGCTTCAGAGAGGGTGCTGCTGGCCAGGGAGAGCTCTGGCCTGTCCTGCTGAGCAGAAATCAGGGCAGCTGCACCCTCCTCTGTGCCCTGCCCAGCAAACCTCTTGTGTGTTAGGCTCAGCTTCAAGGCTGCTCCTCTACCTTAAAACTATTGGGGGGGATTGGGTTTTTTTTGCTGTATGTGAGGAAAGGAAAATGGTTTTTAAATGATACTCAAGTGGAGAGGTGCTTAGGCACAGGGCATCAATCTTCACAGATGTTTGGGAGTCTTACCTGCAGGGAAACTGAGGCCAGTCAAGAACCTAAATGGCTTTTAACAACCTAAACCTGTTTTTGATGCAATTGCCCAAATATCTTGCATAGATGATCTATTAAATCCTCCATATTACCCAAAAACTCTGTTCTGAGAATGAGGATGTTTCATCTCCTCATACTATGGAAGGGAAAATTATTGGCCAAACAGTGGCAGCAAAAGCCACAAACCAGTGAGGAAGCAGGAAGATGCAGATTTGGGGATCAGCATTGATACTGAGGGAGGTTAATGAATTGTCCATTACTGGATCAAAAACTGGATCCACACCATGGTCTCCCCCCCACATGGTTCACTTCTAGCATGGAGTGACCAGCTGATAGGGAGAGGGATTAGTTAAAAATCAGAAAAATTAACTAGTACAAGCATGAAATAGTCTGTAAAAATTTAACTTTTTTCAACCATTTCTCTCATTTTGTCTTTCCATTTTTTTTTTTTCAGGAGGTGCATTTTTCTAGTTTAGGAATTTTAATTATTGTAAGGCTTAATGTAAGTGAAAATGCAGTTGTGTTATAATTAAGAGATATATGAGTGTAGGTGCTATAGAATATGGCAGGCTCTTGTGAAGTCCATGCTGAACATGAACCCAAGCACAGAAGTTTCATATGCCCATCTTTTGAGATTTTCTGAGTTCAGAATTCTTGTTAAAGGATCAGGATCATCTCAAGATGTCTTTCATTCCCATGGGAGACAATGACTTCCTGTCTGGATGGCAAATGTTCTTATTTCCATTGCAAAATTATAGGACAAATGTTAATTACCTCCTGTAAATTCACAAAGAAATTTGATAGAAGCCTCCAGCTATTTTTTTCTGTCTGTGCTGGGCATTTTTTGTTGTTCTAGAAGCTGATGGCAAGGTACAGGCTGTAGCACAGGGGCTTGTTAGGGCCTTGGAAGATTGATTATTTTGCACTCCACGTCTTCAGCCTGCAAAGGGGATGAGCTGTGCAGTGGTGGAGCTCAGAGCACCTCCTCACGTGGCACTTGCAGCTGGACTTGGCATTGCTGGAATTGTGTCACCAGACCCCAGGGAAAAAAGAAATAGAACTGGGCTTATTCCCTGTAAAGGATTTTTTTTTAATGTATTTTTTACAGAAGTACAAGAGAAGCAAACAGCTTCCAACTCTTTGTCCTATTACCCAGGAGAGGTTATTCTCTCTCACAAGAGGGGAAAAAAAATACCAAAATCACAAATAAATGGTGATGAAGCCATTAAACAAAATGAAAATTAAGGGGAAAGCGGGAATGAGATGCTGTTGATGTGAATTTTAAGAGTCCTTCACAAAGGGTTATGTAAGAGAATGAGCTAGATTCTGATTATGTTTTTGAATAAATTCCAATAAAATGAGAAAAAAAGAACAATCCTAGGTTTGTAGTGCCCCATTAGTTTGCTGTGAGTTTTCCTGTATATAAGATGATTTTTTCATTTTACATTATAAGACAATATTTTAAAAGACAAAATTCTGTACACAAAAAAATCAGTGCTGCTTCTTTGCTATTCAAATAACCCAGCTGGGCACTAAGGTACAGTCTTAAGGTATTTCATATTAAAAAGGAGAGGTCATAAAACATAATTTTTTTCTCCTCCATCCCTACTAATAAAAAGGAAATGAAAGCTTTGCAGTCACTGTCACAAGTCACAGCTCTAAAGGATCTCACTGGGGTCCCAGGACCCTGTGGCTGCACTGACAGCCCCAGCCCCTCTGCCAGCTCTCAGGCAGGTCCATGTTCCAAACACAGCCCAGCTCAAGGTGCCCTCGTGAGCTTTGGGAGGCACAGGGCAGGTACATGACACCAACAGCCACCATTCTGTCAGGGCACAAATGGGGATGGGGGAGCTTTCAGATTTACAATATGGTTTGGGTTGGGAGGGACCTTAAAAGCCATTTTGTTCCAATTCCATTTCCACGGGCAGGGACACCTTCCACTAGACCAGGTTACTCAGAGCCCCATCCAACCTGGTCTTAAACACCTCCAGGGACTTGGAGTACACAACCACCAAGGGCCTTTTTATTCCCTGTGAACCCAAAGAAGGCCATGGCAAAAAAAGAAAGAAAATGGGGAAGAAAAGAAAAAATAAGCTGCTGGCTTTTACTTCAATTCCTCTGATTCTTTTGAACTTCTGATCAGACATATTTTAATTAATTATTCACTAGTCATAGTCCCTGACCATATGGGGAAGGGATTAGGTGAAGTGATGAAAATGCTGCTGTTCTCCAGTGCTGCCTGTCCCACCTGATGGGGAGGAGGCTGCAGCTATTGACTTGTGAGCTGCTCCTTCAGAGCAGCCAAAGCCCAGCTCCATCAGCATATGGAAGGACAGTGTATTTCACATTTCAAAGGAGATAAAAAATAGTGAGTGAAAAAGAAATTACTTCTTGCACACAAATTAAGTGTGTGTAAAGGGTGAGTCTCTGCTTTCCCATGACAAGACATGGAGAGAAAAAGTTGTGTCTTTGTATCTATCTATCTATATAGATATATATATCTACATATATATTTATTTATATATATGCATATATACTTCACTGCTGTAGCAATACAAAGCAGTGAATGAATCTGTGCAATCCAAGTTGGTTTTGGTTGGGTTTCTTTGACCCTCTCTCCCTTACAGCCCTTGTCTAAATTAATGCAATAAAAATGATTGCAATTTTTCTAGTACCATGGCTCCCTTCCTTTTCTGTGTTCAATTTTTAGGTGAAATGTTTGTTTTAACCTTGTGTTTTATCTTGGCAACCAAGAGTACCACTTGATAGTCCCTTCATTGATAGATCAAACCAGCTGTAAGAGCAGAGAATAAATGGTCCATAGCACCCTCATCAGACATAAAAACTACAGGTGTGTTTAGTCGTACAGTCCTGCCATTATTTACCAACAGATGAAGAATTTCTGGAAGTAGAGGTGGAAAATCCCTTAGTACTGTGAAGACATGGGCAGGGAAATGTGGAGTCTGATACTCAACGTGGGGGACACTCCAGAGGTGAAAAATGCCAAGAGCAAAACAGCTATGGCTTCTGTTCCTCATTTGGCAAAGAATGCAGATAAAAAACTGAGATTCTTTGCATCAACCATTATCTGCTCTCTCCAGAGGGAAGTTTCAGTGGTGGAAAGCTGTTGAATACACAACAAAGCAGGTGTTTGTGCCAGTGCCATGGAAGGAAAATAAATAATAATAATAATTTATCCTGGGCAGCTCATAGGATCTGTCTGTTCCTTCCCTGTGCTGTGGTATCTTTTGGCAACCAGCACAGCAGCCAACATAAGAGCACAGATCAGCTGTGTCATGTCCTCTCTTCATTCTGTTGACACAGAACCTGCCACAAAATCTTGCAGTCCTCAGTGCCACCTTTCAATTCCCAAGCTTGGTGACAGCAAATGTCACTTGAGAAAAGCACAAGGGCTGTGATGGGTGATCATTTTGGGAAACACGGTGTGGGGCTGTGTCACTTCAAAGACACATTCTGATTGTGGCTTTGAGAGTGGCTGTCACTGTCCTGCTCTGTGTCCTCTCCTTGTAGAGAAGATATCCTGTGTATAGTTGTGATGGGGAGAGGAGTCCACAGTTTGCAAGCCAGATGATGGGGAGCGGACAGCCTCTGGCAGAAGTTACAGGAACTGTTTTGGATCTCTTGAAAAAACAGGATTTCAGCTGACATTTGCTCTTCTACCAGTTGAAATTAGTGGAAACCTGAAAACTATTTCAGGTCTTCTAGACAGATGCTGTGAGCCCAGTGAAGCTTCACACCTTCAGCTGGAGCAAGGCCAGTGTCAGGTCTTGCTGAAGGGGAAGTCTGCAGCTCAGAAGCCAACTCTGCTTTTTCTGAGATTACAGAAGAGCGTGCAAGAGGAGGTACAGGGGTCACAGTCTGGTGATGTGAGGAGAGCTGACAAATGGGTTTCCTAACCCAAATGACTTTATATTGCATTACAGAAAATGTTGTGCTTTGCAGGCTGGTAGGAGGGAAAGTCCTGCTTTTAATTATGATTCAACATTATTTTTCACTTTTAATAGCCTTTTTGTAATCAAAGGAGGTAAAAATGAAATGTATGTTGATGATTTTTTGTGTGCACCAATGAACAATACAATCATAATGTAGTTTTAGATTAAATTCTTTTGTTCCTTTTGTTAATTTGAGTTTGATGGCTTTCCCTGGTGCCAGAGCATAATTTACAGCAGACAAAATTCCCTTAAATTGATTTTTAAAAATGCTTTCACATACACTACATTAACCTTTTCATTCCCTTATGGTGTGTGTCAAAGAAAAACGATCCCTGTAACTCTGCTTATTGAAGAGATACATCTGTGAAGTGTATTAATTGGTAGAGTTCCCATTCTGCTCTGAATAGATTTTTCACATGGTAAATGAATTCCTGGCTGTGCTAATGCTCATCTATCTTTAAAAATACCAGTATTCCAGCCCCTGTCATTTACTGTCTCTGGTCCATGACTGATCACTTCTGGACTCTTTTATTAGTTGTGGAGGAATTTTATCTTTTAACTTAGATGAGTTGAAGAGAGGCACCAAAGCAAAGGTCCTCAGGAGTATCCTTGTGCCTGAATCCTGGTGAAGCCACAGGGAATTAAGGACTTGAGCAGCCCTGAGGATGTGCAGGGTGCAATGTGCTGTTCACAGCACCACATCAGAGGGCTCAGACTGGGTGCTTGGTAGGGAGGTCTGTGCTGGAAGGTTCATTGCAGCATCACAAGTTCAGGACGTCTTCAAGTCTTGCAAAATGAGTGAGATGGACAGGGAGATGAAGACAGAGGACCTTTATAATGTGTGTTTAGATCACAAATTGATCCAAAGCTCTGCTGATCTCTGTAGGGAAATGTGGCCATGGCTCTGCCTGTTGGGTTTGATAAACTCTTCAATTTCAGAACCCAAATCCTGCTTCTTGTGAGAATAACAGGTTGGTGAGGTGTGGAGAAGAAACTTCTTTCTTGGATACTTTTTTCCTTACCATCTCTGGGGCATTTTTCCATGGGAGGCAATGAAGCTGTCACACATTGAGTCTGCATGAGTGATTTTTCTCTTTTCAACCCCTACAGCCTGTTTATTTCAATAATATCCCTGCATTTTTGAATAAACCACCTGCATGTCTCAGGAGAAGAGGTGTTTTTGTCAGTGCTTCTGAGATGGTAACATATCTTGTTCAGGGAGATTAGAAATTATCATGATAATGCAGTGGTTTTACTGCTGGTGGCCCTGGTGGCAGTGACCCTCATAAAATGATAGAAGACCATCAAGAGGAAAAAAATTGTAATTTGTGTCTCAATCAGTTTTGCTTCTTTTTATTTAATTTCTGTTTTGAGTGGGAATGTGGATGTTTCCATTTCATTCTGTAATTTACTTACTGAATCTCAGAATTGTGTTGAATTAAGAATAACTCCTTCAAATGAAAAATGAGCAACAAAAGTGTTATTTCTATTCAAGGAGTCACACTGCTGTGGTGTTGTGCCACAGTTCACACAACTCAGTACGGGAAATTTGGCATCTTGCTTTCCCAAGGAAAAATGACTTAATGTTTGTTGGTTGTGTTTCCTGTCAACCAGAAAGTTTTGAAAATTAAAATAAATGACTTTACAAAGCCTTGTAATGTGCTGTGAGAACCCTAGCAAAAACAAATCAATTAAAACAGACCAAGCATAAGACTCACAAACATTTGGAGACCTTGGAGTTGCTTTTCCTGACAGCAGCATCAGTGCTGAGCCAGCTGCTGGCATTTCATGCCAAGAGCCTGAGCACCCTTCAAAGAGCAGTAATTCTTCAAACCACAGTTCTCCTAAGATAGTGCTGGACAAGGGCCTGGGGAAATTAGAAATTTAAAAAAAAAAAAAACAACTTCATGAACATCAAATCAGGATATCCATGAAGTGGTTGCTGGTTTGAGGATATCAGAGCCCAAGCAAATCCTATTGGGAGAAGTGAGATGTCTCCCTGTGGAGGCTCTCAGTTCAGTCCAAGAGAGAGCAGAGAGAATTCTCTCAGGCTTCAGCCTGGGAAAGTTAGGAGAAAGAATTCAAACAATTATTATCTCTCTTTCTGTTCATGTTGTTTATAGTTATGTTCTCACAGAATGTGCTATTCATAGTTCACCAACAGAGTGAAAGGCTTTTATTCTGAGACCAATCATATTTCACCTTAGGAGTCAGACTATAAAAGCACTTGCTACTTCCTAATAAATGCTCTTTCAGCCTTCTGAACCATGGAGTAATTTTGTCCCTCCCTGACTCAACAGCATCATCTGCCAGATACTTTGAGGGCAGTTTCACAGCCTGTGGACTCTGCCTCCTGCCTCATCATCCAAGTGATGCCCATGGATGTCAGCACAGGTCGCTGCTGGCCAGAAAGAAATAGTCAGCATTATAAAATATATAAAACAATCTGTGCTTTTGCTGTTGTGTCCCTTTCTCTTTACTTCTGTGTGAGTAACAGTGTGGGCTCAAGCAAAAGATTTTCCTTAATTGTGAGAATTACACAACTGGAGGGGAGTTGGGGACTAATGCAAAGGTTCTGGATTTGGGGACTAATGCAAAGGTTTTGGATTTGGGATACTGGTGGAGTTTAGGGCTGCATTTCTATGATGAGGTAACCCAGAGGGGTGGAGGGGACCAAGCACAGGTGATGACTGGTGTGGTTTGTCAGTGTGCTCCCAGGTGTGGTTTTGGCCCATTACAGCAGGACTGTCACAGGAATGCTGCAGAAAAGGTTGGTGTACAGAGTGGGCCTGTTTTGCTAAAGAAGTTGTGGTGGGGTTGTGCTGCACTCCAGTATTGGAAGGTTTGGGTTTTGGGTGAGAGGAGGGCACAGCCAATCACCCTTGGGATAAGAGAACAGATTTTTAAGAGACTTTATTTACTGATTTGTATTCACTTGTGAAACCAGGAATGAAATTTTCAAGAGATGAGATGAAGGGGACAGAGACTAAGCAAACACTCTGGGCTGTGCAGGCTGGGGAGAAAGCCACTTAGCAGGGAGAGAAGAGCCTCCATTCTGGATCCTGCTCTCACAGCTTCTACTGTCTTTTCATCTAAAAGAATTGTGTAAAATGCAGGCCCACACTTACATGTTCTTTTTCCATGGTTTGACTCAGTTAAAATTCATATCAGAGAAGAATATTCTTTCCATAATTTTATTTCAAATCTTGGCTAAATACTGCAACATTAGAGACCTACATAGCAAAAATGACTTGATCCTAGAAACAACAAAAAATTAAAGGTAAAATTATCCCTTAAAGGTAAAATTATAAGTATCATTTTCATATAAATATTAGTACAATGATGAATTATGCAATTGCATTGGCTTTGAAACATCCATGCATGAAACAATTTGTCTTTTTCAAAACTGTAAATGACTTGTGCTTGAAAACAAGTTGTGTAAAATCCATTTTCTCTCCCCCCCTGCTCTACATATGGATTTCATAGTCCTCTTCCCACTGTCTCTGGAGCACAGTGACCTCAAACCTTGGCTGTCTTCATAGCTCTTCCTCACATTGCTCCCAAGCAAATTATTTCAAAATGAAACTTTGTTTGCCTCATGTTTTCCTTCCTGTACCATTTAGAAACAAATTATTTGTAAACTAAAGAATAGAAAAGCCTAGGAATTTATAAAATGCAACATTGAGCACAATTTTTAATGCTGTCTTTCTACCTAGGGGGATTAAACGCCTCACTATTTCCCTTATCACAAATTCTTTCTTGGTGTTCAGAGTGATAAATTGGATGATTTCTTTTTTTTTTTTTTTTTTTTTTGTTGCAATAAATTTTCCNGATTTCTTTTTTTTTTCTTTTTTTTTTTTTTGCTGCAATACAGTTTCACTAAAAATCGCAATTGCCTTTTTACAAATGTAAACAGAATGCCATTTTGTTAGAATTAGAGGAGACCGAAATGCTGAGAGGTTGTTTTGCCAAGCTCTCAAATCTTTCAGGAAAGCTTCTTTTCCTGTTCCTTGAGATCATAATTCTTCAAGAAACAGAGTAGGGAGATGCCATCCTGGCATTCCTTGGCAGCACCACTCTCTGCAGGTGCTTTCTGCAGGGGTATGAGCTGTCTCAGGGCTCGTATGTGCTGTGGCTGGGTTTGGAGGGACTCAGGCTGTGAGAGCATTGTGGTGGAAAACCTGGAGCTAGGCAAGTGCTGTGGCATAGAGGAGTCCTGGGATCAGTGACACAATCTGTGGCATTTGGGCTTTTCATGGATTTGGTGAACACACAGACTGCTCTGGAATAAAATCCTGAGCATCAAACCAAGTTTTACTGGTGGCGTGGCAGATATTTCACTGCAGGAGATGATTTGCAGGTTAATGTGTGTGCTTATATCAAAAACTGAAATAAAATCAAAGAAATGCTGTTGATTTTATGGGCTCTGTCAGTACTGGGAATGGGTCTTTAATTATGATTTGAATTACAGTAGCAGCTAAGGACCCCTGAGAGGATTTACAGTCCCACTGTGCCAGGTGCTATAAAAACATCTGGGTTACAGCACCAGAATGAACCAAACTAATGGGGGGAAGTGAAGGAGATTAAAAAATGACGTTAAATCAAGGCCAACACAGTTCTTGGCTCACACATGTCCTGTGCCATACACAGGTACAGTATTGCCATCTCCTTTCCCCTGGCCATGGTCAGAATATGACTGTGCCTTTGGCTGGAACCACTCGTAGTGCAACAGGTTCAGATGGTTGCAGCTTGAATTTTGTCACCTTGAGAACTGGCTTCTGGCAGGATTTCAGAGTCCACGTTCCAAGGTTCTCATTTATTTTGAAAATTCAATGGGATCACTCTGTCCTGAAGCACTAGGAATAATTTGGGAATGTTTCAAATTGCAGTGGTGCTTATTTACATACGCTGTAAGGGCATAGGAAGGTGTTGCAGTGTGGTAATTCTACTTGGGTACAAAAGTCATGTGAAATGCCAGTTCAAAACACAGAGAAGCTAAATTAATCTTTTAGTACTGCAGGGTCTGGAGGTGATCCAAAACCATTTCATCATAATGCCTATAAAAGTGATGGGAAGTTATTAAATATCCATTTCTGCAATCCAAAACAGCTAGGAATTCCAGATATTACTGTATTTAAATCATTTTACAGATTTATTTTTCTTTTAACTTAGCAAGAGCACGGGGTTTCATTTGTAGCTGACAGACTGGCTTGGCTCCAGTGGAGCCAATGATCTGTGTCAGTCAATGCTAACTGAGGATCTGGTGCCTTCTGCTCTAACTATGGAAGAGTTGTCATCTTTTAAAGCTACACTGAGGTGTGTGGGATGCAGATGGCATTCATTTTCTCCTGTTGGCTTTGTAATAGGAAAATGTAAGACTGAAAGCTCTACCAAAGCATAAAACATGCAAGGTTTAAATTTATGGGGAGCTGAGTCTTATGGGTACAGCCTTTTCCTCACTCACTTTCAAACACACCATTAGTGCCCAGCCTCTGAACATTTCCCTGTGTTCACTTTGCAGATAATGGTGGGAGGAGATGGAACCAAACAGAATGGCTTTAGGGCATTCATAAAAGAGCCTCCCAGAAATGCAGGGCAGGAGACTGTGCTGCACTGTGTGCAGGGTAAAAGGTTTGTCTCACAGTGCTGGGGAGTAGGCAGCAAAGATGTTCACTGTTACTTAAATCATTGCTCCCTATTAGTAAAAGCATCAACAGAAGATGAAGAAAAACATAACATAGTTGTCTTTCATCACCACAACAGGCAGATGGTTTTATCCCCCTTATTTCTGTTGGGGTTTTGCAGGAAAGCCCACGTACATGCCATGCCTCATTTGTAAAAACAGAGCGAGTTTTTATTCCTCTCACTCTGAAGTGTCACCTTTAGCACCTGAACAACTGAGTTTCTGTAGCCTCGGGCTCAGGCTCTGTGTCTGTCTGGAAACTGGTTGTTATTCTGCAGCACACTCCAGCCCAGGGTGGTCTGCAGCAGCAGAGGGGAGGGAGGCAAGTAGGGAGGAGAAGGAAAGGAAAGAAAATAAATAAAATATCCCCAAGCAAGAGTAACTCAGCTTGACTTCAGAGGTGAGAATGATGCAGTTACATGCTTATTATTGTTTATCTGTGTTGTGATACTTCCTAAATTCTGTATTGACTGAGGTTCCCTCTGTGCCAAGCGGGGTATCAAAAATGTTTCCTGCCCATGAAGAACCTCCATCCTAGGTTTAAGGTAGGGGAGAAGAGGAGGATCCAGGCAGGAGGATTGTGATGAGACAGTAATGCAGTATCAATCAGCAGGATAACCAGGAGTCTCAGTGAACCTCCTGCTGTAACCACTGCAATTTATTTGGTTTACTGCCATTATCATCGCAATTAGTGTTTCATTTTTGCAACATAAGGTTAATAATCTAATAACTGTATGGGTTACCCACTCCTCAGCTCATTTGTTGTACTATTCAGCAGAAATAATTTGCTGCAATTTTGTGTTATAAAGAACTAATTAACAACAAGATTATTTTTCCACTGAACTTCACAGGAGTTTTTTGTCTTGGACAAAAATGGGGTGTGGGGACACTGTTGTGTTCCCATACCTTTTTATTCTGTGCCATGTTCTGGACTTGGTAAGCAGAGTTGTCAGAGACACCACATTCACCCACATTTCATCAGGCAGAAGTCCTAATTCAGAGCCAGGTGGCATGAGTGAAAGGTATTATACACATTTTTCAATTAACAGTGTTAACAAGCTTGTTAGAAGAATTTTTCTTTCCTGTGTTTATAAGTGTAATATTTAAGGTCAAAAATTAGAAATAAATCAAAAAGGAGCAAGAAACAGAGCTTGCAAGAGTAGCGAGTGTGGAAACTACAAAATTACTATTAATTATTATAATTACAAAATTATAAATCCCTATTGTGCCACCTCTGAGGCCAACAAAACATCTCACACCTGCTTTTATTTCATACCATTAATTTCTTGGATAGTCTTTTGTCTTTTGCTTCAGATTTACACCAGTGTAACTGAGTCCAGAGCTCAATCTCCATGTCCCAGTGTCACCTGCTTCTGCAAGGAACCTCTAAATCCAGCACCTGTATCTGGAATGTATACATTTCATATAACACACCTGAGATTTATCATTATTGCACAAAAGTGGCAGCTGTGTGTTGAAAAAGACTAAGAGGCCAACCATGACTATCTCACTGCTGATACTTCAAAGATTTTGGTCCAGGATGTATTAGTTTTATTAAATAATACCTATACTTCACAAGTGATGTCTATATTGTCCTTCAGCCATATAGACATGGTTATTAAAAAAAGAAAAAGTTGTGCTTGATGAGTTGTTTTAAGAAGCTATTATATTATTGTAATATGACCACTGTGCTGGCAGGCTTTTGGCAGGTTTCAAATAAACATGCCAGAAATGATTTTGTTGACAGCATCTTGGGTTGGAGCATATCCAGCCTTCATCCATAACATGTCAACACAGTGATTCTTTCACAGGCAGGAAAATATGTCACCGTGGATCTGTATTTTAGAGTCTTAAAATACTGTAGATGTCTAGATTAATGGCTCCAAAATCAACTTCACAGGTGGCTAGCGAGGTATTTCAATCACAAATGAATATGTAAGTGATAGCATTTGCAGTTTTTAATATGCAGCATCAATGAAGTGTGCTTATGTAAAAACCTGTGGAAACATCTGGTTTACTTTCCAAATCCAAAATCAATTTAGTTTTCATATAATAGGAAGAAAGAGGTGAAAAACAAGCAGCAAAGGAAAAGAAGGAGAAAACCAGGCTGAAGGGCTTTAGCTTGCTTGCAGAGGTGAGGAGGATGTGCTAGTGCTTCCAGTGAGGCAGAGAGGAGGTGGTTCCTACTGATGAGTGACTTCAATGTTTCATGTTCATCAGAGCAGAAACCATACATGCTTGGTTTATTTCCCTTTGTGTCATATGCTCAGATTTCAGTATGAAACCCAGATTTGGTATCTTTAGGATAAACACAAAGGCATCTGCCTTCTGTCAGTTCAGATCTCCATGTTTATCTCTGCAAGCTGGGTCTTTCAGGAACAGGCAAATTCCAGCTCTGAGCTCTGTGCTGGAAATGCACCCTTTGAGCTGCCTCTTCAAGAACATCATTTATGTGCTTGAATCAGTACCTGCCCAGGGCTGAGTCAAACACCTTCCTGGCTTCAGCCCCAAGTGCAGAGGCTCCCCTGAGCAGTGTGAGCAGGCAGCTGATGCCTGCTGCTGGGAAAGCCCAGTGAAGGGTGAAGGTTTGCTGCCAAAGGCAGGGGGTATCACAGGCAGGTGGGGCTGTAATCCCCTGGAGGTAAAAGATGGTCACAGTGACACAGCAATATCCCTCTGGAATTAACAGAAATACAGACAGGAATAATCTGAGGTGTCTGTGCTATCATGAATATGGTGTGATGTCTCTGCAGTTTTGCTGTAAGTGATTCTATCAAAAGAGACTTCAAATGACTGAGAACAAAAGAGCAGCTTTCCAAACCTGTGCTGAATAAAGCTGTTTGTCTTTCTTTGTGAAGTCATTTATCTCTCCTTGCTTTTTATCAGGGGAAACTTCCTGATGGAATTTTGAAAAGAAAGTGAAAATGTTCTTTTCTACTTCTTTGCAGTGTATTAAACCCCAATATTTTGCTTATGAATAGTTTTCCTCCTCTTGATACACTAGAAATTCACAGTCTTTTTTTTTGTTGAGATTTTGCTCAAATATTGATTGAATGCCTGGAGAATTAATGGGATTGACTTGATAATGGATTCAGTGCAAGTACAGCTGTCCTGAACGCTCCAGTATGTGTGTGTATTTCTATCACACTGGGACTCATGGATGGGAAAATCACACTTAATGCAAGGTGTTATTAAGCTCTTGAACTACATCTGGGTTTGTAGATGTTATTCAAGTCCAGGAGCTAATTTCTTCTTCAATTTTAAAACTTCTGACCATTCGTGGTGACAGTGTTAGATTATTTTCAGGACTGTGACTGTTGCCATCAGCTCTGTAACACTGTCAGTGTTTTACCTCTGTCCCAACACACTCTGAGAGCTTGGCTGGGTTTTTCACCTGCTTCTCCACAGTTCTCCCATTTCTCTCTAGACCTCCCTGTACCCTGACGTGAAAGAAAGAATATTTCTGCCATCTACTAAGAAGTCCTGCATTATTTCCCTGGCTTATTTACAAATTTCCTTCCCTTGGAAAGCCACAGATTGTCTTTTGTGCCTTTTTGCATCACCTGAAAATTGGAGACCATAACAGTTTCCTAAAAATAGTGCTGGAAGACTAAATTGATTAACATTTGTATTCACATTTAGGGTAAAGAATCTGTAGAAATGGAAGTATTTATTCTCCTTTCTTGTTGTCAAAATTACATTTCTCCAAGCTCTCAACCTACTTTTCAAATTTTTCTCCAGTAAAAATACTAAACTATAAATTTGTTCCTTCTAATTATTTTTAATTTCAAATAAAAAGCCAAGTACAAACAAGGGGAAGACAAAGAGGGAGAGTGTGCTCACCTCTACCCCTCTTTGCCAGAAAGAAGAGAAGCCTCATGTCTTTTCCTGAATTAAATGATGGAGTGCATCAGGTGTTTAATGCCTCAAACTTGGCTTTCCATTGCAGATTTATAGCTTTTGTAGTGGCTAGATCCCCAAACATATAGAAAGTGAGTCTAGACATTATTTTTTTCTGTAAAATGAATTCTAGGGAAATGTTGAAAAATATTTCCCAGCATCTTCTGAAAACAAAACTGTGAGGTTTGCCTGACTTCTCTCTTCCAGTCTTGTTGCTGTGTATAAGAAACAGAAGCAAAGCAAACTGAATAACAGAAGAATTTAGTCTACTAGAAAGATTTTTGTTTTCATAAAAAATTTAAAATGGAAAGAAAATAGTCTTTTAAAGAAGTACCAGCAGCTCTGTTTTAGACACACCATCCCTCATAATAAAGGAAATGAGGCAAAAAAACCTAAATAGATGAGTTTCACAAGGAGGAGGAGCATCCAGAGTTGTTCTGGCTGTGACCAGATCCCTTGAGTGAATTCAGCCTCCCAGAAAAGCAGAGTGTACTAATATTTCATACAGTTCCTGTGGGTGCTTCAATGCATGCATGAAACCACATATAGTGCAAAATGCTGAGAGGAATCCAGCAAAACACATGGAAGTGCAATAAATTTTTAAGATCTTGTGAATGCGAACACAGCACTTCATAAAACCTCAGTCCTGAGAGCAGGGCTGCTGTATACATCGTAGGCAGAACATATGGTGCAACCACAGTGCAGTCAGAGCTAATCAGTGTGGGCTGATGGAGCTTTTATTCTGAAGTTTTAAGGATGTGACTAAATTTAATGTATATGCTAGACCAGCAGCCTGTCTTCAATTCCTCAGACCTACCAACCCAGGAGTGCACGCAGTATGCCCTGAGGAGATGTCATGTTTCTGGGAAGGCAGGAAAGTTCACCAGGGGGATATCCTTATTGATTTTTATCTCTATGCATGCCCCTGTGAATTATTTATCTTCCTGTATGCTTCTCTGACATCTTATTATGAAAGTCCCTTGAAGGTTACTGTAAAGCTCCTCATTTCCAGAGTTAATGAGGGTTGGTAGGAAATCGGCGTTGATGAGTGAGTTTGGATGAGTGCTGGGATAGGGGCTGGTGCCCGTGTGCCAAGAGGTAATGGGGAGTGTGTGTTCCACTGCTGAGCCACCTGTGGGTGCATTGCATTTATTTGCTGTATAATTATTTGGGATGAATTCAATTAATGCCACCATGAATTATAACAGCCTGAACTGTATTTGGCTCGAGGGCGTCACCCACTGTGGTCACAGGGTGTAGCTCTGGAGACATACACTGCTGTTTGGATTCTGTGCTTCTTTGCTTGTCTAAGTGCCCTTTTCTAAATGTTCATCTTCTTTTGATGTTTCTAGGAGCTGGTGGGCAGTAATCCTCCTCAAAGAAACTGGAAAGGAATTGCAATTGCCTTACTTGTTATTCTCGTTATCTGCTCGCTGATTGTCACCTCTGTCATACTCCTGACACCAGGTATTTATAACCTTTCACTCACTTCCAGCCTGGTTTTCTTTTATAATTTTACCCTTCCAAGAGAAAAGGGATTGCAAACTAACTGCAAAGTCGACATCAAAGGAATCCTCCTTCCTCACTTTATCTCAGTGTGATGTTGAGTTCAAGGCTATTCATAGGGAGATTGTTTTAGAGTTTTACATTTCAGTTCAGAAATCAGGGCTGCTGACCTGAGGGCACAAGCCTGGAACTTGATTGCCTTAACATGGATGGGGAATGTCATTTTAGATGTGCCAGGGTAGGAGAGGAACCCACATGGGGCAGTCAGTGAGGGCACAGGAACTCCTGAAATTCATGTCCACATGGAGCAGTAGTTGCCTGTTGAATGTCATATCCTGGACCATTGAAATGGCATTAGATGCCTTGGCACCTAAATCCCATCCCATCCAGTTGGATTGATTTTTAGTTCAGATCACAGTGTTTACAAAGCAATTTCAGATAATGATATGCCAGTTTGTACTTATCCACAGCAAATAATTAGTAACTTCCCAAGAAGAAATTCTTTTAGTTAATCCCCTTACCAAGTTTCAGCAAAGTTCTGTGCATATAACCTCTGTAAATTACTTCTCTTACAGTAGCTGCTGAGGTTGTAGGCTTGAATTTTAATGTGATGTCATTATGATTATTGATTATTATGCATTTATACAGCCCTGAAAATTTCCATGCCTACTTAGGGAGTAGAAATAAAGTGCTTTTGCAGCACTGACAAGATTGTGAACTGAATATGAAAAGACAAACAAAATGAGAGACAAGACACAGAAAAAAGAATTCAGTGTCAGAAAGGGTGAGGAGCTACAAAACACAGGGGGAGGCAAAGGTCCCTTGCTTAGGGATGTAGAGGAGAAGAACAGGGACTCTTTCTTGGATGAGTACAGGTGAGTGGTAGAATCTAGGGAGCAGCAGGAGAGAGAGCACAGAGCTGAGGAGCAGAATGGAGGCAAGAGAGAAATAAAACCTCAGGACGTGGAAGAGCACAGAGTAGTGAAGTGGAAAAATGAGACAGAAGTTGTGGGGCAAAAATTTCCAGCTCATTACATGCAAAATACATGCAGTCCAGCAGGTCTAGCCCATCTTCCCTGACAAAATTCTTATCCCACAGTCCTGCTGTGTGAGGAACTGGAGGCAGGGACAAACCAAGAAATACTGGAGTACATTGAGTTAATTTGAAAATGAGTGGAGCAATCAGTACATTATTTTTTCAGTTATTTATTGTCAGGCGATATTCAGTTTATTTCATGTTATCCTGAAGTTTTCAATGCAAATTTAAGTTCCATGTGGACATACCAGAATAATTATGCAATTTCATTAATTAAGGTTAATCCTAACTGGGCATAGTATGTCCCAACAAGGTAGGAGTGGGGAAGGTGGAGGAGCCTGTCTAAAAGGAGAGGCAGAGTCTGCATTTCTCTGCCATAAAATAGCTCTCCTGAAGAAGAAATGTTTATCTTTTGGTAGTCAAACTGAAAATTAAGTGATGGATATGTGAACAAGAGGTGAGGAAGGGGCAGGAGCACAGTGAAGGAAGGAGGTGAAGCAGTTTTGTGGATGTTCAGGGGGAGCTGCCAAGTGTGAGTGACATCAGGAAATAAACAAATCAACCAAACAAAAGCCCCTCTTCACTGCAAAGGCCTCAAAGGAGGGGGGATGCAGGCTGGCATGGCTTGGGCAAAGTACCTGAGGATATTCAAATGCTTTTAAGTCTTCCTTCTAATGATATTGTTGGAGTCCAGCCTGATGCTGTCACACCAGTACAAATAACCTTTTGTATTTTACCTCTGTATCCTTACTTTTTCCTGTCTATCTCAGTCCTCTTTCTGTCTGGGAAACCATTTTTCTCTCAGTATTTTGGTGCTGGTTTGAATGCCTGTTTTGCAGTGCAGTACCAAGGCATGAAATACAGAGATGCTTTAAAAGCAGTGCTGAATATCATTCAGTGCCTGATTCCAGAGTAATTTTGGACATATATAGGGTAGAGTGCAGCATGCAGGCATATAGTCCATGCTCAGACAAAGAAAAGTGGTTACCTGGACCCATAACTTGGTCAAATGCTGGGAGAGCTTGGGTAATCTCTCAGGTAGTCTCCTGCAAAGTCAAGAACAACAGGAAGTGGGGAAGATTTGCTTAGCAAGGCAGATAATGATTAAGATATTTAATAATTGGGGAAAATGAGGATTTTTATGTCTCTTCCAGGTTATTTTTCAAATCAGCCTGAACCTTTAAAGGTTTTAACTCTGGATTCAGAAGAGCTGAAATCCCTACTGGTCTGGGTTTCCCAGGGGCAGGTCACTCACCCTGCTCCAAGATTAGCGCAAAAACTGGGAGCAGTGGACTTTGCATTCAGCAGGCACTGTAATTACAGTGGCATTGCTCTATTACTAACTAATGCTTATGTCTTATTTTATAAAATCCTAAAAACATCTCAGCATTTGTATGATTTGTGTATCCATTGATGTTCTAAAACAGCATTCTCAAAAGAAGCAGTAATTGGTGGAAGTTTACATTTAATTACACTATAGGACACCACACACACACCATTGCCTATGCTGAGCTTCTCCAATTTCATGGTGTGTGAGTCCTGCTGTTTCACCCACCTTTGAAAAATGTTAAACTAGTTATACAAATGATGACAGTGCTGTCCTGAGGCTTTCCTAACTGGCAGCTCCTCACTTGTCACAGCATGTGGCACCTGTGCAGGTCCCATTCCATTGTTTGTGTATTTATATAAAGACATGCAAAACTTTCCAGACGTCTGCCCATGCACACACACACAGAGCAAAGCTGAAAAGAGGACCCAGTCCTACAGAAATTTTGAGTAAAATAAAGCCTTGCCAAATTCCATTAGACATTGTGTTTAGGAAGAGGCTGATTTCCCATACATCTGTTCCTGATATTTAAAGCTTTCTGGAGATATACATCACATTTGCTCCTTTCAAATCTGACCTTTTAGTTGGAAAAAAAAGAAAGTACACCCTAATCCATATTAAAATTTTTGAAAAATCCATAAGAAATATTTCTCAGAAGTGTTACTGAGCTAGTCATTGCATAGCATTAATTCACAGCATGCTGTCTGACAGCCAAAGGCATTGCCCAGAAAGCTTTGTAGCTCTTGTGATATTCAGAGCAAGGCACTATCCTTTGACCAGCTGTGCAGGAGAGCAATTTGTTAACTACAGTTATATATAAATGTGTATTTTACACCATTACAAACAGGTATTTTACACCATTACAAACAGGTGGGATTTTACAGAAGGGAGAAAGGCTGCCTGTTTGCCTTGTCTGGCCACAGCCTTTTGGGTACAGAGAGCTCATCTGGGGGAAAAGAGGGGTTGGGTCTGCCCAGGGATCAGGCAGATGTGCTGAGGTGGGGATGGAGCTCCTGGTGTGCTGGCTACAGAGAGATGGAGGCACTGTCCCTCTCTCACAACAGGCCAGGAGGTGTGTGAGGAGAGCATCTGACACCAGCCTGTGGCTGAGCACCAGGGCTGATGGAAAGAAAGGTGGGCACCCAAAGGTGGCTGCAGCCTTCTGACCTATCAAGCAGCCTCTGAGCATGGCTGGAGTTGAGAAAAAGCTTTAAAGAGAAGAAGCAAAACAGGCAGCAAGGTCAGCTCCTTGATCCTTTTTGTTGGAGTTTTCAGGATTTGTGGAGGATCTTTGTTCTGGAGAGCCGCGGGATGTCAGCTCAGCCCAGGCTTGTTTGGGTGCAAGGATGAAGACTTTCATCCTTGTTTGTTTGACTGCAAGGATGAAGAGCAGGCAGATGAACCCAAACACAGGATTCCTGCCATGCCTCTAACATTGGATCCAAAGCAATATGGACACAGTTTCTGCTTGGTTCTCTCTGCACGTAGCTGTGGAGTTTGGATGCTGGGTTTGTGACTTGGCACTCAGATCTCAAGTCCCTGTGCCACTTGCACGGCTGCCATGCTGCCATCTGGATCTGCTGGGCTGGGGGATGTGAATGTAAAACAAAAACGGTGGCACATGCTTAGTCCTGTCCTTCCGTAAGCCCAAAGAGGCCTCCAGGTCCCTGCAGTTGGGTGTGGGCAGCACAACCTGTCCACCAGCTGGGTGAGACACCCTGAGGCACACTTAGAATCTGCTGCTCAGGACAGAGTGGGTTGCCTGAGATCCCACAATTGCATTTCTTCCTCCATAAATGTCTCCATTAGGGCCAGAGGAATGGAGCAGATGTTCTTAATAAGCCCTCTGACCTACCTGTCTCTTAGAGGAGAGGCCAGTAAACCTCTTTTTATTTTTTCTATTACTGAAATTCATTGATGGATTTATTATTTAGTTTATTTGTGTTCTCCCCAGCTCTGTGGCTCAGAGGAATGTAGTCCATGGTCCAGCAGAGCAGCTCTTGCAGCTCTTACAGCCCAAGACAGGGGACAGGAAGGGAATCTCACCTCATCCCTCAGAGAGGCTCCAAAGTGTGCAAAGTCCAGGTGCTGCCTCTGTCTTCCTGCTGTCCCTCACAAGGAGCTGTGGAGGTGCTATGGAGGAACAGAGATGGTGCAGCTCCCAGAGTGGCTGTCCCCATCCTGCACAAAAAGGAGGAATAAGAAGGGCTTCCCACCCTGTTTCTTCCCAAATCTGCAGCACAGAGGTTTGATTGTGCCTGTCCTTCTGCCCTCATGGGGGGAAGAGGATGCCTGTGCTCCTCCAGAGGGCATTTGGGAAGCATCTCCTGGGACAGGCACAAACCTAGAGCTGTGTGTGGGCTCCTGCCCCACCTGACCTCCCTGGGTATCCAGTTCTGGGGACTTGCACCACAGTGAAATTAATTGGAACGATTTCCTGGGGTCCTTGTCACCTATATTTTCCATTTTAATAAATAAAATTATGCAGAATAACTTTGGCCTAACGCTGTCACACAGAGGGATTTGGCTGAGGACTTGTATTAATGGACTCTGGAATCTGGAAGCCACAGTGAACAGTGTGGTTGAAGTCTCAGCCAGACTAGGGAAAAATATGAACATTGAAGAATACAATTTAATTTGGTAAAAGTGAAAGTTTGTTCTGAAACACCTTTTAGTGGAACAAAACACTGTTCACAGGTATTTTTCTGTCATCTCAGGTAGCTCAGGGCTTCAATTTAGTACAGCAAAGAAGACTTTTTTTCCCACAAATAAGCGCCTTCGGGGTCTGATTCCACTTTTCTAATCATAAGTGTTCAGTGTAAGTTTAGCACTAAACAATATTAAAGATATCTAAGGTTGCCAATAAACCTCAGGCATGAGGATACTGTCATGAGGAAAGATGCTGAAACACACATTCCTGCTGTGGAAATGCTCCAAATGTGGCCTCCTCTTTTCTTTAAAAGAGCAAATGTATTTAAAGCTGTCTGAAAGGTTTCCATGAAAATATTATTTCAGCAAAAAATTGAATGTTGACAACAAATTATTCATAGAGGGTGACTGCTTGTCAAAACAAAAAGTATTACAGTTGATGGGAGAAAAGGAAAGAGGGAACATATTAATCAAAATTGTTGGGTTTTCAAATTTGTTAGTTTTTCTCTAAAACTTTCAGCTTTGATATTGCCATGTTTACGAATGAAACTATATATCCTTTCATTAAAAATTAAAATTAGTATGGGCCAGCTATGCAACACCTAAGGATTAAGAGTTATGTCTCATAGACTTTTCAAAAATATTTCTGCAACCAAATATCTGATTCCCATGGAATATATTTTGTGAATTCCTGAAGTAATCTATATGAGCCCTTATATGTTTAAACACCTTTCCAATTATGGTTTTATGTTAAAATTTTTAAGGAAATAAAAATATCAGCTGTAAAAAATGGGCCATTTTAAATACATAAAATACATTTTTAAAATGTAGCTCATAATTTCAGGAATATTTAGGGTTTAGCTGTCAAATAGTAAGCATTATATATCACTATGACACCTGTAGGTGTGTTTGCATGACATAGATTCTTTTTTGATCATGTTATGTCTGAAAATGTGTGGTTTGGACCATTTCTTGGTCTTTTTGTAGCTGTTAAGACCAGGCATATATAGCAAGGAGGGTTTTGTTAGTGAGCCATTAGATGCTCCTTTAATACCACTGACAGTGGGAAGGGATTTGTGTGTGACACAAAGCTCAGTGTGGACTGTTTCCAAATGAGCTATGGCATGTCACTATTCAGAGTTTCTGTGCTTTCAGATACATTTCAAAGCTGAATTAATGGTAGTTTATCTTTGAATGTTTTACAGTCGAAGATAACAGCTTGTCTCAGAAGAAGAAGATAACAGTGGAAGATCTCTTCAGTGATGATTTTAAGATTCATGACCCAGAGGCTAAATGGATAACTGGTGAGTTTAGAGCACTTTGTAGTATCTTTGCTTTGCTTTGCTTCCTTGCTCCCTGGCCATTGGGGTTTTTTTTATGTCCTTCTTAATTCCTCCAGTTCTTTATGCTGCTCCTGAAATTACAGGATCAAGGACTGGTTGGGGTTGGAAGGGACCTCTCGAGATCATCTTGTGTGAGTCCTAGCTCCAGCACTGAGAGCTGTTTGCCCAGAATCATGTCCTCAAATTTGTCTTTTCAACCTTCAAATTCCTATTCCAGTTTTCCTCCTGTTAGACATGCAAACACCACTGTTGTAATTTTTATCTTGGGCTGCCCAGTGAGCTCATAGATAGGCATGGAAAACTACAGCCTTCTTCTCCAAGAGCCTCCAAGACTTAGTAAGTGATGTAACACATGGTTGGAAGAAGTGGTTGGAGCACCATCAGTGATTATTTTGCCATAAACAAAACTGGAGGTTTATATTCCCTCATCAAATCTGGTTTTTTCCTGGCAGAGAGGTGAAGCAATGCTAAACAACAGGCAAACAGTGCTCCAGCAGCAGCTGGGCTGGGGCTTGCACACAAGCCATGTGCTCTTTTTATCCTCTGCTGCTTTACATTTTCCAGTCAGGGGAAAACCAAATAATACTTGAATTAATGCATGTTGGATTTGCTGGAGTGGAGCTACTTTGGGGGATGTAGATTCCAGCTCTCACCGGAAATTGCTGCAGTCAGGACAAGCTTTGTTGAGAATAAAATGATTTGTGGTGTGCTGCTCATGTGAGTTCTAGTCCAGCTCTTATTATCAAGGAAGTTATTAGCTTTTCTTTTGAATTTAATGGAGAACTGGATCAAGTCCTTCCTCTGTTTGGCTTTCCTTGTCTGCTGTGCCCATTGGGAACAATTTTAATACCTGTAATGAAAAGAGAGAGTGTTAAAGGGTAGTGCTGAATTAATACATTCCCCAGCTGCAAGTTCTGCCACCCACTCAAGCAGAGGGGAGAGCTGTTGCAGACAATAAACACCTTCACAAACACACCTGCCAGAGTGCAGGAGCTCTTTTCCAGGCTCTGTTCTCCGTGGGAATTGTGCTCCCCACAACCACTTTTTGGGAATGGCAAAAATGGAAATATCAGCTGCATTGCAGTTCAGGGTTTTTTGTCTAGAATCCTTTTCCTTTTAACACAGATATCCTGATGGCCCTAATGAAGGAAAAAGTGTTTTACTGAGACCTTGACTGCTATGTTCTTTATTTGCTAGAGAGAAAATTTATTTGCAAATAGAGCATAGTGGAGGGAATGATAATGAATTAACTAGACTTTTGCAGGAACAGAGAATGAAGCTTTGCCATAGAGCTGGTATAATATCCCCCCACTGATGAGTATCACTTTATGTGGACATAAGGCTTGTTTTCAACAACTGCAGTCTGCTGTGAAAAATCAGCATTTCCTTTGATTTTTCAATTATGGTCAAATACTAAAGTCATATAAACTTTTGTTAAGATTAAGATTCTGATTCTGAGTGTTTTAAAATCCACCTCTGCCTTCTTGTGTACCCTTAATGACCCCAGTGCTGTCTTGCTTCTGAAATTACTAAAATATTGTTTCTGTAAGAGACAAAATACAAAGACATATTGTGAAAACATACACAGAAATTTTAGAATTACTTACTCTATTGTTTTGAAATGAACAAACACTGACACTGATTTTAATACATTTAAAGAAATTTTATTAAGCCAATAGATACCCTGCAGATTTATTCAAGGGTGACTTTGCATTTAAGGGCAAGATGCTGATCTACAATGTCATTCATCCAAGGACTCAGAGCCATTTTATAACATTAATTGCTTTTCTGTATTATAGTTGGATTTTTCATAGCTTTCTTTAGCTGGCTAAGTGGTGAAATTGTGATTAAGATGAAAGACCAGTAGCCAGATTCCTAAGCACATGTTGTTATGGGTCTCTTATTTTTCAGTATGCAAATGAAAGACTCCAAAAATGCCAAAGCCAAACTAATTAACTTGGTATAACAAGATTGCTGGAATGCCCCAGCAAAATAAAAAAATGCATATTTTAAAATAGCATATTAAAATTAGATGACTGCTTACAAACCTAGCTGATGCTTTGTGGGGATCCACACAGTTAAAATAGAAGTGTATAAATATAAAATAAATCGGTAGCTGTTGTGTGTCCTTCTTCCCCTTCCTCTCCTGTTACTCATACAGCAAAACATCACAGTCATTCAGAGCTCTGCAAAATTCAGTCCTCCTGGCTCATCAAAGCTCTATTTCCTTCCTTTCCCTCTACATTATTGCAGAAGAGAGGAGATTGGTGGCCAGAGATGAAGCACACTGCATGTTTAGGAGTATTTGAATCATCTGAGGGATTTGGTCCCAAAATAATTCAGTCAGTAAAATATCTGTGTTCTTCCCAGTTAGCAAGGGGCTGATTCAAACACTGAGTGAGGAAGGTCTTTCCTTTAACTAGAATGAGTCTTAGAGGAAGTGTTTCAATAAATAAAATATTTATATTCAGGGTCACACTTGAAAATATGCTGAAAGTTCCACGAAATTGATGCGTTGAGCTCATGTTTTAGTATTTTCTTGATTCTCAGTGGGCATGTGGAAAAATAACATATTTCTAATCAATAGCTTTGTGTCATTCTATTCTATTGATTTTAAAGAACCTAGGAAAAAAGAAAAGAACCAGTCTCAAAGCTGACATAAATACACTTTCAGTGTAAACATTACAGGCTTTGTCTCAGCTTCCAATCACAACTTGTGGCTCATTTGTGGTTGTATTTGCATTTTTTTAAATTGGAATTGCAATTAAATTTACTTGCACAAAGTGAGGTGCGGCAAAGTTGTAAATTTGAATATTTTACAATTTTTGTGATGCCACTGTAATTTCAAATTTCAGTTTGCATTTTTATCCACTGGTTTAGGGAGAGGAAAGAATACTTTGTTTAATTAGCATCTGTCTTCTACTGTCCTGGCCACCGTTGTCTTTGGCTCTGTTCAGAGCCATCCAGAGAGGAGCGATGCATTCATAGAGCACATAGTGACAGCCAAGGGGGAATGGCTTCAAACTGACTGAGAGCAGGTTTAGACTAGATATTGGGAATAAATTCTTTACTGTGAGGGTGGTGAGGCCCTGGCACAGGTTGCCCAGAGAAGCTGTGGATGCCCCATCCCTGGAAGTGTTCAACGCCAGGCTGGAAGGGGCTCTGAGCAACCTGAGATAGTGGAACGTGTCGCTGCCCATGGCAGGGGATTGGAACTGGATTATCTTTAGATCTCTTCTAACCCAGGCCATTCTGTGATTCCATGATTCTGTGACTAGTATGGACTGCCCCAGAGTTTATTTCTAGATCCACTTCCAGGGACTGCTATTGGTTAGGTTTTCCCTGTAGTGTGAGTAAATGCTGACTTTACTGTGAAGGTTTCTTTTTTAGGACAGCATAGCATATGTGTTATACTATAGTAGATGTATAGCAGTGAAGTACAGGAAGTTTGGGCTTCTGCTGTTGATTAATTGGCACCCCCCTATCCAGCAGTCCAAGTGGAAATAATCTGAGCTCTGTGTGTTCCAGCCCCATTCATCCCACACCTCCGGCGTTGTTCTCACCACTCCATGTCTCGCACTCTGCGCTGAACTTCCCTTTCCTGTACAACTACAATTATATTGTTCATATACTTAACCAGCATATGAGCTCCAATCAGTGGCTCTTTTCATACTGTGTATCTTAAATGTAGTATTTGAACACTTCCTTGTTTTCATATCCCCTCCACAGCCTGTCAGGAGTGTCCCATGCCAGCCTTTCGTCAGCCCTCTCCCAGCTGACAGGTGGCCTACTCGTTAGTCTAGTCCCTAATTGTTCAGCAGTTCTGCTCATGAGCACCACATTACCTTGTAATTAGGCTTCACAATTACTGGGCTTTTCCTGTAATTTCTCTCACACAGCAGTTTAGCTCAGGTTTCTGAAAGGCTCAATGGGATGGTGCAAAGTTCTTGTAATGTTCGACAGAAAACAGGATAAAGAAATTTGTTGCCATTTTGTGCTGAAGAGCAGCTTGGTGGGCTGATTTCTTCTATAAACAATAATTCATAGCCATTATTGAGACCTGATGTGAGAAGGCAGTTGAGTCATGCATTCTGGTTTTGTGGCCCTTTTGAGCTGCAGTGATTCCTGCCAGCTGTGAGTCTGACCCCCACATCCTGGGAGCACTCACTCCTTCCTCATGGGGAGGGAGCATCATGTAAGAGAAAGCAGTGGAGACTGAACTGTGGAGACTTATGCTAATCCTCTGTCTTTGTACTTAAATGGCAAATAGATTTTTCCCACTTTGAAAGTACTTGGATGTTGTTTTAGTTAGAAAAACATCAGAGCAGCCTTTAATATCCTGACAGAGGTTATTGCAATGGATTGGGTGCAACGTGTCAGTCCTCACTCTTTAGAAGATGTTTTTCCAGCCTTGCTGTAGGCATCTTGCAAGACAGTGTATCAAGCAGTGGCTCTTGTCAGGATTTTGGGCTGTAGGTAAGTGACGGGAGGTTTTAATTAGGAGAGCATTTTTCTTGGGTTAGACACTGGCCAGACTTGGGGAGGCAATCCTTGCAGAGTGGTTGTAGCCAAATGGGAAGGATAAAGGTTAAAATGAAGAGCACAGTATAGTCAAGCAGGGAGGAGCACTGAGGTACAGGACAGCAAAGGACATGTTTAGGGTCACAGGAACTTAAAAAAATGTGAAAATCAAGCCCTTCTCTCTAAGGTCCCTGCCCACTCACTTCACCTGTAATATTGGAAATATAATATTTATTCTAATGAGAAGAGGAATAATGAGTAAATTAGCAAGAGGCTACAAATGGCATTTTCAGAAATGTCTCAGTTATTTGGAAAGCTGCCACTCAGTGAGAGCCAGGACCATGGTGTGCCCAGCTTGCCTCTGAGAATGGCAGCTGGGCTTTTGTCTCAAAAGTCCCTTTGAAAAATACACTAATAACTAATATCTAAATAGAATGAAGTAATTCTTTTATCTGTAAGACTGAAGCACATATGTTTTGTTGCATGTTTCTCTAATAACATCATAGAATTTCTGGGCTCTTTTAAAACCTAATATTGAATTTAATGACCTAGAACTAATAGGTTTTATTTACCATGCTGGAAAAACCACAGTGTAGTGACTGAGGTAATTTATTTCAGTTTACCTTTAGTAATAATGCTCAGATCAACAATACTTAGATAGCTCAAATGCCCTCAAGCCTCTTCTCTGCGGTGTAAATCCATTGCACTGTATTGATAAAAGCACTGATGCATTTCAAATGATCCAGATGCGTGTGGAGTAAATGAATTATTTATAGGTTGCTTTGCATAGATATTAAGAACTTTGTAAGTGCTAATATTTTTCATAATGAAAAAGGTTTGTGCTAAGGTGCTGCTTTGACAGCTCTTTAGACTTAAATTACCCTCTTAGAAGCTACAGCATGGTTGACTGGAGTACAGGTTTCTCTGGGCTGCTTCTCTATGGGCCAAAAATGTTCATGGAATCAGGAAGTTTGAAAAAGACCTCTGAGTCCAACCATTAACCCAGCACTGCCAAGTCCACCACTAAACCATGTCCCTAAGCTCCACCTTGACAAGGGTTTTGAGCACTTCCAAGGATGGTGGTGATTCCACCACTTCCCTGAGCAGCCACTTCCAGTGCTTGACCAGTGAAGAAATTTTGCCTAATGTGCAGTCTAAATCTGGCACGACTCAAAGTCATTTCTTCTTGTCCCATCACTTGTTACTCAGGAGAAGAGGCCAACTCCCACTTTGCTACAACCTTTTGTCAGAGAGCAATTCTCAGCTTGCAAGTGACCACTCAAACTGCAAGGCATCAGGAGCCTTTCTCTTGGCAAGGTTGGGCTGTCAGCAGGAAAGGAGAACTCATCTTTCTGTTTGGCGTCCAAGGGACAAAGTTGCCTTCCTTGGGCACTACATGTTGCAGTCTTGTGCACGTTTGGGGTCTGTGCTAGGAAGGAGTTCCCCATGAAGCATCCTTGAGCCCCTATGCCATCCCAGTTCTTATGTTAAATGAATTTGAGGTAGGAAATGTTCACAGGTGGTTTTGTTAGTGTAAATCTGGTGAATGCATAAAGAAAACTGGGTTACTCTATCAGAATATTTGCCCACCTTTTTAATTAGAAATATTAGCTCATTCATTTCAATGTGTTTTGAATGTGTGTTAAAAAGACTGAAATGAATGGGTTTACTGGTCTTGATGGTTCAAAGAAAACTTTCTCCACTCTCAGTTCAAACCTCATATCCCAGCTCATGGTAGCTTCTTTCTGCAGTATTTTTAAGAGTGTTTTGGTTTTTGAAATGTTTTTGAAACACTTTCTGAAAAACACAGCAAGATACCTGGTGTGCAGCACGTTGGTTTGTGGTATCTAAGGTTTAGTGAACCTCCAGGCCCCATTAAAAAGAACCCCACAGCCTATGAGGACAACCTTATGCTGAGAGTAAAGATATCCTCACTAAAGGAAAATGCTGTATGGGCCAGAAGAAAATACAGGGGAAGGACTAAGAAGGCTCTTCTTGTCTAACATAGCATGGTTTTGCTGGGGATGGCCTTCAGAAACCCTGGTATGATTCATAAAGATATGGATGTTTGTTAAATTAACTTTTGGGTAGTATTGGTGCCAGTGGAAGTGTCCATGCACTTCAGAGCTGGTTGATCACTATTCTTAATCTAAATGCCTTCATGAAGTGACATCCTGTGTTGCCAAAGCAGAGTAGGTAAGAGATCTTGCTCTGTCACAGCTGCCACACTGAGGAAGAAGTGAGGAATATGTTAAACCATTCTAACCAATATTTTGATTTTAGATCATATCCTGGATCATCTTCTTCAGAGATATCTGTGGCTCTGTGATCTGAGAGCACTGGACAGAATTTGTCCTACTCCTGCCTTTCAACTTCTGGGCAGCTGCCCGAGTTCAGCAGTGACAGCAGTGACAGCAACCTGTTCACTAAAGACAGGAAACTTGGGAATTAATGGATTTTTAAGAGACTATAATAGGCCATGGGGGAGAGCATTCCTGCCATGTAGCTGTTTTGTTCATTACTGCTAGAGAGAATGAAATGGGAAATCAATTTGGCTCTTTCAAAAATTAATGCAGTCTGCAGGAGCAAGCTGGGGAGGAGTGTGGTGCCAAGGATTGGGCAGTGCCTCAGTGAACTCTTCCCTGCAGTGCTGGAGTGCTGCTTTTGGACTGAGAAAATAATTCTTTGGTGTTTACAGCAACTTCTGAATTTAGAAGGAGAAATGTGTTGCATAAAGTCATGTTTGGGAAAAATACCGCACTGTGGAAAAGGAGAAGTAACAGCATAATAGTCAAATAGGGGTTTTGTGTGTGGTGTTTTTGAGTAGTTTGATGTCTTGAAGAGGCCAAGATTTCCATAAGAGCCTAACCTTATATTTAGAAGCCTCCATAAGTATCCTAATTTCTCCAAAGCCTGCTGAACTCTAATCATTCCCCTGCTCGTCATGATTGTTGTTGAGCCTCTGAGTCAAGTGTCCTCCCAAGGTATCAACATATGGCTTTAGTTAGAGAACATCTAAAGACCCACATGCATTAAAAAGTGGCCTCAGGCATTCAGTGCCACAGCTTTCTATGTTATGTCTCAGCATCTTGCCAGGATGAGTGAGGAGTCTGGCCCAAGGGCTGAACCTGGGAGAACTGAGAGGCACGGAATGAGTGATGAGGAAGGTATGGACAATGTGATGCTGCACAGTCACTCAGGAGAGAAGCCCAGGCAAGCAGGAAGGATCTTGGGGGTGTCCCAGGTGGAGCAGGAGCTGGAGTTGTGTGAAGAGTGAAAATGAAGTCAGTACTGCTCAGAAGTGGCTTAATGCCCTATGATGAAGAGCTGGAAAATACATTCAGTTGCTGTGGCAGTGTCAAAGAGAACAATTAGTGAATCAAAGATGACTGAAAGAGGCAAGAGAATTCCTTGGACTTCATTTCTTCTTGTCTAGGTTCTGTTAAAGCCTACTGCCCATAACTGCCTAATTCTGTTCCCACCAATTTTTTTTAAAACAAAAGAGGAAAAATAGACTTCCCCCTAACAGCCAACATTCCACTCTCACATGTTGGACCAGCAGGCTTTCCTAGACTTTCTATAGCCATTAACAACAGATTCCCCATTTCCATTTCAAGCCCTACACCACTAAAATTAGTTCTTTTCCCTCAAAGTAGCTCAGAAGCAAGGCAATGCCTCCTGTCGAGACTGCGTCTGCCAGCAAGAAGCAGCTTCAGGGAATAATTTGAAGTTGTAAAAGGTGTGTGAAAACTAGAACAATTTGGGCTCCTTTGTGTGTCAAATTTGTTTGTATATTTGAGGTAGAAATCCCTGGGAATTATGTAGAAGGTGCCCTCTTTGCTCCTTCCCATCAGCTGCCTGTTGCTGTAAGGTGCACAGCAACATTTCTAGGCTCATTTCCTGGTGGTGAATGCAAAGCTGATAAATTCAGTGCTGAGTCCTTTTACCTGCCAGCCAGGCAGACGTACTGCAATGACACTGGATTCACAGTGGGGAGCCTTTTGATTAAAAATAAATAAATAAATAAAGGAGAACAGCAGGGATGGAAGTGGGAAGGGAACGCTGCCACGGGGAGCGGTAGCATCTGGGGGGGACTTTGAAGAACGTGGCTCACAGCAGAGGTGTTTCTGAGCCACAGACACAGAACCACATGCACAGTCCTGCCTGTGTGCTGAACAGTTTAAATCCAGTCAGGGAAAGGATCAGGTTTTTTTCATCCAGTTCGAAGTGGCTTGAAATCCAAACCCTGCTGCTCTCAGAGCTGAAGGAAAGGCACTGGTTTTTCAAGAGTTTAACTGGGAGAGGAATTAGGTGTTCTCTCAGTGGGTGTTATAAAATCCATGTGAATAGATACAAGAAGGGTGTGACACTGAGATGCTCTTCCCCAGCTGACACCTGTGAACCAGGGTGAGCTCCCAGCTGTCCCCAGCCCTTGGGGAAGGGGAGACTGCAGTGACAAAAATTGTCTGTGGTAAAAGGAAGGCCATAATTGCATTCCTGCTGGTTGAATTTGTACTAAAATAAAGTTGCTGGGTTTTTCTCTCTGACTCTTCAGAGGAATGTAACACAGGCAAGAGGAGGGAGAGAAACAGGAGCTGTACTCTGCTCTGGGTGATGGAGCAAGCTGGGCACAGCAGAGGATGATGGTCTCCCTTCCCCAGGAGCTTGGCAGTGTTTCACCATGAGGAGGATTGCTCTGGGGGAGAGTAAGAAATTTTATTTTGCATGGATCCATCACTGCTTGGAAGATGTGGGTAGATAGAAAGGAGACTCAGTTTTGATCTGTAGGAAAAGAAGGTCAAGAAAGAGGGTTTGCATGAACTTGCTGAAGGTTTTCCTAACAGTCAGGCTGATTTAAGGATGGAAACATTTTTGGAAAAAGGAATTTAAGAGATAAGCACCCAGGAAAGCACAGATGGAACAAATGAGGTGCATAATTGCAGGATATGCTGAGAAAAAGCACATTCAAGTGAGGACTGTAAAGGGGTGATGGAGAAAGGAGAATTCTTTGGGGTGTTCAGGCCTCTTGTTAGGCCATTGATCCTAATCACTACACACTGCTGATACCTGCAGTAGTGATCTCCAGAAATGTTTGTCTTTTGACACAGTCCATCCCTGGGAGCCTTTTGTTCTCTAGGATGCAATTTGCTCACTTTTTAAAACTTTTTTTTTTTTTTAAATATTTTAATCAAGGCAATTTTTTTCACACTGCCCTGCCCAACTTTGATTGCTTCTTGGAGATTTTTATTTGGTGCAAAGAACATTTTCCTGACTCAGTAGCTTTCCCAAAGCTTGCTCCACTGCTCTTGGACAGCTGTTGAACATGGAATGCTTACCCAGTATTAATTAGAGCAGTATGTATTCTGCTTGTTCCTTTTAATGAACATTAAATAAATATATGCTGAGATGCCATAATTAAATAATTTGAAGACAGGAAATACTGTATTTCTGGTGATTAAACTTTATATCAAGTCTTTGTAACTGAAAATTTAGCAGGCAAAGATTTACTTATCTAAGAAAAAGTCCCCAGTGAGCTTGGAACTCCTGACTGGATTAAGCTGTTCAATGTATGAAAAGCACTTTATTTTTTTTTTTTAACAAGAAGTAGTCCCAGACTTATATAATTCATTAAAAGAAATTTATAATGAGATAATTATCATTGATCAAGGGAATGTAATTATACTTTAAAACCTCACATCAGTGGAAATTCAATTAAGAGCACAGGAGACCAAAGGTTTGCCCAGCCCAAAATCCTGTTTCCATGGGAGGCAAGATGTGTGTGCACAAGGATGAGCAAGAGAGCACTGAACCTCACCCACTTTTTAGCTCAGAGAATCCTCCAATCCTCTTGTATATTTTCTGTTTAGTTGCCCAAAATAATTTTCTCTTCTAAGACACTTTCCGAGCACCCTCGAGAGCCTCCTCCATCCAGCATTTCTTTCATGAATGAGTTTCACTGACCTGTTGCAAGAGGAAGTGTTCTTGGGAGCTTGTTTCTATTTGCTTTGCTTGGTCAGCCTTAGATCAGGCTGTTTTCCACCTCTAGTATATTATTTTAGAGAGGATGGCATGGCAACTACACACAAGGAGTGCACAGAAGTGTCTGGGTTAACTTCTCAAAAATGTTCAAATTATTTGACACTTGAAGACAAATGTATGGGTGCAGTATAATTTGTTTGACCTTAAAGAAAAGCCAGATGATTTTGTTGTGTGTTACACTTAAAGTCTTTAGGTCCCTATACCAAATCATGCCCCACAAAGCAATCATGAAGTCATAAAATCATGTGATCCAGGTCCCCAGCAGGGCTCTTTAGCTTCATGTGAAATCTGCACTGGGTCTGCTGGGTATGATGAGATGATTTAATTTTGCTACTTAACAAAGTCCCAGCCTCTGGAGACAGGTAGCACACAAAAATACTCTACTTTGAGTTCAAAAAAGAAATGTAATAAATAAAAACATTTTTAGTACTCAGAGATATTATCAAAATTATTTCTAAATGGTCCTTCAAATGTTAAACTTATCTGGAGGTAAATGGAGACAAATCCATTTAATTGCATTTGAAAATATGTTTTTAAAATACCAGGCTCTTTTGCAGGCTTATACCTGTCTTCCAATGTTTGGGTTTCATAATAATTGACAAAATCTGGGTAATCATCTTCATTTTAGCTTTGGAATGGCAGGGGTGGAAAAAAAGGTAAACAAAGTCTAGTAAGAAGGCAGGGGAAAATGCCAATGTTCAAGCCAAGAAAAGTTTAAAAAGTATCAGTTCAGAAGCATTTCCTCCATAATGGGCAAAATCTGGATCTATTAGATAAATGATTATTATACTGGCATGCACTTGACTCCATAAAAATTGACTCCACAATGAATGGTGGTGAATCCAGCATTCAGAGAGATTGTGGTCTTATTGCAGTCATGTTCCCTGTGCTCATGGATGCAGAGCAAGCCATCCCAGGGTCTGGCTGGAAGCCTTGGCCTTGCCATGCACTCACTTTAGGAATATCTGAGTAATGTGGTACCTTCGGGCAGACTGAGAAGAGCCATCAAGACTTGGATAAACATCTAAAATCCACCAGTTCTGCCCGGACGGGCTCCAGAAATTTTTTCCAACACTCTAATTTGTTACCAACCTAATAAACACTTATTCTCTGCTCAGCAGTCAATTTTCCCATTTCCTGGTGGACAGGAGCCCATCCCCAGGCCTGCTCCTGCAGCTGGCTCTGGATGCTCAGCCGCTGGCAGCACCAGCAGGGAGTGGAGCCAGCAGGGCTGGGCTGGCCCACTGCCCCTCAGAGGGGTTAATGCACATATGCTGGGCCATGTGCAGCAGTTTCCACTGTCTGCTGCTGCTTCAGCTGATGGACTGAGTCATTTTACAAGACAAATTGCTTGGAACACTCATGCATAAGCCAAGATGCTTATTAATAATTTGGAGGTATCTTTTCCTTCCTTGTTCTTTCCAGGGAGATCAGGCTGTGAACTGTGACGTAAAAAATATCTTAAAACACTTACTTAAAATATGCCCAAGAGTACATATATATATTTATATATATTCCATGTGTTCCATATTTTCTTTCTTCCAGGTGTCAGTTTCAGGGGCAGCATTTGTAAGAGTTTGCCGTTACCTTTTGCCTTGAAGCTGATACCAAACACAGCAGCAGGCATAAGATATGGCCTTAAACCAAATTAACCTTTAACATAAAAGCATGTTCTTTATGTATTTTCTAATTTTAATGCCTCACAAAGGAAGATATTTTTTTAAATATACGCCATCAATTATAATAGTCCTGATTTTTTTTTCCCTAATTGGCATAGAATGGCTAATATAGCTAAACTATCAAGCCAGAAGACTATGAATAAGAAAACAGGAGAGGGATTATTAGAATTCCATAGTTTATATTTATTTTCCTTCTTCTAGGGCAGGAAACTGAGAGTGTAATCAATTTTCTGTTGCAATCAACTTTTTTAGGAGAAACAATATTGAACTACACTCGGGAGAGAAAAATACTGAAAACAGCCTGGCTTTATTCAGTTTGAGGGACATCATCACCTTGATCACTGCAGTGAGCTTGGGTTGCTCCATCCAAAAAAGATAGATTGTAATGGGAATAGAAATGGTCCAGAGAAAGATTAAGACCATGACAGAAGCATGGAAAGGCACAATAAAAAGAATTGCCCTGAATTATAAAGAAGTTATGTAAGGATAGAAAATAAGGAAAAATATGAAGAAGTCAAGCTCTTTCCATTGACTAAGGGCATTCTTTGGATTTAATCTCATCTGCTGAAAGTTCTTAACTCATTGAGAAGGTATTATTGGACAGAAGGTTGATGACAATTGGAAGGAAGGAGCAGTCATTCTTTTGGTGTAACTATTTTTCACCCATTGCACTTGAACCAGTTGTTCATATCAGCCCTTCTGCTTCTGCACCAGCATCAGCACAGCTGTCTTCTTGCCAACTGCTGGTGCTTCAAGACCAACAGAACAAAGGCAGTAACAGGTGGATGATGTTGGTTCCGTGGTAGAGAGGGGAAAAGGAGCAAGAAGAAGTGAAATAAGGAATTCAGGAATCTTTTCCGGAGTTTGGTGAGGACTCTGTGTAGGAGCTGACCCAGTCACTGCAGGCAAACCAAACCAATGTGCCATGCTAAGGAAAAGCTCCTCACTCATCATGGAATCATAGAATGGTTTGGGTTGGAGGGGAGCTGAAAGATCATCCATTTCCAACCCCTCTGCTATGGGCAGGGACATATTCACTAAACCAGGTTCCTCAGAGCTCCATCCAACCTAGCCTTGAACACTTCCAGGGATGGGGCAACCACAGCTTCTCTGGGCAGCCTCTTCTATTGCCTCACCACCCTGCTTAGTTGACATGAATTTTTTTCATTCCATCATCAGCTGGTTTAAAAACTATGGAATTTTACCTATAATTGCAAAGTGTTTGTGCATTAGTGGCTCCCTTGCAGCTGGGTGCAGGAAGACTGTTCTCACTCAGGTGCCATTTCCTTCCCTCAGTGCCATCTCACTCAGGACACCAGTCTCCTGCCCAGCACGGAATCTAATTATTATTAATGGTTCTTTGCAAGTGTTGAAAGTGTTTCCATCGGCTCTGTAGCAGGGTGCCCTCTTGTGACCATTCCAAAACCAGAAATCGTGCACTGGTAACCAAAACGTGTCTTGGGGTCTTGGATTTCATCTCTTGTCTGCCTTGATTTTCAAAAGCCTGAGGTCAGGGTGATGGCCATGACTCTGACAGACTCCTCACACAGTTAGACTTCATCACAATCATCCCTCACCAGACACATCTGAAATGACAGGGATAATGATAAGAGGGATTGTGAAATATTGCACACCAAGATAATTAAAACTTTACCCGCAGCTGCACACAAAACATATCTGCTTGTTAACATACAACAGTCTCATTCAGGCTGCACTGAAATTTAAGTAATCTTCCCATGATAATAATATTGAAAAGCAAGAAAAAACACTTTATGTGTTCTTTCTGCCCATTATGGCCATTAACTAGCGCAATTTGTTTAGGGACAAAGAGAAGGAGGCAAGGGAATGCACAGAGAAATTAAGTAAGCGAGCTGTGGGGTCACATTTTAATGAAAATTTATTAATGGATTCCTTTTTTTCCTTAGTGTCAAGTGGATTATTACATTTAGGTGCAACACTTTGGATTATGCACTCCCCTGTGTGAAGCCCAACCAAATGAGGCAGAAAAGACCTGGTGCATTTGGCAGAGAACAGGGAGGTCACTGGGTGGTGCTGCACTGGCCTGGGGCACAAGCAGGGAGTGCTTGGAGCAAGTGTGCCTGCATGGAACTGGCAAGCTGGGTGCCACCAAGCAGGAGTGGTAACTTGGGCTCTCATCTGAGCTAGAAACTACAGTGTAAAAAGCCTGGAGTTTTTATATTCCCTGTGAAATCTGTGCCATTGTGTATTTGGGGCTCTGCACCCACCTCAGTCACTTCATGGAGCTGGGATAAGCTGATTGCTGCTGCCTGTTGGCTGCACCTTTTTTTTTTCTCTTCAGTTGCATGATGAAACTGAAAAATATGTAGGGTGTGGATAAAAGCATTAAGGACCATTTTCTGGGAAAATAGTTGTTTGGGGTTACATTGCTTCTGGCTTGTGTTGAACATGAAATGTTTCCAGCAGGGAAGCAAAGGGATGGTGTAATCTGCTGTCTCCAGCTGTCCAGTAACCCAGGGGTCACCTGCACTTCTCCTCCCAGAACATCTAGGATTTGAAGAGCACAGGGCACAAGCACAGCTGAACAGGAGAGTAAGATGGCAGAGAATTTTCGAGGGGGATTTCTTGGCTCTGGAACACACCAAAGTCATCTCTGTGTGGTGCACTCCCCTCCTCCCTGCCAAGGCATTAGAAAGATAAATTGAGGGCAGCAAGCAACAAGGTGTGAGGTTGCCCTGCTGTTTGTTAGGGCTTTGCAGCAGTTTTGTAATCAAGATGGTTTGCCCTGGATGGAATAAAAATGGTTTTAGACCAGTGAATGTCTCATTCATTTTTTGCCTAATTGTAGTGTCTCTCTTTTCCCCCCTCCATATGTTATAAAAGCAGAGAGAAGTTGGGAAGGGAGTAATTAGAAGTTGAAACAAGTTCTCAGTTTCTCACATGCATTTCAGCTTTTCATGCCTGTGCCACTGAGTTATGATCTGAGCCCACAGAGTTCCCAGACTGTGGCTCTTTGAGGAGGAGTTTCCTCACAAATGAGGCAAGAGCAGAATTTTACCTGGTTTCAAATTTGGGACCCAAATTTCAAAGGTTTGCTCTGCTGTGTTTCAGGATTGATGTAGGATGTAAAACTAATTTTTTTTTTTTTGGCTTGAATCTTGAAAGAGTTGGGATTAGATAAAAAAGAGAAACAGACCAGCATTGCTGATTTTTATAGTTTTAAGTTTTCCCAAGACTCAATCTCTTGGAGCTTTTGACAAGTTAATTTACAAGCCTGCTAGAGATGCACGTTAATGTGGGAATTTTCCTGAACTATAATTGTGTTTTATTTTACTGGTACTACTGTAAAAGCACTATATTGGTACACCAAGTGCAACTGCATTGAGATGATGAGCAATTAAAACCACTTCTTGCATAATAAAGCACATTCTATCTTGTTGCACTTACTTAATATACCAATTCAATGTGTTATACAGTATTTAGCTAGATTACAGTAAATCACCTATTTAAAGAAGTTTTTCTTTCAGCCTTGCATGTGGGGAAAAAAGTGCTGGGAACAGTAAAAGGATAATGACCCATAATGGCAGAAAGCTAAAAATGGGATTCCAGTTGTCTCCTGGAATTAAATAGCAATGTTGTTAAAGGCAAGCTGTTCTCTGTCCCCTGTTGCTCCTTGTATCAGCATCACAAAGTCTAAGAAACTCTTATTTATTTCTGCCAGGCAAAGTAGCAAGGCAGAAGAAAAAGGAGTTACTGGTGGGGGTAGGTGCATTGAAACAGAGGCAGGGTGGTGGCAGGGGCTGTGAAAAATGACAAATGCCAAAGTCTACAGGGCCCATCCCTAAGGAGCAGCTCACTGAGGGCACAGTGAAGCTGTGAGCATGGAAATGGGGTTTTGCTGCTCTTCCCTATCTGTGATCCTTGCCTCCCACTTTCTCAGTTATCCCAGCCTACTGCAAGCACCAGGGGACAGGGGCTGGGAAACCTTCCCTGCAGTTTCTCTCTGGGAAGCAGCTCAGTATCAAAACAGCCTTTGCTTCTGCCGTGGGGAGGGAATCTCAGAGTCAGTCATTTGT
>VXBC01004457.1:0-10838 GCA_013399945.1 Ploceus nigricollis | reverse complement strand
GGGGGCGCTGTGGCGCGAGCTCGGCCACTTCTCCACACGGTGATGGCAACTCAGCCATCAGAGAAAAAACGGGCTTTGTTTACAAACCCACAGGGGCAGTCCTCCAGATGGAGAAATGGGCTGTAGCAGGAATCTCGGAACACTGCCTGGCACGGCAGAGGTGGGCACCCAGGGTGACAAGCAAAATGTAGCAGAAAACTTCAGCTTTAGCAGGAGCAGCAAGAATTGGGTGGACGCGGTGCATTGGGTTAGGGTGTAGCAAGAAAGCCCAAGGCAGCAGCAGAAAGCAGTGGGCTGGGCAGCAGCAGCTGGGCTTCTCCGTAGCAGTTGCCACACACACCCAGGAGACACGCCCTCGGGGAAGAGGGATGGCTTCGGGGTCCTGGGTNGGTCCTGGGTTTTCCCTGGTGGCGCCCTAGTAGATGGTGATGGTCCTTTCCAGCCAGATGAGGTATTACTAAGGTCCCAGTTCAATGGCTGCTCTTAGGAGCAGAGGCTCACCCACAGTAAGGAAGAAAGCAGTAATGTGCTGGACTCCATAGTGGCAGCAAATTCCCCCATGGTAGCAGCAGCTCAACTGTTCCCCTCTGATCCCGAGAGCAAGAGAAGAGCCAAGCCCAGCCCCCTGACCCCCCAGCAAAAAGTCTCCAGCTATCTTTGCCCTTCCCAAGAGAAAAGCCCCCAGCTAAGTCTGCAGCTAGCTGCACTCCTTCCCCCCACCTTGGGCACTTCTTTTGTCTGTCTTAAGTGCTGGTCGTTACTATCTCTTAGGCAACAGATGGGAGAAAATTCCCTGAGCGGGAGGTGGGGGGGGGGAATCTTAACATTAGGTTCCTACTTTGATGGCACACAACTGATGAAAATATGATATTGTTTATAGTACCTAGAATTCACCTTCAATTAGTACTGAGCTGAAATTCAACCTCTAACTCTCTAACCGCCGCTACTAATACTTTTGCCTGTGCCTTCTGTTTTTCCTGATCCCTCCTCATGTGAACTCTTCGCGCTTCAGCAAGCAAGTCCTGTAAACTTTTTTCTTGCCAATTGTCTATTTTCTCAAGTTTCTTCCGTATATCTTCCCAGGATTTCGCGACAAACTGGGTTTTTACCAGGATTTCCCCAACAGTAGAGTTAGGGTCCGTACCTGAATATAGTTGGAGGCTCCTTCTCAATCTTTCAAGCCATTCAGTAGGAGTCTCGTCTTTCCTTTGGCATTCTCCTAATGCTTTGCTAATATTCTGCCTCTTAGGCACTGCTTTTCTCACACCTTGTATCACCATGTCCCTTAATGCTACCATCTTCAGTCTAACTGCCTCCGCCTGGGCGTTCCACGTTGGCCTTTGTTCAGGCCATCTTTCCACGCCCTGCCCTCCCTGGGGGTTTCTGCATTCCCAATCTCGGATTGCAGCTTGCCTTAACATTTCCCGCTCTTCATGATTGAACAATGATCTCAGTATACTGCAAATATCATCATATGTGTATATACTGTTACCCAAAAACTCATCCAGCCTGTCTGCTACTCCGATGGGATCGTCCATCAGTTTCCAAATTTCCTTCTTGAAAGCCCTCACGTCCCCAGAATTAATGGGTATGCTCACATATCCGAGGACTCCCGGGGCAGTCGGCACCTCCCTTAGTGGGAGGAGATTGTGTTTGCCTTCCTCATCTTCACTATCATAACTTACTTTCTTAGTTTTGTGCCGGGTTCAGCTGGCTGGGGGAGAACTTACATCCCCAGAGGGGAGGACTTGCTCTTGATGTTCCGCTGGCTGTAGAGGGGGTGGGGGCAGGGGATAACCCTGCGATGTTGAAGCCTGCTCTTGTCCACGTGGCTCGTCCGGAGGCTGCATGGGGAGCGGGAGTGCCTGAGCTGGCTCGGGTTGCTGCGGGGGAGCCGTAGGTACAGGTAAGTGAACCTGATTTTGCCCGGGCTGGGGTTGGGGAGTGTTACAGGGGGGCGGAAGACTGTCCAGAGGTTCCCATCCCTTCTCCTGAGTCACTGCACCCGTATCGGGAATAACCATGTGCTGGCATATCCCCATAGTTTGACATACTCCCATTCCTCCTCGTTTGGTGGGTACTTACCGTCCACATGGTGGTATAAAGCCTGGCAAATATGCTTTTCAAAAGTTCCAAACATAGACCAAACTAGACCCTTTCTAATTTCCACGTTTCCCCAAACTTCTAAACAAAAGTGGATCATCTTCTCCTTAGATTTCCTGCTCCTTTGAGGGAATCTTCCCAAAATTCTAACATCCATCCCAGTGGGCTGTCTCTTGGGCAAACCATTCTCCCTTCTCTTCCCAGATTTTTCTTGGGTTTTTCCCTGAGTCTTGCTTTTCCTCTGTCCCATTTCTTATAAAGTGTTTCACTAGCGTTTTCCTACCATTACTTCTGCACAGAGTTTCAAAAGAATTTTAAGGTCTTACCTGGTACTGCTTTTTATCTTGTCCTGTGTTCAGTACTACCAGCTTATTTGCCACACAGCTAGCCAGTCTGTGGGTTTTCGGCTGGTAACGAGCTCTCTTCCCTGTTTTCCCTGGACTTACCAGGTCCCGGATCAAAGGATTCCTAGCTCTCAGTCCTCTGAGAGCGTGACTCCCCCCTTGATCCACCCGTGATTGACCCCTGTAACGCCCTTAGTTACAGGCTTGACATGTGAGAAAGAGCAAATTTCACGTTACACTCACTTCCCCCTTGCCCGACCACTTCCCTCGCGGGATAGTGGAACTGCGGTCGCGGGTCCACATTTGCTTCGTGATAATTTCACGTCTCACACACGCGCTCAATCACCCTCACTCAACCACGAGGTACTTACCGGCTGTTTTCCCACATGGATTCTTCGTGCACGTAGATTTTTATGAGTGAAAAATAAACCACAGCTTCGGAAGCTCTTCTGCTGGGTCTGTCCGAATTACTCAAGAGCTCTGGGCCCGTCTTTTATCCCCCTTTGACTGTGGTTGGCTTTTGGTTCGAGATCTGATTGGGTCCACGGGTTCTCCCAACCCCATCAGGCCGCTGAAATCAGCGGGGTGCCTCCTGTACAGAAAAGGGGTGTCCCTGGATTCCCAGATTCGGATCATGTCGGGGTCAGCAGATTGTTATAGATAATAAATCGATAAGGCCAAATTCATAATTAATAACAAAAATTTATTTCGCAATCGATTTTAAAAAATTGAAATTTAAAGTTTTAATTCAGCGGCTGGGATTCAGTCCGTGAAAGCCACAGTCAAAGGAACAGGGCTGATCCTGGGTGTCGGCTCTGGGTGAACAAACGATTTGACCTCTACCATGTCAAATCCCCCTCTGTTCACACCGATGCCTTCGCACGGCTAGTTTTTATGCGTTTTATTTCACCCAGGGCAGAGTTTCTTTGTTTCTTTTCACTGGTGTACATATTCATGTGGTTTTCTTTCTCTGCGCTGTGCTGGACAAAAACTGCGCCGGGTGGACGATGATTGCCGGTGGTTGCCGATCATGGCTCTTACAGGAACTTGGTATTGAAATTCCAGCTCCTGGCGACTCTGGGTATCTTGATCAGAGATGGCTATCAAGTATTCATTGTCCGGGTGTTCCTGAGATGTTGGACTATCTCCGCAGTGGCTAAGCTTTTGGCTTGTTAATTAGGTCCTCTTTTGCTCTCAACTGTGGTTTCACAGTCAGGTGAGGTAATCCTTTTCTCAATGTTGGTACTGGGCAGAGCCATCTCCGGTAAGGGGTGTTCATCTCAGGCATTGAGATGCGTGTTCCTAGATCTTGTCAGGAAACAGAAGAGCCATCTCCTGTATAGCTATGTTAATAAGGTCCCCTCTTGGCTTACTGTCTGTCATTTCACAACCAGTGAGGTAATCTTGCCACAGACTGTAGCCTGTGATTTGTAAGAATCCCTTATATCCACAACTTATTCTATATATAACTTATAAGAGCATGAATTATACCAAAACATATATTACAACAGTAAGGAAGGAGTTGACTGACAAGGCTCTAGGAGAGGCTAGAGACATAAAAGGCAAAGCATCCATCTTGAAGACGAGTCAGCCATGTGATAGGCAGCCACGGGAGGCTTCCAGCGCTGTTTTTCCTTATTTAGTCCTTTTGTTGTATTTTTGCTAAGGTTGAATAAACCTTTTAAAATTTTTTTAAGTGAGCAGTTGTTTCTCACAATTAGTTTATACATTTTTAAACATTCCTTTGAGTTTTTGATGTTCCAGGAACTCTTGTTTGGTTTTAACCTCTGACTTGTCTGCAGGACATTCTGTAGATTTTGTCCATATATTTTATTTCTTCCTGTAGTTCTATCCTGTTGTTTCATACTCCCTGATAGCACAGAGTCAATAAATCTTCCCTGAGTGCTTAAGCTCTGTTTTTTGTCACTGTTATCATTTGGAGAGGCCAGTCCGCAGGTGTAAGAAACAGAATAATTGCTTTACACCATTCTCTGAGTTAGTTACATAGAAGTATTTTAGTCTCTATTTTAACATTTTGCTAAAGCCTATGATATATTTACCACACTACTATTCATGTGAACTATACAGTGCATACATAAACTGACAGATTATACTATACAAAGTAGTTAAAAGTGTAATATATGTTATAAAATAATTCGTGCTAAAGGAAATTAAAACCACAGCATTGTGTGTACCAAAGCCAGTGTCGGGCAACAAGCAGCACTATACTAAGTGATAAGGATGGAGATTCAAACACCAGGAGGACAACTGTCTCCAGAGATGTATATTTCAAGGGATTTTCTCGTCTGACAAGACCCCAGCAGAATGCATTTGATAGGCATCATCGGTAAGATAATATTCGACGCCAGAAGTTTATCCCAGAAGATTTTCGCCTGACAAGATTCCAACAATTATTCACCAGTTCCAAGAAACGTGGTGGCAAGAAAGAAAAAACTACCATAATATGCTAAAGAAGGCCCCCCCTTCTAAAGCCTGAAAGACTGTATGAAACTAACTCCTTAGAAATGATATTCGGAGACCTATGGGGACTCTGGTGCGATAGAGGCCAAATCCTGGGTTCTCCCTGACTCTGATCTCCCGGCTAAGAGTCCAATTGCTTGCAGCTTTTTCCAAATTTATACTTTGATAATTTAATAAATGTCTTTAATTATTTAATTGGCGTATTCATTTGAAACAAAAGTAAGTATCAATTGTACCATATCAAAATACTTGTGATGCAAAAAGCTAATCTATGAATGTGAAAACCAATATTATATTATCATCTATATCATCTATAACATTTACAAGTGATTATTCTTGTTTAAAAATACATGGACAGCAGGAACTACTTCTGCTTCCTTTCATTAAGGCAGTAGTATCTGGAGGGGTGACTGACAAGCTTTAGCTCCTGGTATAGGAGTGTATAAAGCCATTTTTAAAAGGTTTATCTCTGTCTAGAATAAGAACTGGTTAGTGGCAGTCCCATTTGAAAGATTAAAAGGAATGTGTGATTTGGCTTCAAATTGTCAGGAAAATTAATGCACAAATGTGAAAAACATCATTCACTTGTGTTAAAATTTTAGAAGTTTAATAGTAATGAAAAATAGTAATGAAAATAGTAATAAAAATTAGGACAATAGGAAACAACAAAAAGCAAAGAATTATAGACATCCGGGTGCCTGGCATTCCACCAAAAGGCACTCCTGGCTAACAAAGAATTACCCCTTAAAAGCAATAGCCTATTGCATATTCATATTTCTCATACATGATTCAAACATTCCTTTCGCACTAAGGTGTTTCTGCTTAATTTCAGCTTCCCCCTCTGTCTTGGTTTGGAAAGCCAGATGTCTGCTAAGGAAGGCAGAAGCCTTCCCTGAAATGGAAAAATGTAAACCCCCTCCCTCCGAATTGTTATAAGTTGAAATTAAGGGGGGCTCTCAGGCAAAAATATGGGAGCAGGAATAACAGCTCTTTATTAAGGAAGAAAATTAAAAGATAAAATAAACAATGCAGTAAACTAAAACAACACTGACAGAGTCAGAATACAACTGACACCCTATTGGTCAGGGTGTTGGTAGCAGTCCAGTTGGAATTGTGGCTGCAGTCCTCCTGGAGTGTCAGGTGTGGTTCTGTTGGAGCAGGGATCCTGTATAGAAAGGGTGTAGTCTTCCTCTGAGGGTCCAGTGGAAGAGGCAGCTGTTCCTCTGGGAATCCAGTGGAGAAAAGCCGTGCTGGTGTGCCAGAATCTCAAGATTATATCCAGGTAGGAATGCTTGGCTCCTCCCTCTGGGCGGAGCATCTCACAATGGGATGCTGTAACTTTTATCAGTCATGCTGTGACATTCAATGGCCCATTATCAGCAGATGTCTCCCCAGAGGGAGGATTGATTGTGGGAGAGATAAGGAAAACTGCCCACTTAACAGGAGACTACTGCCATACAGATGGCAAATAGAATATAATTTGCTTTTCAATCTGGGACACCCCTCATCTTGTAAATCAGTCTTTTTGGTTCCTCGAAGTCTGGGCTTTCTCCATAAGGAGGCAATAATTCTTTTCTTAGAATCTTGTTGTCTGTTGCTGTTATCTCTATCCAGAGAGGATAATGCAAAGAATTATTTTATTATCTTTTCCATTATTTGGGCTAGTTACAAAAAGTCACATAGTTTCTATTTTAATATTATGCTATAGCCTAAAAACTATATTTACCACACTGCTTAAAAAAGATTAATACAGCATAACTCTCCAACATAACACATATAGTATTAATTTTAATTTTTGTGAAGAACCAATCATATAATATACATTTTTCACAACAAACACCACAGGTTTATAAAGGAGATAGAGAAGTCCTGTTACTTTATTCGAATAAAGGGAGAGGTCATGAGGTATTTCCCCTGGGGTCTCTCAAATGTTTGGAGGACACAGCCTCCTTTTTATCCTAATTTCCTAGCTGCATGGCCCTCTTTCTTTCCCTGTCGGCTGAGGTCCTTGACAGGTACAGACTTTCTGAAATGCCCAATACCTGAAATGCCTAATATGTAAGACCCTCTTCTAATGTATAACCCCCCCTTTGTCTTTTCCTTGTGTCACTCAGTGGAATTCTTTACAGAATTTATGGTTCTTCTCATTGTTTCTTTCATCTCTCAGTATCCAGTTTTATTTATCAGCAGACCTACAGTTTGTTTGTAAAGACAATTTTCTCATTCCATTTATCAATCAGTGAAATCCTTCCCATTGTTTCTTTTATCTCTCAGTATCTACCTTTATTTACCAGCAGATCCACAGTTTGTTCGTAAAGGCAAGTCCTTCATTCCTTTCAAAATAGTTTAATGAAGTTCATCTCCCGTTGCAGAAGCTTCTTCCATATCTGTTAAGGTCAGGAAAACCCATTGTGGTAGTTTTACAAAACCTCATTTGTCAAGTAGTTTCTGAACTGTGACTGGTGACTGGTGGTGACTGGTGCTTTGGCCAGGGAATGTGTGTTATAGAGATTGTCAGCCTTCATTTTTAAATAGACAACCTGCAGTGTATCTTGGAAACCCTTACCAGTATGTCCACCTTTAAAGTTTTAATTTTTAGTTTACAGCCACAGGGTGAAAGGAGTTGATCAACAGTTAACTCATGTAACCATGGGTAAACTAATAAGAGTCAGCAAATATTAATCACAAGTCTAAGAAGCAGGATGCGCCTTAGCTTTGTTAAGATAAGAGAAACAGAATGTACCTTGTCAAGATAAAAGGAACAAACCCTGTTGAAACTGGCACAGAAAATGTGTAACCAGCCAGCAAAGGACTGTGCATGCTTCAGAAAGAAAGGTGAAAAGTGCAAAGTGAGGAAGACTGCTGGCCTTTGTCAGAACACCCCCTGAGGAAGACCCAGAGCCTTCTTCAATGTGACCACCAGAGTACACTGTGCTTGTGTGTCACGTATGCTAATGATATTAATGACTTCTGAGAATTGATTTGTATAACCACTCCTATCGCAAGGAATGTAATGAATATGCATGGCATTTAACCATATATTGTGCTGTATAAAAGTGCTGGGTTAGCGTGTTAGGAGGAGCGACCCCCCACATACCCTCCGCCAAATAAAGCAAATACCCACCTCACTGAGTCANATGATATTAATGACTTCTGAGAATTGATTTGTATAACCACTCCTATCGCAAGGAATGTAATGAATATGCATGGCATTTAACCATATATTGTGCTGTATAAAAGTGCTGGGTTAGCGTGTTAGGAGGAGCGACCCCCCACATACCCTCCGCCAAATAAAGCAAATACCCACCTCACTGAGTCAGTCTCTGAGGTGACTCTTAGCTCGGCATTGGAATGAATCAGGAGCTATCTCAAATCAGACATCATCCTTGCTAGGTACTCAGAGACCACAGACTCTCCTATTTCTGTTTGATCTGTTCTCATCTGACTGCAGACTCTGTAATTTTCTACCTTATTATAGAGTTTTATTAATTAAATGGGCTGAAAAAAATAAATAAAACTATGGGTTGGATACATTCACAACCAGGAAATTTTTGTATAGACTAGCTGTGTCCATCTGAGCACTCCATCATCGTTTGGCAAAAAATACTCTCATTAGTCAAAATGTAATTAATGGCTTCAGTGTAGCATGTAACCAACAGAGAAACAGGTGCATATGCTTGTTTGTTCCCTCTAATCCTTTATATTGCTTCAGTGTAGTAAGTGGCACCAGTATAAATGTGCACAATAAACAAAATAAAAACATGTTCAACCAGGCAAGACTGTGAAAATACCAAGTAGGATCTCAGGCTGCTGCTCCCTGCTCAACACTAATGGTGTACATCAAGGAGGTGTTTGGAAGTTTCTGGCAGCACTGTACCCAGTGCCTCAGTGTGCAGACGATGGGGAAGGGAAAGGGAACAGAAAATAGAAGGGGAAAAGAAGGGAAAGGGAAGGAAAAGGAAAAGGAAAAGGAAAAGGAAAAGGAAAAGGAAAAGGAAAAGGAAAAGGAAGCAGAAGGGGAAGGGAAGTCAGGCCTTGTAGGGAAGGCTCAGGAGAGGTTTTGTTTAGTGTTCATAAAACATTAGTGAAAGCAACTTTCATTCTGGGTGAAATGCCTGAGATTCACAAACATGGATTTCTGCATCCCTGAAATCAACTCCAACTCTTTCTTCATACTCTATTTTATTTAAGTTCTTTAAAGAACATAAGAAAGCAGAGGTGCATTCACCATAAGCAGTGTGATTCTGTATTTGAATTGCTTCAGATAGTTATATTTTTTACAACGTTTCGATCAAAATACAGATTTATAAATTTTGCTGTAACTTTTTTTAATCATCTGATTTGATGAAGGTTGAAGTCCCCTGCTCATTGCTGTGCTGAGGTGGTCTGGCAACAGAAAAGTTATTTTCTACTCTGCCTCTCTTCAGTATGCTTCAGTAGCATTTTCTGGACAATGTTAAAAATGGCATCTTTGCCTAAAGCAAATGTCTTTTTGCCACAGTCCCCCAAATTAGCATATATCCAGTTACTGTCCACATTTTGATCTGTAACAATAAACCGCCGGACTTGTGTACTACGTACCTTGTCCCCAACACTCACAGCTGAACGTCCCCTGAGAGCTCTGTCATGTATCAGGAAATGATGGTTGAGTGGTGCAGCATTCCCTTCTAACAGGCACTGTGCTAATTACCAAACCTCAAGTGCAGTGGGATCTACTCCGAGGAACTGTAGGATAGTGGTCCTGTCTTCCAGCTCTGTATTCCACTAATTCTCATTGCTGTGTTATTGATATCAAAGTGTGCTTTTCAGGGAAGATGCTAATCACATTCACAGTGGATATGAACATCACAAGTGCATGCAAAAGTGTAAGTTCAGGGTTGGTTTCTTTCTATTAACTTGCATGCAGGCCTTATTAGTTTTTTAATGCATATTAAACCAATGAGTAGACCTTGAACTGAAGGTAAACGAGATCTTCTGAATGAGGCCAAGATGTTCTAGCCTGCTGATCTTATACGTCTTACTCCCTGTCCTATACAGTATAGAGTGGACAGAAAAAGCAAGTTATGTTGTACATAAACCGTAGCCTCTGCTAGGACAGGTATCTCATGTTAAACTAAGAAAGAGCTAAAAAGTGTAGTAAAATATGCAGAGGCTCATGATAATCCCAGAAACACTGGCTGCTGTTAAATGTTTTATAGTAGCCCTTCTGCACCCAATAGCCTTCCATCCAGTGAGAGACAGAAAGATGAATGGAGTAGGATGGGAGATAGCCAATGTCACTTTTGTGGATATATTCAGTACCAGCATGCTCCTTTTTTCCCCTGTCCTGGACTCTGACCCCAGCCCCACTTTTCCTGTCGTACTGTCAGCTGGCAAGCTGCGGGTGCAGACAGGCCTGGCTTGGCACAATTTCTTCAGGCAGGAAGGTGCAGCTGCGCACACCTTAGTGCCTCAAAAATTTATGGCAACATCCCCATTTATTTCCATTGCTTTGTATAAAGCAATGTGTCTCGGACTAGAGAAAAGTTTAAGAGAAAACGCTCTGGAATGAATGTTTCCTCTGAAGAAAAGGGTTTCATCAATCTTTTCCTGCCTATAAGAAATGAATGTTAACGGATGAAAGTGGAAAAAGCCAGCCATTTATTAACAAACTAAGTGTCCACACGGCACAGGAAAAAAATGAATAAACGCTAGATATTGAATTGTCAGAACCATACGACACACCCACACTGGGGAAAAAAAAAAAAAACTACCAAAAATATTAAATTAATATTTATAATTAATTAATCTCCACCCTTCTACAGGATCACTGCTTCAACAGAACCACATCTGTCACTGCAGGAGCATCGCAGCCACCATTCAATCGGACTGCTACAAACACCCTGACCCACAGTCAGGTCATATTCTGAC
>VXBC01004456.1:119678-167808 GCA_013399945.1 Ploceus nigricollis | reverse complement strand
CCCGGCGCTGGGTGGGGGTGGCCGGCGGCGGGGGGGCTCCGGCGAGGCGCCGGCGCCACCTCTCGGGCAGCCCGAGCAGCGCCCCGAGACCCCCGAAGGGACCCACGGCCCGTGGGAGGGGAGCAGAACGCACCGAGGGCGAACTCGGGGCGTGCTGGGGGGAGCCAGCATCCCACACCCCCCACCCCGAGCCCGGCCGGGCAGCGCAGCGCAGCTCCCGCAGGCTCTGCTCGGAGCCGAGCTGCGTTTTACCCACGGGAGTTTCAGCCCCGAGTCCAAAGTCTCTGGGAAAGCGGGGCTGCGGCCGCCCCGGCGGGACGGAGGGGGAAGGAGCCGGGAACGCTCCTGGNGGCGTGCGGGCTCGGAGCACGCCAGGCCTCGCAGATCAAAGGGACCTCTCCGGCCTCTGCTCAAGGGAAGAGAAAAAATAAAAAGACAAGGGAAAAAAAAAAAGTTTGATTTCTTTAACGATTGTTCGTAAAAATCTTGGAAGCAGGGACCATCCCGCCTCCTCCCTCGCCTCGGGCTGCAGGATCGCACCGGGAAACGATTTTGGGAAGGCAGAAAGAGAGTTTGGGAGAAGGGAAGGGAAAAGAAAAGGGAGAAAAAATTAAAAATATAGAGGAGTTGCTTGAAATTTAGCAGCCGTGTGTCCGCAGGAGTGCACATGCCGTCCGGGTGGGAGCCCAAGCCGCAGCCCCCGGTGGGGAGCGGGGTCGGGGCCACTCTCGGACGAGCGCTTCCCAAAATGGGGCGAACTCCAAGGCCCTGAATGTGCCCCTGGCTGTGGGGGGCACTCCCCAGTTCCTGCCGGCCCGCCCGGGGCGAGGGGCGCTGCCAGAGAGTGACCGGAGCGCGGACACGCGCGTCCCTGGCCAGGGCTGAGAGACGGACAGACGGACGGACGGACGGAGGGATGGCTGACGGGCGGAGCGGTTGTTTGCCGTCTCGGGAGGGTAAATGGGCCGATGAGGCGATTGCCTCGAGGCGCTGGCGCTTGGCAGCGTGCGGGGACCGCCCCGCTGCCCCCCCGGTCCCTGTCACCCGGGCCGGGAGCGACAGCCGGCCGGGCGGATCCGCGCTGGAGGCGCCGGGACGGCGGGGGTGGGAGCATCTGCTTGNAATCATCTGCTGGGGGAAACGGGGCGGGAGAAACCTCCCTCCTTCGGCACCTCAACCGCGCCTCGCAGAGAAACCCCCGTTCACGGGGGCACGGTGGCAGCCCCGAGCCCTCACCCTGTCCCCCAGGGTACAGAGAGTCCCGGGGGAGTGAGGAGACCCCCAGCAGGACATTCCAGCCCGGGGAGCTGGGGGCTCGCACCGCGGTATCGCCCTGACCCTCCGCGCAGCCTGCTCCCTTTGCACCTGAAGTTTTTTGGTTGCGGGTGGGGAGAAAAAACCCAGTGGTTCCCAGGGAGGCAGCCCCCGAGGGTGATGCCTTGGCGTTTTTCTTGTTGGCATTTTTGTTTTGGTGTTTTGATTTTTTTTTCTCCAGCCAACCCCAAACTTCCCACGTGCTTCTCCCCAAACCCCGCATTATTAGGGAACAATTGAGGCGTGTAAAAACACGGCGAGGCGAAGCCCTTGAGCTGGAAGTGGCCGTCCAAGGCGCTATTTGAGCTCCTGGCCCCATCCTCTCGCCCCGACGCGGGGGCTGCTGCGGGCAGGGCGAGCCCTGGGGCCGGGCCGGGGCTCCGGAGCTGCGCTTTCCTCATCTGCCACCCTCCTTCGTGGCAGCTCAACCCGCAGCCGCCTCGCAGACACCACCTTTGGGCTTTCCCTTTTCTAATCCATCTTTTTTCTTTCTTTCTTTCTTTGGTTTCTTGCTTTTTATGATCTGATTATTCTCGAATAAATGCTTAATAATTATTATACTTCTAAACGCTCTCAGCCGAAACAGAGTTCGACCTTTATCTCAGGTAACCGCGGCCATAATTCCTGCTGAATTTCACCTTGGTCTCACCAAACGAAGCTTTCCCTCACTCTCCCACATAAAAACCTTCCCAGAGAAGGCATTGAAATAAAAACCAAACCAGCACCGAGCGGGCTGGGCTGTGCGGAGCCGACCCGACCCCACGGACACCTCGACCCCCTCCCCTCCCGGGGCAGCTCCCCTCTGCCTCCGGCTTCTCTCCTTTCCGAGGTCCTTTCAAGCTTTATTTCCTTTCAAGTCGCCCGAGCGCCACTAACAAAATAAAGTTATCAGGGAAATAAGCTCGAGAGAAAAAGCCAGTGGTGCTTTCCCCCCTGGACCTGCTCCTTCCAGTGAAGGTACGAGCCGAGCGGCTCCGGAGGGGGGACCGGCCGAGCGTGGGGACGCGGGGTCCGGCTTGGAGCATCCCATGGGCTGGACTGACGGGTCGGTAAAACAAGGAGGTGTTCTTGGGGCAGGAGGAGGCGGCAGGGAGGGAGCTGGAGGGATTTCTCCAAGCTTTCGTGGAGTCCCGTTTTAGGTCCTTCGTAGGAAAGGGGTCCCCGCCACCGCGCTGCCCGACCGCGCTCCCTCGGGGATGCGTCACCGCGATCTTCCGGCAGGATTCTGTCCCTGTCCCTTCTGCCGTGAGACTGCTCCTAGGGCTCTCGCGTTTATTTTCCACAGGTTTCTTGAAAATGCATTTTTCCAGCTTTCCCTCGCTGTCCATTCCTGGCCTTCCCCGTGGATTTTCGAGGGGCTCTTTTTTATTCCTCCGTTCTCCCGAGTCCTTTTTCAGCCGGTTTTCATTTCTCCCGTCTCCGATCTAAAAAGCAAGCAGAAAAAAACCCCTCAGACCTAAATACAATTATAAACCTGGTCAGAAGGCTCCCCCGCTTCCCTTGCTGGAGCGGGTGGGGGTAGGGGCTACCCCTAGGAAAAGTGAAAAGCTCGTTTTAATGGGCGGTCATTGCTAAATCTCACCTTAGGGCCAAAACGACTCGCGACCCATTGCCCTCCTTACGATGTATTTATTTGTCTCAGTGGCACCAGCCGTCAGTCATTAGTGGGGGGGTGAACCCGAGAGCCGCCCCACGGTGGTGGCGGTGGTCCTGTGGCTTTTTTGGTTTGATTTGAATACGATTTTTCAACAGGAACCCTTCCAGAAGAGGAGGAATAACCTGTCTCGGGAGGGCTCCTTGGCGAAACACGGGGGGAACACGCGTGGGAGCGCAGCGAGCGGCGACCTCTCCGAAAATGGTTTTGGTCCGAGCAAGTGGGATTTGGTTCGCCCCTCGAGGGGTTCGCTCCCGGGAAAAGCGGCGCTTGGGCCAGCAGGGACATTATTTAATTGATGACAACGTTTTCCAACAGTAACAATAACGGAGGCGCAAACCAGTCCAGAAGCCCGAGTTCAGCAGCCGGACGAGCGTCGCCGACCCCGGGACCGGGAGTGCAGCCGGGCAGCAGCTCCGGACACGCTCCTGGCCGTGCTCGCCTGCGCTCAGGTCTGTGGTTACGGCCACTCCAGGGGCTCCAGAGCCGCTCTGTAGCTGGATGACACTTTATGTACAGCTTTCTCTGCACGCGATATTCAGAAAGCAGTTTTATATACATTTCATATATTTATATAGCTCAAATACATGTGCGTGCGTGTGTGTGTGTCATTATGTAAAGTTAATGTAAAGAAATGTGGCTGTGAGCGCATTTTTTTTCACTCCACACAAGACGTGTGCGGTGTGGGACGCCGGGCACGGTGTGACCTGTCCCCACTGCCCCCCGGCCCCGGCTTTCCCAGTTTGGGTCCCGCCTGGCCGAGCGCACCCGGCTGGGGCTCGGAGGCTCGATCCGGTGGGTTTGGGATCTGTGACTGGATTCATTTAGCGATACTTTCGCTATCGCATGTTTTGGGTAAATTCATCTCTGCCAACAGCAGTTCGCTGAGCAGCCCCAGGCTCCCCCGTCACCCCCGGGACAGCTTTGGGGTCCCTGACCATCGTTCAAGCAGAGGGAAACCAGTGTGAGTCTCCCCGGTACTTGTGTTCACACCCCTTCCACAGGCGGCTCTGCTTGTCCCCTCTGCCAAATATTTAACCCGGGGTAGGGACCAGAGATAAACAATAAATTTCATCCTCCCTTTTCCCCCAGCTCGCCATCCCGCGGCTCCAAACTTCTGCTGTCAGGAGGCTGCACCCACGGGGCGGGAGCGCTTGGCCTGGCTGGCTCCTGGCAGGGAGGGAGGAAGAGAGGGATGGAGAAAGGCATGGATGGATGGATTGGGGACGAGGTCGGTATGGGGAGGGGGGAGCTCCGTCTTCATGCCACAGCTCATTTCGTCCTGAAATCGGGAAATCACGAAATCGGGAAATCACGAAATCGGGGAATCATGAAACCGCGGCAGCAGGCAGGCGGGAAGTGCCCGGTGCCAGCAGCCCGCAGGAGAAGGGCAGGGGGGCTCCTTGCCGCTGGGGGCGTCCCCGCGGCCGCTGCCGGGCTGTTCCCGTGGCCGGGGCCGTTCCCGGGAGCGGGGCCGCTCTCTCCCGGGCCCGGTGTCGCCTCAGCCGCTCCTGGAGTGCCACCTGGTGGGAGCGGCCCGGCAGCACGGGCAGCGCTCGGCTCCAGGGTCCCGCGGCCCCCGGGAAGCGTTTCCCAAGGCTGGCAGGGGCAGCGGGGCAGCAGCGGGGTCAGGGGTGTCCTGGGGATCCCCAAGGGCCAGGGCATGAGGAATGAAGAGGACGCAAGCAGCAGCAGCCAAAAGGAAACGATCAGAATTGGAAGTGTTCCTCCTTTAGAGGCAGAGCAAGAAGAGGCACTGCTGGAAATGCTGTGAGCCCCTCCCTCTGCTCACCTGTGATCGGGGAGGGTGGGAGCAGTGCAGGGCTGCTCCAGCACGGCCAGGATGGCTCCTGGGGAGTCCCACACGCCCCAAAGGAGAACCTTTGTGCTGGGCATCCAGAGGGAAGCAGCTTTGGGCCTGGCACTTCTGCAGGAAACCTCCCAGAGTTTTCCAGGTGTGTGTGAGTGTAGCTGCATTCTGAGAGCAGTGCAGGGGTTTCACAAACGGAGCTGTCACCCTCCTGGCTGTGCCATGAGCTGGTTTGGGTGGCAGAGACCTCCTTGCTTTCTCTCCTTGGGTTTCTGATGCCCTCCCTCACATATCCACATCTGCTGAACTGTTTTGCTCCCATGGTTTTGTCTTTGCTCGCTGCCTGCTCACTCACAGACAGGTCCCAGTGCGAGCAAGCACAAAACCAATGTGTTTATGTTCTGTTTCACAGTTTTGCTCATACTTCTTCAGCTTGCCTTACACTTTTGCTATCTCTTACACAGAACTATCCTTCATAAGCACTTTGTCTTATTATATCCTTGTTTTAGCTCTGATTTCTGCCTTCTGCCTCATTACAAAACCATTCTGCACCAGAAACTGCCTTTTCACACAAAACACTTCACTCTGGGCCAGATTAACTGGCTTTGGTGACACTGGGGGGCAAAAAATGTGACAACAAGGATGTAAAAGCAAGGAAGACATGCATCAAACTTCAGGGTAAACAATGGGGATGATATTGATTGCCTTTTAATGTGCAGTGGGTGCACAATGGGGAAGAAAACCTCCCCAGAGCAAAAAAAAAAGACACTTTTCTCTGCCTGAGAATCTTGGAGCAGACAGTGAAATTTTGGGATTAACTCAGAGGGGACCTTATCCCAGTGCTCCTGTGGGGAAGTGGTTTTCCAGGTCTAGCAGAGCTTCCAAATAAAGTGCTGTCCTACTTTCTGGCTGTGTCTAAAGAGTGATGAGGAATGCCCATTGTCTCTGCCCAGGCTGGTGCGTGCTCTCATTAAGGCTCTGAATTGTGTGTGTGCATGTCGGCGTCAGGGCTGTTTGCAAGGCAGGGACGGGCAGGGATTTTGTGGGAGGTAATTCCCAGGTTCCAGCGGGCTGAGACATTTCTGAAGGAGTTTTAAACTCTTGGAGGCTCGCTGCTTGCAGGAGTGGTGAGATGGGAAGATGGTGGTGGGCAGGATGGTGGTTCTGCATCACAAATAATGGAGTTGTGTGAGCAGAGCTCTGGGGGAATCCACCCCTGCAAGGGCAGAGCCTTCCCTGGGAGCAGCAGGATTCACTGGAGGTGTAGCCAAGTAACCCCATTTTGCTCCTTGGGTGTCGGGTTCTGATCCGAACTGACAGGGGTGAGGAGACCTGGGAAATGGCCTTCCCTGCCTTCCCTTAATGAGTTACCTCGAGTCCAAATCACTTCATACTCAGCGAGGATGGTGTAACAAGAAAAAGTGTCAGGAAACATGAAGGCACAGCTGTTCTTTCCACTTGGGTAGCTGCGGTCGGTTTGAATAATGGATATTCTGTTCAGCTCCTTCGAGGGGAACCTGGAGTCTCCAGCTCCTCGCTAAGAGGAGACACGCTGATTTATCATTTATTTATTGGATTATAACCCTGTTTTACGGGTAATCAATCGCTGCTTTTTCGGCTTCCTCTTAAATCACATCACGCCGGTGCAATCGGGGGTGAGGCCACTCCAAGCGCGCGGAGGTTTCTGTTGGGAAAAGTGTTTCCATGGAAAAAGTGTTTCCATGGAAAAAGTGTTCCCATCAGATTTGGAGATGCTAATGTGGGCAATTGATGGGGGAAATAACAGGCAGGGGCTGATTTGCCATGTCCTGTGGGGCTGGGTGAGCACCCTGGTGGCCCTGGGGACACTCTGGTGGAGGGTGCGCTTTTCTAAGCAGCTTTGCAGTTTGGAGACCCTGGTGTTGGCATTGAGATGAGCTGTGACAGAAACAACACCCATTTTGGGGCTAAATCCTATTTACCACAGGAAAATGGAGGGGAGGGCAGAGTCTGTAAACTCAGATGAAATTTGTCATGTATTCTTTGCTCATCACTTGTACATCCCTCCAGATGCCTCCCCACCACTGAGTGGGACCTGGCATATCTCTGGTGACAGCTTCACACAAATTTTAGTGCCAGGACCCCTCAGAGCAGTGTGGGCACCTCTGTGAGGGCACTCACTGCCTGCCTGCAGTGGTGCTTGCCCTCCTTCTGTGCCCAGGTGCAAGCAATGCCCATCAGGCTCAACGAGAACCAGCTGTGGCCAAGAAAGAGATAATTAAGGTGTGAATTTGCTGCTTGGAAGAAGAGGGCCTTGAGTTTTTATAGACCTGATTCAGGCCAGGGAAGGATTGCTCCTGAAAGCTGTGCTGTTGAAGTAGCTGTGAGAGGTTTTTGGCGAGAGGACCTACGATGGGGAGCTCTGGAATCCTTCTGAAGGTAGGAAAGTGTGAGAAGTGAGGGGGATGTGGTGTAGGCATGGATGGAAATGGTTGCTGTGTGATTTCCTGGCTCCCCTCAAGAGCTGAGGGGGGTTGTTTCCCTGGAGGGAGTTTTAGATGTGTTAGATGTGCCTTCCCTGTGACTCAGAAGGGCTCCAGGGTCTTGGAACTTCTGGTTTCTGCTTCTTTGGGGACTGGTGGGATGAGCAGAGACAGAAGCAATGTGATTTACATGGAGCTGAAGGGTGGGGGAGAACACAGCTGCTCTGTGCAAATCTGAAATCTGAGTGTGTGAAAATGTGGGAAGGGCTCACAGAGGTTCCCTGTGGTGCTGCTGCTCCTGCAGCTGATGCTGGGCCTGCTGCCCTCCATCCATGGCTGAGCTTCCAGCCAGGCAAAGCATTAAACCTCAGGGGTCTGAGGTTTTCCATGGAGCCTGTGCATGTATTGAGCTGGTTTTACTCTTTGCTGAGACTCTTCCAGACTCACCCTTGCTTATCTGTGGGATTCAAGCTAGACCTAAGCAAGCCCAACCTGGTTTTGAGTCCCCAGGTGCCAATGTGTCCCCACAGAGAGCTCGCAGCCAATCTGCACCTGAAGGCAGATGGGAAAGGGTTTGGGCTGTGCACAGGGTCCTGTCGTATCAGTCTCTGCTCTTTGATTCTTGGAGTTCCTTGGCTGGAGAACAAAGGAGGAGCCCTGGGTTTGGGGAGGATGTTGAAACCCAGGGATGAGCGTGGCAAAGATTCTGCTCCAGAATCAGGAGTGTAGCTGCAGGGGAAGGAACTCGACAGACGAGTGGAATGCTGCCTCTGGCTGGCCTGGCAGCCTTTTATCATCCTGCATTCACCTGCCAGCCTGCCTGGGCTGCTCGACACCTGCTTCCTTATGTGAGAAGTCCCCAGCCTCCCCACAGTGGTTTTTCTTTTTAAGGACCTCAGCCAGGCACAGCATCCATGTGTAATTTTCCACTCTTGCCAAGGCACACCCGAGTAAATCTGGGACAGCCATCTGCTGATAATGACTGTCCCTCAGAGCTCTGGGTGCTGCAGGGGAGACCCAGGCAGGAGCCAGCACCCAGGAATAGGGTGGGAGCTGTGATGGGAGCTTATGGTCCTGGTCAGGCTGAAATGGAGCAGAAATAAATCCTGGTTTTCAGAAGCTCTCCCCAGGAAGTGTGATCTTTGGCTTTAAAACAACCTGTTACCCCCTCTAAAGGTTTAATGTAGAAAAAGAAAGACATTGGAGGGGTGGGATGCCACTACAACCTTCAAAGCTGCAGATACTTCTTGTGCCTATTGTCACAAGAACGTGCTCATCTTTGCCACAAGACAATACCAGATATGTGATTATTGAGGAAATATTCACAAGATAATACCAGATATTTGATCACTGAAGAAATATTGATTTTCCAGGAAAATTACTGCTCTGGATGAATTTTTCATTTGCTAGTGAGATGTTATATATAAGAGTGAACACCACAATATTTTAGGCTGGGTTCTGTTCCTGAGAGTCTGCACCTTCCTAAATTTCATAAAGTCTAGAAGCTTAATAATACTTATATATGGATAGATAATGCCTAGGAGCTGATTCTCCTTGCAGGAGCTGCACAGCTGTGGCCAATCCATGGAGTAAATGCTGCCCTCCCTATCTCCCTATCCACTGGTGAGCCATCAGTCCCAGGTGTGAGGAGGGTGCTCATTGTGGTCCTATCTCACAGCTGGGGCTGAATAACCCGTTACAGGTTTCCAACTGGCAAATAGGCACAAAAAAGAACTCAAAAAGTGCCTCTGTCTTGGCACTGAGGGAGCAGAGCAAGGGCAGGGGAGTCAGGACACAGCCCTGGCTGGTTTTGGTCTCTTCTGCTCTGGTTGTGCCCAGAAGAAATGATGCTGTTTCCCTGGTGAGCTCTGCCAAGAGCTGTTTCCTAATCCCTGCTGCCACCTCTTCCTGCAGAGGACGGGCAGGCCTGGCTGGAGTCCCTTGTGGCATCTTTGTGTGCAGGAGCTGGGCTTCCCTCATCCTCCTGAGCCCTGTGCCACGCTGGTGACACGTCAGTGAGGGCTCTGTGCCTGTGTGGAGGGAAATCATCTGAATTTCACTGATCTGATACTGCTGCAGCCTTGTCTAGATCAGGGAATGCTTTCTAGGCTTGGGTGGGATCTGTAGGAAGTGCTCATTTCATTTCAGTCTCTTTAGGCAGAAGGTCTGGGGTTTTTTGCATGGGAACAGCTACATGCATGTTATGGCAAATACAGTTTGGAAAAATTCTGGGTGTAGAGGCACAGGTGTTTAGGTCCTTAAAGGAGATAAAACCTCTAATCCTTGTATTAGTCTTGATTATTCTGGTGTGGCAGCAGCTCTCTGACCACAGAGAGCAGGCACAGACCTTCTCAAGTTTTTTCCTGAGAGAAGAGAATCAAAATAATTATCATCTCTGCTAATTGTTGTGGTGCCCATGTGGAATGTGTTCTGAAGATGGTTTACCCAAAGTGATTGCTTGATTGGATTCTGGTGATGGTGTTTGGGTTCACTGACCTGTTGGATCCACAGCTGTGTCTAAACTCTAAAAAGATCACAGGTTTTGAGTTAGTGAAAACTCTCACTACTGCAATATAGTCTAATATAAGTATAATAAAATATTATATGAGATAATATAATAAAACAACTAATCAGCCTTCTAAATCATAAAGTCAATACTAATTATTACCCAGCTGGGGGCCTGCAACAACATTCTGGCTTGGCTGTGAGGTGCCAGGCTTTGAAACACGGATGGTATCTTTGTGATGAACCAGCTGCTGCCACCGTAAAAGCTTTTTTTTTTGGATTAAAACTTTCCATGTTCATAAAGGCTTTAAACAGGGGGGAAAGGGAGGGTGTGCTGCTCCTGGTGTGTCAGAGGAGGTGGCTGCGCTGGAGATGCTGCTTTGTGTCTGATGCAGGGCTCGGATCAGGCTCTCAGAGCGCGGTTTGCATAAAGCCCAGGTGAAGGCGCGGGCGTCTGAGGGAACTGTATGGAAATATGCCGCTAGATGGCCCCAGGAAGGAGGGGGATCGGAGGGGAGGGGAGGGCAGCAGCCTCCAGCAGGCACCTGGTCCCCGCCGCAGGGCCCCGGGGCAGGGCTGGGGTGGCACAGTCCGACCGCCGAGACACCGCTGGTGGGAAAGAACAAGGGCAGCACCCAGGGCTCCCACACTGCCTTATCTCGCACGGCACCTACTGCTGGCTCCTGTGCCATGGGAGCGTGCTCCAGGCTGCACCCAGCTGTGCTGCCTCCTGGCAGGGCTGCTCTGGACTCCCTGTCCCTGTGTGATGGCCCATGGGACTGGTGTGGGCTCCCTGTCCCTGTGTGATGGCCCCTGGGACTGGTGTGGGCTCCCTGTGCTGTGTCCCTGGGAATGGTGTGNCCTGGGAATGGTGTGGGCTCCCTGTCACTGTGCAGTGTCCCCAGGACTGGTGTGGGCTCCCTGTCCCTGTGCTGTGCCCTGTCTTGGCACTCATCCATGCAGTGAGTGACAGCCCAGCACAGCTGGCACATCAGGGTGACTCTGACCTCTGTGTATCTGAGTGTCCTTATCAGGTTGGAGAATTAACCAGGCTTCTTGGAGCCCTGGTACCTCACAAACATCACCTTCCACCTACAGCCAACCTGGCAGCCATACCCAGAGCCCCACGCTGGGATAAATGACAAAATCACCCCTGTGATGAGCAGACCCCGGGGTCTGCTGGCCTGGGGGGTGGGGCTTGGGCTCGGGGCTGCTCTTCAGGGGATTGTCCTGTACTTTCCTGTCTCCTGCTGTGTGAGGAAGCCTTAACTTTAGAAGGGGACACGAAGTATTCCCTTTGGATGGGGCTTGGGGCAGCCTGGAGTCCCTGCCCATGGTGAGGGGGTTGGAGCTGGGTGGTCTTTAAGGTCCCTTCCAACCCAAACCCTGCGGTTCCGAGGCTGGTTCTGGTTACTGCTGTGCTTCAGCTGGGTGCAGGATCACAGAGGTTTGTGTCTCACACACAGAGCTCCAGGGGCTCTGGAAGGAAGGGTGGTGGCTGTGCTCAGGAGAGGGCTGTAGGGGCTGTGAGCCTGTGGGAAGCAGGGAGGATGAGAGGCTGTGCATCGTTCCAGCGCTTCCCTCTGCTGTGCTGATGAGCTCTGTGGAGGATTTAATGAATGGAGCTTCTCTGATGGAGGAGATAGGAAAAATTGCTAACCTGGGGAGGTGAAAAATAGTGCTGGGCCATGTCACAGAGTGAGCCCGGCCTGGTGGCCTTCCAGGTGGGGATGGCTGCTGTGTGAGCCTGCTTAGAAAGGGAAGCACAGCCAGGGAAGGAGCCGACTGGAGCTGCCACCGAGGCACGGCTTTCTGGGATGTGCTGGCACAAATCCGCTCCGGAATGAGCTCTGGGAGGCTGTGCAGCGCTGCAGGCAGGTGTGAGCACTGCCAGGGAGCGCTGCAGGGCAGGCTCCCCTCGGGCTGCCCCGGCTCTGCCCTCGCACCTCGCCGCCAGCCGGGGAAGCACCGGCTCTCCTGCAGACGGGGAAGCGCGTCCCTCTTCCCTGTGATACGGAGCTCCTGCGGGGCCCCGGGCCAGTGGCACTGCTCTTCCAAGCCAAGCTTTGCTCCTGAGGCAAACTGGGATGAGTCCAAGGGCTTGTCTGGTTTCCTTTCTAGGTTTCCTCCCTGTTTAGTGGGATTAATAACACCTAAGGGTGTCAGAGTTAATTACTCATCAGGCTTCAAGCGCTCTGAGAAAACCCTGTGCCATCCATTGTTTGAATTTGTAGGGTGTTGCTGCCTCCTGACTTTCAGAGGTCCCTTCTGTGACTTTGCTTTTTGAAGGACACACAAAAGCCCCTCTGTTGTGACTACTGAGGCCAGCACGGACTGGTGGGGCTCAGGAGGGAATCAAGAGGTTCTTGGCAGCAGTTTGATTTAGGAATGGGTCAAAAAGAGGATGTGGCTCCTCCACAGGACCCCTTGATTTAAGGAGCAAACCAACCTTCAAAAAACCAAGAAAACATCTTTAATCCCTTATCCAGAACTCAGTAAAACCAATGGAAAACCTCTGAGTCCGGGGGATATTGGATCACTTCCAAAGGGTGGAAAACAGTGCAGAAAGGTTGAGCCCAGGTTGGGACAAGCTGGAGTTTTGTGGCCAGTGGCTGTCAGGACAGAGCTCAGGTCTTTCAAGTGAGAAGTGCAGATTTCTATCCCTGTGTTTGAACTGACACAACTGAATTTCCTCAGTTTGGGACATTTTATGTAGATTTGAGCCACAGGACAAATATCCCTTTTTTTGGTCATGACAGAACCAGTATGAGCTGAAATAACACCTGCTGGGAAGTGTCCCTGAGTAGCCATGGATAAATCCAGTTCAGCATGGCTCAGAAAGGGATTGGCAAGGCTGGGACACCTGGCCTCTGTAGTCAGAAGCTTTTTCCCTGAAAATCTTCATCTTACCCCTCCCCATCCCTAAATATTGATTCAGAGCCTTTTTTCCTCTCCCAGCCCCATTTCTAGAAAGCATCCTGTAGAAATAGCTGTTCACTGAATAAATTCCTTCTGACAGGTAAACTGAAACCTGCTACGGAGCCCTTTTGGGCTGGGGGTTGAGCAGAGCTGGGATGTGCTGGGTTTTGCTGCTTTTCTCTCAGGGAGGCTTAGCTGCAGTTGAAGCATGGCAAGCACCTGCTGAGTCAGGGTGTCTGTGCTGCCCTGTGTGATGGGAAGTGCAGTGCCCTGTCTGACACCTGCTGATGAGCTCAGCCAGGATTGTTTTACCTGTGGGAGGAGGAATTTCTGGAAGGGGAAATGCAGAAGGGAGCAGGAATGACTCCTGAGCACTTGGAGTCAGGCTGAACCTGTTCTGTGGGGTGCTGGCCCTGCTGAGGCACTTGCACGATTGCTCCACTCGCTGGTTTTGTGGGAGCAGGGAGCTGAGCCTACCAACACATCCCTGAGGATTTGATTCCCAGACTTGCTGAGTTTAAGTGGCAGCAGTGGTAGGTTTGGATCCCTTCAGATCCAGGAGCTCTGGAGGATGTGTGCTAGGAACTCCTCCAGCTGACTGCAGGTGCATCTTGAGGCTGCTGGTGTCTTGAATTTCAGGCCTTTTAGCAATGTGGGGAGTTTGGGAGCATCCTGTGGTGTGTGTGATGGATGTAGGAGGGGAAGTGGATATTCAGCAGGTCCTTTGGGATGGAGGATGGCTGTGCCTGGAGGAACCTGGGGTCCTGTTGCCTAAAATGGCTCCTTTTATTGTTATAGACTGTGTCATTCCCACCCTACAGGACCAGCATATGATGGCTGTGTCCAGGTCTTTGCTGCCAAATTTACAGAGCCATAGAATTGTCTGGATTGGAAGGAATCTTACAGCCCATCTCACCCCACCCCCTGCCATGGCAGGGACAACTTCCACCATCCCAGGGTGCTCCAAGCCCTGTCCAGCCTGGCCTTGGGCACTGCCAGGGATCCCGGGGCAGCCACAGCCGCTCTGGGCACCCTGTGCCGGGGCCTGCCCACCCTCACAGGGAACAATTCCTGACCAATCTCCCATCCAACCCTGCCCTCTGGCAGTGGGAAGCCATTCCCTGTGTCCTGGCATTCCAGGCCCTTGTGAAAAGCCATGGAAGCCCTTGGAAATCCCACAGCAAGATGGGGAGGAAACTCTTGGGATGACAGAAAGAAATGAGGAGACCCTTGAGTGCTGCCAGGCCCTGTCCCACAGCTGCTTGTGCCTCGTGTTGGGCTTTCTGCTTTGGCTCTCTGGGGTGGGGAGGGCTGGGGCAGGAGAGGAACGGGCTGGGCTGGAGGAAGGAATGCTGATCCCTGCTGATCCCTGCCAGGGCCATGCTTTGCTCAGCAGAGCTGCTCCCTGCCTTGGCTTCACTGCTCTGGAGGAAAGCTGGTGCCTGCCAGCCCTGCTGCACTGGGGGTCAGGACTGGGAGGTGCCACCCATCCCTTTGTGGATTGCTCGGGGGGAATGGATCCAATACAACATCCAGGTACCCCCAAACTGCAGCCTGGGGTCAGGGCAGGGGGAAATGGGCCTTGCCTGCCCCTTCTCCCCTGCAGTGGGTGCAGAGGGCTGGTCCACGAGCTGGCTGTAAATCAGAATGCAGGAGGAAGGCAATTTTCTGTGAGTGAAACCTGCCCTCACCAAGCCCTGGGGGAGGAGGAGAACTCCGAGTGTCAAGGTGGGACGGAAGAGCACCAGAACGAGATTTAATTTCCTTCCCAATAATTTTCTCAAGCTGTATAAACTTTCCTTATTTAAAACAAATACTCCCTGAAAACACATTCTGTGTCAGTGGCCCTGTGAAAACACCCCCAGTCACAACCTGTGCCTGTCCCTTGCTTGCAGGCTCAGCCAAAAGCCAGCAGTTTTACATTTTGCTCTATTAATTTGAGCTGTAAATTTCCTTGTGCAAAGTCTCCCAGGCTGGGGAATGAATTTAAGTAAACAGGGTGTACAATAATAGACTTGTGTTAGGGCAGGATTTTCAAGTGGCCTGTAACTTTTGGAGTAAGTTGCTCTAAGTCTTGCCCTGTTACGGTGGAGAGCGTGTGAGTTTGTCCAGGAGGTGGAGGAAGTCAGAGAAAAGGCCTGGCTGGTAAAAGTCTCTGGATCCAGACAGGAGCAAAGAATTCAGGTGAATCCCTTACCTGGCCCATGGCAGAAGGGCTGAACTAAGGGGTTTTTAAGGCCCCTTCCAACCCAAACCATTTTTTGATGCTATTATTCCATTATGGTTTTCTGGTTCAAGTCTTCCATAATTAATTTTTTTCTCAGTGGTAGCATCTAGGAGATATTTATAAGGAGACTGAGGGGTTTTTTTCCTTCCCTTGACCTACAGAATTCTGAATGCTCACTCTAAAATCAGTTATATTTGCTTTGGTGACTAAAGGATTAGTTCCTTCTCACTTATCTTCTGTGGGGAAAAGACAAGAGGAGTTTCTCCTGTGTGATGGAAACCAATATTCTGTTTTAGGCTTGTGGGCATCCTTGCTCTGAGACTCCTGGAACTCTGTCTGCCTGGTGTACAGCTGTGCTGGATCCGTTTCTGGCTCATATTGCCAAGGAATCTGAAGGGATTCTGGGGATGTTATGAGGTGTTCATGTTTCCTGCTGCTCCAGGAAATCTCCACTGTAAATGCAACCTACTTATCTCAGATTGTTGTTCAATCTTCTGCTAAAACCAGGCTCAAGGTGAGCATGATCTAGAAGGCTGCAGCTGAGGAAAGACTGATCCCATGTTGCAAAATAAGCAATTTTCCTGCCTGATATTTCTGTAGTAGATGATTTTATTTTTCCCCATGAAGTTGCAGTTAAAATGCACATCTGGTCGGTGTCTTTGAGTAATCTTGTAAAGGGAACTTGATCATCAGATAAAGAGAAAAGGAACTTCTGGCTTATAGGCAGGCCTTTACTGAAAAAAAAAAAGGAAACTTGTATGGAATAACCTGGCATAAAAGGCCAGGAACAGGGATTTCTTTGGACTCCCCTGGGTTTGGGGATGTCTGGTTGTCCAGCCTTTCTCCAGCTGGCTCTTGTAAAACCACAGCAAAGTGGTTCTGACTTCTGCTGGGGAAAAAAACCAAGAAAACCTCTTTAAGCCCTTATCCAGAACTCAGTAAAACCAATGGAAAACCTCTGAGTCCAGGGGAGGTTGGATCACTTCCAGAGGGTGGAAAACAGTGCAGAAAGGTTGAGCCCAGCTCATGTCAGATCTAGAAGCCAAGGGAAATTCTCTGCTCCTGGGAATGGGGGAAAAAAAAAAAAGGTCTTGGCAAAATCTGGGTCTTGGTGCTGGAGGAAGTGATTGACCCAAAATGGAGAAGGTTTGGATTTATGGGATAGAAGGAGGATAAAACCTTATTTACTGGGGCACTTGAGCAGCTTCTGAACCAGGAATTTCCTCTTGGTCCCTTCATTAGATAAAAGGAGAGTGCCAGAGTTCCTGCTGCTGCCACAGCCTCTGCTGTGACACATCTATTTCCTCTCTTTGAAACAAGTGTTTGCACCCAAAATTCCCTCCTTCCCCCAGCCAGGGGGGTGATCCTGCAGCAAGGCTCAGCCCAGGTGTTTCTGTAGCCCCAAAAGATACTGAGCCTCACACTTCTGTGGGCCTGAGGGTCCTGCACCCGAGGTGTAACTGGCAGCAAAAAGGACAAATTTACCCAGCTGAATGCAAAGACTTTTTTTAGATAAAAGCAAGTGTTTGCTTTGGCTTTCAGAAGCTTGGAGATACCTTGGATGGAGAGCTGCCAGCTGGCTGCTCCCCAGCCACTGACTCAGAATGTAAAAGTGTAGTGTGAGTCCCTGTATTTTTTTCCCCCCACTTCTTGACAAACTTTATAACTGGCTTTTTTTTTTATTTTTGAGAGGAGGAGGGAATTCTCATGGTTTTAAGCAAATCACACCTGACTCAGCCTAAGCCCAAGGGTAGAATGGTGAAGGCTGGATGGATTAAGTGTCCTGGAACAACTGGCTGCACAGCTCTTTCTTGTTTTCTGGCTCTGAGGATCATCCTTTTGATCAGGTCCATTTCCCTGCTGCTTTCCGGGTTGTAAATCCACATTAGTCATGGCAGGGTGGCAAACAATTAATATGGAGCAGGAGGTTAAGCCCAGGGAGCGTGTGGTGGTCTCTGGGTGCTGGTTACACCCTGGTGGCCAGCTGGGGAAGCAGGGACACCTTGAGGCCACCTGCTTGTAAATTTGGAGGGGTTGAGAGCCTGAGAGTCCAACAGCAACCTGGATTTCTGTGATCTGTGTCTCTGACTCACCTGCCTGAGTGTCTGACTTCCAAGTCTTGCTGTAAGGCTCAGATTTGTGTCCTAAGTCCAGGGGAAAAAGCTGTGTTTTGGCCATTTGCCATCTCTCCTGCATATCTGATGTTCACAGCTCCTTGTCTGTGCTGCTGAGGTCGTCCTTACCCTCAGGATTCCCTGGGTAACTGGTCTTGGAGAGCATCAGCCAGCTCCTGCTCATCCCTTGGGTGCTGGTGATCCCTACTGGAAGCAAACCTCCTTGCTTCTCTGGCTGAACAGGGAACTGGGGTGATGTTATAGACCTCTGCACCTGTGAGAAAACACTGAGGCACTTAAATCAGGGTCACCAAGGTTGGAAGACACCTTTGAGATCATGAAGTCCAACCATCAACCTAGCACTGTCACTGTCACCCCTTTTTAAGGACTTTGGGGACCATGAGGAGGGCAAAAGCTTAAAGTGCAAGGCACAAAGTGTCCTGATTCCCAGGCAGTGTGCTGAGGGATGAGCACAGGAACACCACAGCCCTTGGCTTTTCTCTGACTGAAATCCCTCCCCAGCTGCCCCAGGGTTCTTTTGAAGTCCAGTTTGTGTTATACTTCCCCAAACAGCTCCTGCTGTGGCTTCAAAATGATGCCTGTCCAAAGGTGAGGGCTTTGTAAGAGATGAGGTGACCGTGCCCAAATGACTGCCAGGTCCAAGCCTGGAAATGTTATTTTAAGGCAATTCTTTAAAGCAGCAAACTTGCAACACAATCAGTTTGTAGTGGGGTCCCAAAGGTGGAGCTAGCAAGGGCTGCTGTGTGAATTTGCAGATTTATTTGCAATAAACTGATTTGCCTGATTAGGGTGGCTTATGAACACAGCTGCTGCTTGGTGCACGGCTTCTGACATCAGCACTGTTCTACCAGGGGTGAAATTGGCCTCCCCTACATTGTTCCAGTTGCAGGAATTTATCATCCACCTGTGCTCTGATTTAGGTGTGTGTAAATCCCAGGTAACTGCATTAACATCAATAAAGCTGCTTGAATAGATCTCTATCTGAATTGCTGCTGAAGCCTTCTCCTGTTGCTGTTGGCTATGCAGGTGCAGGGATGTGGTTGGCTTCAGCTGGGAAACACGATGCCATCCAAGTGTGTGTCTAGCATGCAAACAAGAAAATGCTGAGTTGAAACCACAATGCTCATTTAAAAGCGAGGGGGAGATGCTGTCAGGCTTTCCAGAGATGATTTCTCTTTGCCATCTTGAAATATTTGAACAGAGAGAATTTTTCTGGTGAATGTTTGCCTGGAAGTGTTTCCCTTGGAGGAGGAGAAAATGTTCTTCTCCTTTGTGGTGGTCAGAGGAAGGTGGGCTGGTTCCAGATTGGTTTTGATGGAAGAAAAATGACTAAATGAGTGTTTTTTATTTCTCATTTACCTCTTCCACTGTCACTGCTCCTCTGCTTTCACCAGCTGTATAAAAGGACAGAGAACAGTAGCTTGCTTTTCTTGCAGATGTTTATTTTGTGGGGTTTTTAAACACAAATTTTGGAAATTGGAAACATAGGAAACAACCTTGAGGATATGGGGTGGAGCAGAGCCACCTTGCACTGGTGTATGGATTTTGGGTCAGTTGTCTTGTGGCAGCAGCAGAAGTGAAAAGTTACCTGCAAAAAAGTTGTCCCAGGGAGCTGAGGGAGTTCAGCCCTCAAAGAATTTCTCCACTGAGCTGGTGGCTGCAAACCCAAAGCATTTGGGACTGGCAGCTCTTTGAACCACTTGTGATGTTGTAAAGGCTCCCAGATAAATTATCCATACAATTTCTGACTCTCACTGACCTCTTTGGGACAGCTCCCCTGAGGAGATTCTGGGGTTTTTGGGGGGCCGTATGGCAATTTCATGGATAAAGGTGCAAGCCAGTATCAGTTTGGATTGGTTTTTCATGTGTGAAATGCAGATTTTTGACTGGAATTTCTCCTGATTAGCTGAAATAGAAGGACTGGAAATCCTGTTCAAGGCAGTTCATTTCTGGGAACATGTGCTCATATTCTGGGGGCTCCAGCACTGAGCTAACAATGCATAGGTGCAGGGGAGGAGGAAAGAGGATTATTGGCAGGTTTATAATGTTGTTTTTTTTTTTTTTAATTAAGATGTTGGCTCCTTGGAGTGAGAGGTGACATCTTATTGAAGGAGAAGACTTGTTGCCTCCTGAGGTTTTCCATTGCTGGCAGGGAGGGATGTTGGCTGCATGCCCTCAGCTGGTGACAGTCTGGGCAGGAGGAAGGGGGTGCCAGCCTCGGGCTCTGGGGGCACTGGGCACCATCTCTGCTGTGTCTGTGCAGAGCCACTGTGTCCTCCAGTCCAACCCTTTGGCCAAATCCTCATTCCATTCAGACAGCTGGCAATGCTCAATATTGGGGTGTGTAACCTGCCTCCATTTTTTTACCACTGCTCTGTCTTGTGCCTCTGAGCTGGAAGCAAACACAAGACAAATCCAAGCACCTTAACCCCCAGACTAAACCATGGCCTTCCTCACACTCTTCATCCCATAGAGAACTGGAATACTGGCTTTGGACTGAGCAGAGAATGTACTTTTGGGTTGTAACCTTTGCATCTGGTGGGTCTTTAATATGAAAAAAGGTCTGAAAATATCAGTTTGGATCTGATCCTCATTCACCTTGCAGGGCCCCTGAAGCAGCTGGTGCAGGAGTTGCAGTTCAGGTGTCTCATGTGCCTGTTTTCCATGAACAGGTTTCCCACCTGGGCCGTGTCTCCCATGGCAGATCGTAGCTGGAGGTCCCTGTTGGGAATTCTGGCTGCTTTTCCCACAGGCTAATGCAAAGTACCACAGGGGATGGGAAGTGGGCAGGAATCTGTCATACAGAGGAAAGCAGAGGCCCTGGCTGCACCTTCCATTGCAGTGGCTTTTTGGCAATAATGCCTTTTGTCAATAATGGCTTGGTTTTCATTCATCTGGGGGGGTGTGTGGCACACAGCTTTCCTTGGGGACACGGGCTGGAGTGGCTCTTGCAGAAATGCCACCTGTACAGTGGTGTGAAGAAGGGGGCTGTTAAAATGAAGAATTCCAGCCTCAGTGCTCCTGTAGGTGTACCCAGGTTTGCTAAAAATAGGCTCCTTAGCTGCCTGGAAATGGGCTGCCCCGGGCGTTTGACTCCGTGCAGCTCCCCTCCTCCTTTCCCTGCTTTTGAAGTTGAATGCTTATGGATGTTTTTTAGCTTATCACAAACCCATCACAACTGGCAGTACTCCACTGTTCCAGGGCTGAGGGCTTTCTTTCTCAGCCTCCACCCATGCATGTACCTCTCGGGAAAAGAGCACGTGAAATTCTCTGCTGCTCCAGGAGGAGCTTGTCACTTCTCCATGCCTGAAAGATCATGCTTAGCATTTCTATCAGCGAGGATTTCCCACCTCCTGAAGGACCTCAGACACTGGCTGTGCCCTTGATCTCGGCAGTTCCTGTGACAGACTTGTTCTTGTGGCCTTTAGTCTTTGCTTTGAGCCCTTAGGCTTGTCCCAAGGGGCTGGAGGAGCTTGTGAAGGGGATGGTATTTCCAGGAGCCCTCCTGTTTTAAGTGTTTCCCTCCCAGAGATCACAGGGAGAAGAAAACTCGCTGTTGATACCTGCTGAGACAGAGCCATGGAATTGTTTAGGTTGGAAGGGACCTTAAATATAATTCAGTTCCAATTCCCCTGCCATAGGCAAGGACACTCTCTAGACTTCCACCAGATTTAAGGGACACCTTCCACTAGATTTAGAGAGTTCTTGCACCAGCAGCAGCAGCTGGAGGTGTCTTGTACTAATCTTGTTTTTTTTTTTTTTTGTGGGGCACATTAGGGGACAGGTCTGGCTGAGAGAGAACAACCTGGCAGAAGTAAAGGACATTTGGAAAACGTGGCCATGTCCACAGCAGCGCCCTGAGGGTGTGAGGCACTGACACAGGGGTGTTGGGAAAGGGGAGACAGAGCAGCTGTGGGACTCAGATCTGTGCTGGAATGTGTGGGCTGGGTGTGCATGTGAGCACTGCAAGAGTAACCACAGAGTGCTGGAGGCTGGGAAAACCCAGTGGGAAAGATGTGTGGGCTCTGCTGTGCCTGCCAGGTGAGCCAGGGATGGCTCCAGCTCCAGCCAGGCTGCTCTGCTCACCTTGGGCTGCCTGCTACAGCCGGGCTCAGGGGGGCTGTGTCCTAAACTGTGTTTTAAAGGTGGAGGGAGCTGGTTTGGGCACACCTGTGGGCTTCCAAGTGGCTCCTGCTGAGGCCTGAAGAGGTGTGCAGCCATGCTGGGCATGGCTCCATGGCTGGAAGTGTGGCACTGTGGCGCTCGATAAAGGAGGATGCAGGACACGTTTTATGGTGCAACAGAAAGGATTGATCCTGGTTTATTTCACACATCCCCTTTTATAGGGGTTTTAAGAACATCCCCTGCCCATCCCCAGTTGGTCAGCAACAAGTTGTTATCCTGTATTAATTGGTCACTCAACCCCCCAGTGTGTACATGGAGGAAAAGTTGTTTGTAAAAGACAGTTTTCATTTTCCTATCTAAGGGTGTAAAAACAGTTTATACAGGTGGGTAATGTTTATCACAATCCTAGAGCTCTTCCTCAGGGAAAGCAGGTTGTTTTCCACAGTCTTAGAGCTCTTCCTCAGGGAAAACAAGTTGTTTTTCACTGCTGCAGAACTCTGTTGTCACAAAGAGCTGTCAGCTTTTCATGGCTTCTGTTGGTTCCAGTCAGTATTAGATTTGTAGGCCTCTGGCTGCTGTTCCACCAGCACAGAAGTGGTGCAGGAGCTGAGACAGTGGGCTGGGCACAGCTGGAATGAGCTGCTGGGAATGGTTGTGTCTCCCCACTGCTCTCCCCCCAGTCCAGGTGCTGGCCAGCAGGTCAGAGCCAGTGCTCATGTGTGGGGTGAGCAGACAGAAGAGCCCCCCCAGGCAGGCAGTGGGGTGGTGGTGCTGCCTGTGGAAGGCAATCTGGCTGAACAGGCCATGTGCACGAGGAGCTGCTCCTTCCCCTTCCATCCCAGCACAGATTAACCCTGTCAGAGCTGCTGGAAAAAAGGTCTCTTCCCTGGAGAAGGGAATAGGGTTTCCCCCTGTTCCCCTCGTGCAGGTGTGGCTGGCAGTCCCTGCACACAAAGGATTCCCTATGAAGCCTTTCCAGCAGGTTTCTACCAAGAAAACTATTAATTTCAGGGAGAATTCTGTAGGGTTTCTTCAAAAATCTTCCAGAGGCAGGGATAGAGTAGAACAAGTAGGGAAAGAGTTAAGGGAGAGTTAATGTGCAGGACCTCTTCAGAGGGTTTCATTCCATGGGGCAAGGGACATCCCTGTGGTGTCACAACAAATCCTACAGATATAGGTGAGAACAATCTCAGAGTGCAGGTGGAGATGGACCCAAATGTTGCTGAATTCCAAGGCTTTGTGACATCAGCTGTGTCCATGGGCTGCAGCAGAGGACACCCCATTGCTGTGTCTGCCCTGTGTGGGGTTGAACCTCCTTTCCTGTTCAGGGGGTGGTGCTGACTGACTTCTCAGGGGTGTCATTGCTGTTAGAGCTTAAGGAGACAGGAAAATTCACAAATGTGCTTGGGAACAGTTTGTCTTCCTAAGAGCTTTGCTCCCTGGGTCAGGCTCTCTGATAATATCAGTGTCTGTGCTCAGGGAGGGATGTTTTGGTGGCTGCTGCGCTGCAAACAAGACAGATAAATAATAGCAATCCATGTAGACAGAGGTAATTAAAGTGACAGCCCCACTGACAAATAGCTGAGTAAATGGATGGGGCGATTTGCTAATGAAATGAGGATAAATGGATACATGGACATGCAGGATGGGGAAAATGACAGAAATATGAATTTGGTGTATTCCCAATAGGCACTCTCGGGGCTGCTGTGCAATGATTTAGTCAAACAAGGCTTTGTGTCCTAAATCATGAAGTTGTTGCAGATTGCAAAGACTTTTTTTCTTCCCTTTGGCTAAGTGTGGGATTGATCCAGAACTGGAGGAAGAGTGCAAATTCCTGAACGAGGCAAAGCTGGACAATAATCCCAGTACTGGGCCAGTGACTGTGGGTTAAAGTACACAGTACCTTCAAGGCAAGGAGATGTGCAAGCAATTTGATGAGAAGTCAAGGGAATTTCCTGTTCTTTGGTCCTCCATTTAGTAATGGTGCAAGGTACAGGAATGTTTGCAAGTGTTAGCATTGGGATGACTCAAAATGAGAGAAAACAGAACTAGGAAGTCCTAATAGCCAAATTATGCTCTCTGCAAGCCCCCAGATGATGTTGGAGTGGACAGAAAGTCCTAAAGGGGGTGTGAGCACCTATTTAAGGCTGAGGACCTGATGTGTATCAGCTTCTCTAGACCCTGATTAAGCCCAGCTTAAGCTGCTTTACATTTGGGACCAGTGCAAGAATGGTTTGAGCTCACTCTTAGACAATGAGGAGTTTCAGATCTGTGGTTATACACAGCTTGGCTGATAAATAGCTTCTCTTGGTTTTTTCCTCCCCTGTGCTGTATGCTGGGATATCCATGATTTTTTTTTTTACTATTTCAGTCAACTTTGGAGCAGAATCTGAATAGCCAGCTTGTGATCCTACTGCTCACCAAGAAAATACTTGGCAAAGATAAATATTAATCTATTAGTTGCTGTATTTTTAGCTTATTCTGGCCATCTGATGTTATTTAAAGTGTTATTCCCACCTTTGCAGCCTCTTAAGACCCTACAGCAGTCTTGCACATGCAGCTGCTTCTGGGGAAATACCATGGAAAAATCGGAGTTGTTCCACTTTTTGAGTGAAGCTTGGAGTGGTTTCTCTGGCTTTAATGGAACAGGCACCAAGTGCTGAGCAGCATTTCAACTTCATGTGCTCAGGGTGGGGAAAAATGCTCCTTTAATATGAAAATGACGTGATGCTTCTTTTCCAGAAATAGCATACGGTGTGTTTGGAGGGTACCCATTAATCTTCATTAAATTAGTGTCCTGGAAATTGGGGTGAACAGAGGTGCAGAGGGGAGGGAGTGGGAGGAGATGGGGCAGCTCTGGAGCACGTGTACCCTGCTGCTTTGTGCAGCTCAGAGCATTCAAAGTGCTGCTTGTCGGGACTTGAAGCTGAATTTTAGGGAGGGATAAGATGGAGGAGGCAGGAGAAGGAGGCAACATAACTTCCCTGGAGGCAGCATTTCTGCTCAGAGCCTGCTTTGTTTTGGTGTGCTCTTCCTTCCTTGAGATGAATTAATTTGCAGTGGTGGGGAAGCTTTTGAAGGCTGCCTGATGCCACAAGCCACACGTCCCTTTGTGTCCTGCAGGAAGGGCAGAGCAAACAAATCTGTCAAATTGCTCTCAGGATGGAAAGAGAGCAATTCCCAGCCTGGGTGGTCGTTTTGTTTCCAGGGAGGGCAATAGCAGGTGTAAAGCACCTTTTTGATGCAGAGCTGTCAGAGCATTGCCCCTGTGTGGAGCTGGGCTGTGTCCACAGTGCCAGGATTCCCTTCCCAGAGTTTGAGTCACGCCCTGGCCGTGGTTTTGCTTTGGTTACTCTGTGCTCTGCCCTGGTGTGTGAGCAGCAGGTAATAAATATTGCCTTTTGCCAGGGAGTGTCTTGCATCTTCCTCTGAGAAGTTTGTTTGCTTTGTGCCTGGGCTGAGCAGAAATCAGGGATGATGATTTCCCCAGGCCAGGGGTTCCTCTGCTTCCACTCAGCCTGTGCAGGATGCGGTGCCTGCTCTTGAGGGATGCCATCTGAGCAGAGCCACACCTCTGAGGCTTTGTGTTGATTGGCAAAAGCTTAGAAACACTTTTTGTCACCAATTGAAACTTCTCTCCATCAGTTTTGCTCTGCTGGTTCCTGTCTGGACCCAAATCTAAGTGTTCAACATTCCAGACAGGCTGGATTCAAGGGGCAAAGCAAGGTCATGGTTCATGATTTTTAAAGGATTTTTCAATATATCTTTCAGAAAAGAGAGTTTACAAAACCTGGTTCTGTGTGACTTAAAAATATTCCTCCCACATACTCTGTTTATTGTGATTTTGTTCTCGAGGTACTTTCAAGCTTTTCTGCTTCATGATTCAAACAGAAAGAAGTGGATGCTATTTCTTGTCAATCTCAATGTGTTTTATTATTTGTCATGACGTGGCAGGTAGAAACCAAAGCTGAGTTGGGATTTTTCAGCCCACAGCTTGTATTGCTGACACTGAAAGATTGGATGTGTGTGGATGGAAGAGTCTAAAACTCACTTTTCCCACAGTAGCTGGACCTCCTCAGCTTTGCTTTCTTCTTCTTGGTGCCTTTTCCAAATTCCTCTTCATGCTGAGTAAAGGGAGGTTGTTGCCACAAGTTAGGTGAGGCTTGCTAACAAAGCCTGAGCTTGGAATTTAGGAGTCTAATCCCTGTGTAAGGTGCAATGCCACAAACCACTCCAATTACAGAGCAAACTGGTGTGCACATGCTTCATCCTGAACCCAGCTGGAGTCTGCCTGCTGAGCTGGCACAGCCTTTTATTCCAGACTGCTGGGGGTAGCAGCAGAAAATCTGTGGGGTTTATTCAATTTGACCATAAAGTGAGTATTAAGAAATTCAGGATGCAAATTTTGTCATCAGTGGTTCAGGGTGCCCCTGAGATGGATCTGATGCAAGCAGTCTGTGCTGGCTTCTTGCTCTTGTTAAATATCTTTCTCATGCTTTTGTAGAGTGGAGGGGGTTTTTTGTGCCAGGCATAATAAAAATATAACCTCTGCCCCCAATCCCGCTGCTTTCATGTCAGAGCACAGTAAATGTTTGCAGATTTTGATGCCCAAATGCCAGCATTAAACCTCCTGTCAGCTGTGCTTTGTAACTCAAGCTTGTTTAGGTGTAACCTGTTCCTGTAAAAAAGGAATTTCTCCCACACTGTAAACTATTTATTTTGAGATCAAATTATGTAGTATATGGAATTTCCCCTCTGTATTACAGATAAAACAAGACTATTTTTAAGTCACTCTCAGCTGAATTAGGTGTATTTTACCTCTACATTTTGGTGCAAGTGTCTCTGGAGAGCTCACAGCCCTGGTTATTGGTGCAGAACTTGCCTGTTGTGGCAGACTCTTGTCCCTAAGAGGCATTGCAGGGCCATAAATGATAAACCCTCCTCTTCACTCCTGGGGTTTCCCATCATTTGGGAAGAGGAGGAAGGGCTGGGATGCAGGAGATGCTGGAAGTGTGGCTGGAGGGGGTGGATTGCTGCCCATGGCTGAGTGCAGTGGGCAGCTGACTGGTAAATATGGGAGGGACTGGGAGTGCTGGGATGGCTCCTGTCCAGTTCCTTGCCCTGCCCCAGGCACTGCTGAAGGCTGCTGGCTTCATGGCACAGGCTGGTTTTGAGTCCTCAGTGGCACAGCCTGCTGCTGCAGGTGCTGGGAAGCTTTAGGCTGCTTCCAAATCACCAGGATCAGAGGGAAAATGGGATCAGGACTGCAAATGAGTGAGAGTCAGAGCAGATTTAATGGATTTAATGTGGCATTTTCCTTAGAGCTAAAGCAATTAGCTCAAATATGGAGCCTTGGGTGAGCTTTAGTTCCCTTTAAGGTGTGTTTTGAAGGTTTCTTGCAAACTCAGGGCTCAGGTGGCATCCCAGCCTTCCTCCAGGTTCGTGTAGTCTTCCTTGCCTGGGTTGTGCTGGAGTTTGAAAGGAGCTCCTTCTGGGAGTTAGAGCATCCCAGCAGTGCTGGCACTGGAGCTGTGGCTGTGTTCCCTGTCAGTGGCAGCTTGTTACTGGTTTATTGGCTGAAACTGGGATGGGAGCTGCTGGGGAGTTGTCAGGGCTTAGCAAAAATCAATAGTTTTATTTTTCTTTTAGCAGAGCTGCCTCTGAACCTCTCTTTAAGGTTGGTTTCATGTCCAAATGCAGGTCCCCAGTGCTCCTCAGCACGCTCCACTGGCTCTGAAATGCCTTCTGTGGTGGGCAGCGTGTCTGATGTGAGCTGACGTGGTTTTGCACTGCTCCCTGCTGCTTCCCTGGGCTCCAGGGGAAGGAAAGGAGCTGAACTGGTCATGTTCCACTTATCTCCAGCTGTTGAAACATCCTTTTCCAGGTGGTGAAGGAACATATTATTAAGACATGAGGCCTTGCTCTTTGCCAAGGATATCGTGTCCATTTCTCTTCCCTTAAAATGTTTTTTGTGTTTAATCTCTCAGCTCTTCACAACACCCACCACTCTGACAATCAACACCCAGTTCTAGGCTCAGCACTAGGGGATGGAAAACAGAGGAGTGCTCTGCACCAGAGTGACTTCTCGAAGCTGGAGTTTATTGCAAATTAGTCATGAATCATAAAATAAAACTTTGCACAGAACCAGTGCTCCCATGGAAATTCTGGGAATGCTCTCCTGAGCTCCAATCTCATTTGTGGTGCTCTTGGTTCTTTTGATATTTGCTGGCACTCCAAGAGGCCTGGCAAGCTCACAGGAACTGACAGAAGAGTCTCTAGGGAAATATGGACCCAGGTGATGTCTTCAGCCTGGTGGAGTCATGGACTGGGGCAAAATGCAAAGGAGAAATCTCTGTGCTGGGACAGAACTGGTTGTACTGTTACTGCTTTGAAGATATCTGCAAGATCTGGGGAAGGATCCATGGCCTAGGAACTCCATCCACAGCTGGAGGAGCTGGGTGGAACAGTCTATGACAAGATGCTGGAAGGGAAGCTCCCTCTGTGTCCGGGAGAAATGAAGCTGTCAGTGAGAAGCTCCTAATGCTGGACTCAGGGTTCAGCCTCTGGAAACCTTAAATCATATTTGAGGTCGCAACAGTGCTAAATGCCAGTAAATGTCATCTCCTGCCAGGTGATGGCCTCGTTTGTGAGAGGAGATGAAGCTCCCCCACGCTGCTCACCTTGCTGGTGGGAAGCAGATCCTCACTTTGCCTTTGTTTCCTCCTGTGTGCAGCACTCGCTGCTCGTTTAGAGGAACGGGGAGATATAATTAGTGTTTATGAAACACTTGGGGATTGTGTAAAACAAATCATAGAAAAGGGGAGCTCTGCCAGAGCGCTGACAATATTTACACAACATCTGAAGCCTGCCTGTGTTGGACTTTATCATAAGGAAATACGTGCAGGTGCCAGAACTTGAGCAACTGTTAAATGCATCCTTCTGGCTCATGCTGCCATCCATGAATCCTGTGGGAATGCTCAGACATAATGCTCCTGCTGGTTGTCATCCAAAGCTCTCTGAAGGGGGAGACCACCTCGCTGCTGCTCGTCTGGAAGAGGGATGATGGATCCTCGGGGAGGCCGAAGTATCTGAGGATTGTGAAAGCGCTTTAAATTCACAGAGCTCGCTTTGCCTTGCTCTCAGTTTGCTGCTCTTGGCTTTCCCTCCCCTGCTCTGAGGAGTGGTGGGGTGGGGAGGGTTTAAACCTCCCCCTGAAACAAATTCCAGTGGCTTCCTTTCACAGCGTCCCTCTCATTTTAGGTGGCACCTCCTGCTCTCCAGGAGGAAGCTGCCTCTTCCAAGAGCTCAAAGTCTAAACACTGGAGGTTGCTTCTGCCTTCCTTTAAAAATCTGGGATTGAAAGTCTGCTCAGGGATACCACCAGCACCTCAGAGCTAATTCCTGCCCGTCAGGATGAGCCCTTGGATTCACATCCTCGTGCTGCAGTGGGGTGCCTGATGCCCCAGTGGGATGAGGCCCATCCCAGGCTCTTGCAGAAGGAGGATTTATGGGCTCATCCCTCCCTGAGCTTCCTGGGTTTGAACATCCTCTTTCACCCTGACATTCCATGGGAGGGGCTGCTGCCTTTCCCAGCTGATAGGCCTCACCTCCTTGGAGGACTTTCCCCTGGATGGGATCATACTGCAGCATCACCTCTGGCACCAGGAAGATGTTTTTTCAGGAAGGGTGGTGATGGGATTTCAGGATCCTTGGGGGAAATGCAGCCAGGATAAACATGCTGCTTGTTTCTTGTGCCTGAACTGCCCAGAATTCCATCTTTTTTCCCTATTCCTGTGCTCAGTGCTGCTTGCCTGGATCTGATACTCAGTTTTTATCAGTGACCTCCTCCACCCAGCTGCACGTTCAGGGTGACTTTCAGATGAGTGCCAGGCAAGCATGGAATATCCCTGCCTTTTAATAGCATTTTTGGGATCAAGTCAGATCCTTTTCAGCCCTAGCATGCCCTTGTGCAAATACCAGCGGGCCAGCAGCAAAATGTCCTTCAAAAAACATCTCCCAAATGGGAGACAAGAGCCCCTCTGCTCCTGAAAGGTGGAGTTTTGAGACTTGTTGGGAAGGAGGAAAAGGGCTGGTGCTTGCAAATTCCTCTGGTCTTTGAGCTCACTCCTAGGATTTAAATGTAGGAATATGGTTTGGTTTAGCTGGAGGAGATTTATGGCTTTTGGAGGAGATGGGTGAAGCAGATAGATCTGAACCCCCTTCTGAATTTCAAACAAACAAATGCTGAACGTGTTTTATTATCTTTTAATCGAGTGGTGTCTTGTATCTCCCATAGACTGCAGGTAAGTGCCTGGAATATTGAGGCACTGTTGGCTTATATTGATCATGGGGATAAATCATGAGGGATGTGGAATGAAATAAATTCATTCCTTCTGTACATTTTGGTGTATTGCTCAGGAATGAGGAAGCTCTGCCTTCCTGGAATTTCAAATGCCTTTGGATGTTTGATCAGATCCCATGTGAGACCAAGTGGTGTGTTTTGGCTCTGCATTCAGGAGGTTTTTTTTGCATTTCTTGAAGTTACTAGAGAAGCACAAAGTCCTGGCAAGAAGTGGATTTCTTTACATCCTGCCTAATGCTGAAACTCCTGTCTGGGTTTCCAAATTTTAGTGGGAACAAGACTAATGTCTGTTTTAACAAAAATAGAAGTTGGACTAAGGCACTTTCTGCTCTTCTGTGTTTGGGGAGAGAGGGAATTGAGAGGGAAAGCCAGTGAGGCTCAGCAGCATTTCTAATCAAATCCATGGTCTGATGATTGTCTTAATTTCAATTAGTGAAAACATCCTCCAAGAGGCTGAGGCCAGCTGCAGATGCTCCAGGGAATTCAGAGCCTCCTTCTCTCTGAAAGCTGGAGTGAATCTGCTGGAAGCACCAATCTCATGAATTGTGCTGGGCATGTAATGGCAATGCAGGCTTGCAGTGGGAATTACTGATAGATGGTGCTTAAATGGACTTGAGCAATCTTTCACCCAGAGCTAGATGGCACTGGTAAAAACACCAGAGCCCTGAGTGGCAGCTCAAGTCTATTTTTGATGTGCAGGGAAAGCAGGAAGGCTTAAACAGAGCAGACTGAGGAATGTTTGTTGGTTTATTAGTCAGGATTTGCTGTTAAAACGGTGCTGTCTTAAAATTTGTTGCCTTTAATTTCCCTGGAAGCTCATTGGCTTCAGTGAGAACGAAGGACAGAGATGGGAAAATCCCCCCAAGCTGTGAAACCCAGGGAGGCTGCAGCTCCATGCCAGCATTGAACAATTTCCCTCAGAAAGGCTCTTCCACACACTGGATGAATGTTTTAGTCCCTAGCTGGGGCACAGCAATGATTCCAGAGGGCTCAGTGTGTGGAAGGCCTGGCTCACCTGGAGAAATTGGGATTTCAGGCCAGGACCTCGGAGCACAGCTGTGTTGTTCTGTGTGGCTCTCATATGGTCTGGGCTGCTCAGACAGAAGCTGTTCTGCTTCTGAAAACACTCCTGGAAATGTTTGCAGCTGCATCAGGAGCTCCTGTGTCAGCTCAGGAGCTCTTTTGGATCACAGCTTTAGGTTTGACTGTCCAGCTTCTAACCCAGGATCTCTTCCCACAAAACACTGGCACAGTGTTGCTTGTCTTGGTTAAAAATGTCAGTGAAAACTTTGGTTGTGTGGTCTCAGGCTCTGGTTTAGCCTCTTCAACTGAACTCCCACGACTCCCTGTCAGTGGCTGCTGCAGGGACTCATACTGGGTGGAATTTGTGACAGTTCAGCAATTCTTGTGTTGCTAATTTGTCAGAAGGGTTTTCTCCTCTTCTGGTCTTCTGCTGCCTTCCCCATCTTTCCTCACCTTGAAGAGGGGGAAAATCCCAAACCAAAATAATTCAATCCACAGTTTTACAGCAGAATTTACCCCTGAGGCACTGAATGTGCCCTGGGGGTATCCCCTGGACACCGTGGGTGTCAGTTCTTACAGCACACCCAATTCAGTGGCATTTCTTAACAAGAATGGGAATATAAATGTTTGTGAATGATCACCCAGCAGCTGTGTTGGCTTAGAAATGGATTTCATTCAGCATGAAATCCTGTGAAATCTTAAGACAGAGTTTCTGAGCTTGTCTTCCCTGGAGAAAAAGGTGGGAGAGCTTCACACTTCTACAAGAATTGGGGTTTTAGTTTCTTCATTGGCATTTATTGCCTTTATGTTCTCTGGTTCTGTCTCCTCCCTGACATCTACTCTGAAGAGACTGTGGCAGTTTTCACACCTTGTCTTGATAATCTGCTGCTGGTTTATTAAATAACTTTTTGCCTTTAATTGAATTAAACCTTCATAGATGAGGAATTGGATGAAACCTTCACTAAACCTCTTCCTAAGGCAGGGGTTGGAGCTGAAGAGTCTTTAAGGTCCCTTCCAAGCCAAACCATTCCATGATTATTCTCTATCCTAAAAGCCTGGCACCTACAGCTGCTCAAGCAGGTGCTGCCCTCTGCTCTGCCTGGATAATTGCATCTCAGCAATCCCTTAATGCACCTCACAGCTTTGCTGTGCTTAACACACCCGAGTCCCTCTGTGTCTGTGATGATCTCCTCACCTCTGCCATGCTCATCATTATTTATGAGGCTCATGGCAGGGCTGTATTGGTATTTTCTAGGTGTTACCCAAGCTCTCAGCCCTGCAGGCTATGTTCTGATCTCCTGGCTTAGAGCAAGGAGTCTTTGTCCCACAGAAAGGATGAATTGTGAAATGAGTTCTGCTCGGTGAGATCAGATTTACTGTTCTCTTTGGAAACTACCTGGGCTGAAAGCATTTTAAAAATAAAGTTGCCTTCAGGAGTTGGGCTACCTGGCACAGATAATTTGAATCCACGAGCTAATCACTGGCTCATTGTCAGATACACATCCACACTGCTGTTATTAAATGGAGTGTGGGTAGCAACACTCCTGGTGCTCTTAGGACTTGCTGCTAGGGTTTTGTGATGAGTTAATTAGGCACCATATGAATTTCCAGGTTGTTGGAAGAAAATCAGAGCTAGTTATTTTTAGAGATGCTTCCAAACTGTCCCTCCAGAGGTGAAAGAGTTGGGGTGTGGTCCAGCTTTGTCTCAGAGATCACAGAAGCAGAGGGGTCCCTGCTAATTTAGAGNCCAGAGGTGAAAGAGTTGGGGTGTGGTCCAGCTTTGTCTTGGAGATCTCAGAGTTCACAGGGGCAGAGGGGTCTCTTTGCTAATTTAGAGTAACTGAGCTGTGAACATTTTGAGTTGTAAGGGAGCTGGAGAAATGAAGCTGTGGAGCTTCTGTGATGTCAGCATTTTAAACAACAAAAACATCCTCACCCAGGATCTCATGGATGGGGAAAGGGTCTCTGTCCAGAGAGAAGCTTCTTTCCTGTGGCTGTGCTCTGTAGCTTCTATTTGTTGTCTTATTCACAGACAGGTTTTGTCCCTGACAGTGGATTTATCTTTCCCTGCTGGCTTAGCAAATGCTTTTGTGGGGCTGCAGCTTCCCCCTGAAGCTTTCTGGGACCTGCAGATGGAGGCAGAGGTTGCAGCAGAGCTGTTGCAGGCAGTGGGGTGCAGGCTTGGCTGTGTGCACTAAAAGCTGGGTGTGAGCTCTGGCAGGTGACTGCTCACCAGGAGACTGCCCTGCTCTGAGGCTGTTAATTGATTGCCCTCCCTCCCCAAAACGAAGCTGGCTGCATTAGGAGAGCAGTTGGCTCTGCCACTTGACCCAGAGGAGCATTTCCATTAAGGTGCAGGATCTGTATCCCTGGAGGAGCAGATGGTTCCTGCCAGGGCCTGGTGCAGAGAACAAAGAGCTGCTTTCCTGAGGCACATGCAATGGGCTGAGCCAGGTGTGTGCTGCTCTCCACGGGGCTTTGCCTCTGCAGAAGAAGCAGAGAAACACTCAAGGGGCTCTGAAGAAGAGCTGTACCCACACAAGACATTTTATTTGTTACCTGACTTCATTGGGAGCTCTTTTCTTGCATTTCTGTCTCAGGGCTCAGTGCTGCTGGGGAAGGACCAGATGCTCCCTGTTTATACATGCTTTACTGAAGTGTTTCCTTTTGTTTGGAAGATCCTCTTTGAAGCTAGAAATGAAAATAGCTTTGATTGCTGCCTCTTAGATTATTTTGAAGCAGTGTGGTTAGGGGAAGATGTCCAAAGTTTAATCAGTCGCTCCCATATCTCTGTCTGGAGAGCTGCAGGAGATGGGAATTTGCTGCAAGAGCAGCTGTGGGTGAGAGGATGGGAGGAACTGTGCTTTTTTCAGTATCCTCTGTCTGGTAAAGCACCATTTGGGGAGCACCCTGCCAAAGTGGGGTGTTCAGCCAGCTCTGAGTCTGAATAAGAAACTCCTGGACCTTTGAACATTTGAATTTTCTCATGTGACTTAACAGCAGAGCCTTGAGGTGAGCTGTGATGCTGCTTGTACCCAAGCCACCTCTGAAAATGAAACCTCTCCCTGTGTTTGTACCTGTGCTGTGCAGCCAGGGGGATCTGTCCTCCTTTTTGTGTGGAGCACAGCCAGAGCCTGACACTGGTGGTGTTTCCTCAGCTGCAGCAATCCTGGGAATCCCTGCTCTGCTCAGTCCAAGCCATGAGTCACACAATGGGGTGGGGAGGGATAGAGGAGTATTGGAAACCCTGGAATTAAAGGCAGAGATGTTCAGAGGAGCTGGGTGGAAGAATCCAGCTGCAGTGTCCTGGTGTTTGTGCTCCTTGTGCTGCATCCATGGCCTCTCTGATTCCCCCTGCCACGGATGCAGTTTGTCCCTGGGATGGGCTTTTGTCACCACCAGGGGTTCAGTCTGCAGGGATGGCACAGGTGGAACCAGGGCAGTGCCATGGGAAGAGGCCAAGTGGGTGCTGGTGTCCCTGGCAGCAGCTCTGCTCCCGAGGCTGCTGCTCAAAGCCCCTCTCTTTCAGCAGAAATTCCCTTCTGGGAGCTCTGCTCTCACAGGGCTCCAACTCCAAGCTCTGCTCTCACAGGGCTCCAACTCCAAGCTGCTTTAAGGTGTTTGCTTTTCATCTCTCACCTGGGAATTCTGTGCTGGCAGGGGAGAGGGAAGGGCTGTGGGTGAGCTGGAGCTTGGCAGGCCTGTGCTGCCTGTGAGGAAATGTCTGCTCCTTCCCAGCTTTGGGAGGAGGGAGAGGAAAACACCTTGGCCTGTCTGTGCCAGCTGCAAGCCTGGCAGAGTGCTGAGAGCTGGTCCCCCGGAGCCGAGGAAGCAGCGACTTGGCGCCAAGCTCNGAGGCAGAGCTTGGGAACAAAGCACGTTTTCTGCCATTTGCAGGGCTCTGCCTTGCACAAGAACAAGCTTGCAGCAAGCCATGTTCCTGGCAAGGGCTGGGAAGTGGGTGGGATAGCACAAACAGGCTGGAGATGGAGAAATCCAGCCTCAGAAAGGAACTTTCACTCTGTCCTGCGGCGCCTCAGGCGGGGATTTGGATCTGAGGAACAGATCCTGCATCAAAGTTTAGAAGAAATGCATAAAACTGGGAGATCTGGGGAGCAGTGAGGGTGTAGCCTTGGGCTCAGCTCTGTGCATAGGTGCTGTACAACTGGCATTACAGGTCTGGCTCTGCAGAGCTCTTGTTCTGCCTCCTGCTCCTCCTGGCTGGAATTTCTGCTGGAATTTCTGCTGGCTGCAAACAGGCTCATGTCAGGGAGGGTTTTCCTCTTGTCCCTCGAGCCAACCTGGGTTGGATCTTGGGTTTGTGTGGGTCTCCAGAGCTGCTGAGGGGTGAAGAACCTGGGTTTTCCACACCCTGAGTCCTGTCCTGCACTCAGGCCAGGTGAACAACCCATTGTCCAATTGTGCATTTCAGGGGCAGTGTGGAGGATTTGGGGATGCCAAGGTGTTGCCAGCTGGCAGAAGAAAGATAAGGATGTGATACTTTCCCTGTTTCTTGCTTAGAGTCAGGGGTACAGGACAGGGAAGCTAAAAATAATCCTTAAAATAGTCAAATTCCAGGGATTCAGTCCTTCCTTCAGTCTTACAGGAGCAGAGCAAACCCAAACCCCAATCCTTTGTCCCTGCTTTCCCTCGTGCAGGATTTTGCCACTCAGCAGGACCCAAAGCAAAGCTGACCTGTTCACACTGAGAGAAGGATGTCAGAAAAGTGCTGCAATAAAATCAAATTCACCCTGATCCTCTCTGGAGGAGCCAAGAATGGGAACAACCAAAAGGAACCGAAGTTTTTTGCTTCTCCTGAGTTTTCTTGGGGTCTTTGGATAGCAAAGCAGNGAGCTGGGTGGAAGAATCCAGCTGCAGTGTCCTGGTGTTTGTGCTCCTTGTGCTGCATCCATGGCCTCTCTGATTCCCCCTGCCACGGATGCAGTTTGTCCCTGGGATGGGCTTTTGTCACCACCAGGGGTTCAGTCTGCAGGGATGGCACAGGTGGAACCAGGGCAGTGCCATGGGAAGAGGCCAAGTGGGTGCTGGTGTCCCTGGCAGCAGCTCTGCTCCCGAGGCTGCTGCTCAAAGCCCCTCTCTTTCAGCAGAAATTCCCTTCTGGGAGCTCTGCTCTCACAGGGCTCCAACTCCAAGCTCTGCTCTCACAGGGCTCCAACTCCAAGCTCTGCTTTCACAAGGCTCCAATTCCCAGCTGCTTTAAGGCGTTTGCTTTTCATCTCTCACCTGGGAATTCTGTGCTGGCAGGGGAGAGGGAAGGGCTGTGGGTGAGCTGGAGCTTGGCAGGCCTGTGCTGCCTGTGAGGAAATGTCTGCTCCTTCCCAGCTTTGGGAGGAGGGAGAGGAAAACACCTTGGCCTGTCTGTGCCAGCTGCAAGCCTGGCAGAGCTGCTGGGGCTGTGCTCTGTGCAGGACCCGTGTGCCAGGGCTCATCTGCCCCTTGTTTCCCTTCATCCCAGCCTCACCAGGCACATAAAAGGTGTTTCTCCTCCTTGCCAAAGGTGGCTGGCAGCAGGGATTTGCAAACAGCTCAGTTTTACCTCAGGAGTGATCCCAGAGCATCATCATAAGTGATCCCAGCTTGTTAGGGCTGGGCACAGGCAGGTTTGAAACCTGGGTGGAACTCAGGGTGAGACAGTCCCTGTCCTGGAGGGTTTGGTCTTTTCTCACCCTCTGGAGAGTCTGGTGACACAGCAGGGACTCACTGAGGGCACGTAGCTGCTTTTGTGGCAGCGTGTGTGGGGGCCCAGCAGGAGCTGGGAGCCAGGGCTGCAAACAAAGCCTCTTATTCCTCCTGCCCCGGCACCTCCCCGGCGGGGCAGTGGCCCCAGGCACTGCCTGGGAGCACCTCTCTCCTCCCTGGCTGCTTTGCATGGCTGGAAAAGGCTCAGGGCATGTGGCAGTGACAAGCAGGGCTGTTTGAAGCCAGGTTTCCCTGGGCACATCCTCTCCCTCCACCTCCAGCCTCCAGTGAGGCAGAGCTTGGGAACAAAGCACGTTTTCTGCCATTTGCAGGGCTCTGCCTTGCACAAGAACAAGCTTGCAGCAAGCCATGTTCCTGGCAAGGGCTGGGAAGTGGGTGGGATAGCACAAACAGGCTGGAGATGGAGAAATCCAGCCTCGGAAAGGAACTTTCACTCTGTCCTGCGGCGCCTCAGGCGGGGATTTGGATCTGAGGAACAGATCCTGCATCAAAGTTTAGAAGAAATGCATAAAACTGGGAGATCTGGGGAGCAGTGAGGGTGTAGCCTTGGGCTCAGCTCTGTGCATAGGTGCTGTACAACTGGCATTACAGGTCTGGCTCTGCAGAGCTCTTGTTCTGCCTCCTGCTCCTCCTGGCTGGAATTTCTGCTGGAATTTCTGCTGGCTGCAAACAGGCTCATGTCAGGGAGGGTTTTCCTCTTGTCCCTCGAGCCAACCTGGGCTTGGATCTTGGGCTTGTGTGGGTCTCCAGAGCTGCTGAGGGGTGAAGAACCTGGGTTTTCCACACCCTGAGTCCTGTCCTGCACTCAGGCCGGGTGAACAAGGTCATTGTCCAGCCCTGTCTAACAGGGAGTTGTGCATTTCAGGGGCAATGTGGAGGATTTGGGGATGCCAAGGTGTTGCCAGCTGTCAGAAGAATGATAAGGATGTGATACTTTCCCTGTTTCTTGCTTAGAGTCAGGGGTACAGGAGAGGGAAGCTACAAATAATCCTTAAAATAGTCAAATTCCAGGGATTCAGTCCTTCCTTCAGTCTTACAGGAGCAGAGCAAACCCAAACCCCAATCCTTTGTCCCTGCTTTCCCTCGTGCAGGATTTTGCCACTCAGCAGGACCCAAAGCAAAGCTGACCTGTTCACACTGAGAGAAGGATGTCAGAAAGTGCTGCAATAAAATCAAATTCACCCTGATCCTCTCTGGAGGAGCCAAGAATGGGGACAACCAAAAGGAACTGAAGTTTTTTGCTTCTCCTGAGTTTCCTTGGGGTCAGTGGATAGGAAAGCAGCTTTGCCTGGGTGGCTCCCACTCTCTTCCCCCATTTTTAGTCCCTTGGCATTAATGTGGATTATTTTGAAGAGTAAATTGCAATTGTCATGAATGCAAATAATATTTGGGAATTAAACACTTGAACTGCAGAGGGAAATTTTGATCTGTATGTGTGTGGAAAAGCCATGTCCAGGAGAAATGGCACGGGATGCTTTTCAGCAGGGGAACTCCTGCTAGGTGAGAACAGGGGTCTCCTCTTCTTGGGGGTAAATCTCAAGAAAAACACTTCCAAATGTTAAGAGAACAGATTAAATCAAAATTTAAGGGTTTGGATTTAATCTGTTCTCTTAACTTCTCCATGCTAAGTGAACAGATTCAATCCAAATCCTTAAGTTTGGATTTAATCTGTTCTCTTAACATTTAGTCTGGAATTAATCTGCCATGAATCTGGAGGAACAAAGGGATCATTTAGAGTTCACTGGGGGTCCCATAATGCTGATACTACCAGAATTAAATGGAAATTCAGGGGCAGGTTATCTTTTCATGCCTGCCTGCTGTAGAAATAGAACAAGTCACCAAAACAGGCTGAAAGAACAGGCAAAATCATGCATGTGAAAGGCTTTGAATGCTGCTATAATCCCTGGGAAAAGAACTTAGTTGTACTGTGGGTCAGCATTCAAGGTGTTTAAATCTGAGCAACCCATACCCAGATTGTTCCTTGAATGTGGTACAATGGTGGAGGAGTCTCTGGGTCTTAGAAAATGTCCTTGTGCAGAGAAGCAGATCCTGAGAGTCCTTCTTGCCATCCTTCTGCCCAGAGAAACCCTTTTTAAGTTTTGTGTGATTTCATCTCCCTGCATGTACAAGCTGTGCTTCTGCCCGAGCTATCAGATCTGGCGAGCCTGGGGGACACTTTCACCCCTGGATCCCTTCCCAGCCTCCCCCTTCAGCCAAGGCAACACCTGGCTGTGCTTGCAGGACCTCCTGTGCTCATGGTGCCCAGCCTCTGCCCTCCCTGAGAGCCCACAGCCTGCAGAGGGAAAGGTGGGAATCCTGTGAAGGCACATTCCCAGCCTCCAGCATCATCCCAGCTCCCCTCCCTCACGGAGATCTGATGCTCCTCCAGCTGTGGAGCCTGTTTGAGGCTGAGGGGACACAGATGGGACAAGGGTTTTTGAGGGGACACGGCCTGGGGTGATGGTTTTGAAGGGGAGGATCCTGGTTTGTGCCTGGTGCAAGGTGAAGTTCTTGCTGCTCAGGAAGGGATCAGTAGTACGAGGTTTGGTTCCTTGCCGGCTCTGTCAGAAAGCAGGTGGGAAAGAGACTTTAATGTGAGATTTAACGAGGTGCCAAAAGCCACTGCTGCAGGAGGTGAGGCCCCAGGTTGGTCTGAAAAGAGATGAGCCTGCTCAGAGAGGAGGAGTTGCTCGGATAAAGATGCGGGGCAGAATCCAGGCCCTCGTGTCGCCGTCCTGCAGCGAGCAGCGGCTCCCGCAGCATCCCTGGGACCGTTCCCGCTCCCCCTGGACCGCGCATCCCGCGGCTGCAGCGGGAGCGGCGGCCACGAGAGGGCACTGGAAGGATGCGGATTTGGGGCCGATGTCGCTGCTGGTCCCAAAGCATCCCTGGAGTTACCAGGGAAAAGCTTTTGCTCCTCTCCCCCTCCATTTGAATCATAACTCAGCGCATTGGAGCTCGGAACAAGGCTCGAATGGCGCACACCCAGCATCACTGCTTTATGCTGGTTTCTTTCCTGCCAGGAGAGTTTTCCTGCAGCTTTCACAGGTCTGTTGAATTTTGCTCCTCTTTCTTCAGTCCTGTTAAGAGTCCCGAGTCTTCCAGGGAACAACCTGGTTTTTGTATCCTGAATTCCGGAGATAAGGCCCTGAACTGAGACAAAAGGGACTCACAGAGGAGACAATTTCAAAATGGTATTTTGAGTATTTCGTCCTGTTGAGAGGTTACAATTTCTGTCTCCTTTCCCTCAATTTATTTGGAGCAGGGGATACTTGGTTTCCTGCTCCCAAAGCTAGACAGGGAGAGGTTTCCCTAAGAATTACTGTCTTGCCTGTGGTGAAAGGTGCTGCAGGAACAAATTGTCCTCCTTCAACTGAGTGTCAGAGGAAATTTGGAAACAGTTTGAAATTAAAATGCTTATTTTGCCCTTTCACTTTGGCCTTATACTTATCCTGACTCAATTTGGTTCTGATTTTTGGGCTGCACATTAAAGTAAATAACTCTATCTTGGAATATCTCAGAATTTTCATTCTGCAAAATATCTCAAGGTCTGCCTTTTATTTTTCCCTTCCAACCTGAAATCAGGAGGAAATGAAATCAACAGCTTGGGATCTCTTTTGGAGAGAGAATCCTGTTTTCTGAGCTCTTCCTGACACTGCCTTTCTGATGTTGCTGGTGTGTTGAACTGGGATGATGGCTTGGCTGGGCTGGAATGTGTTCCTAGGAAGTCTCTCACTTCATCCTCTGCCTGACATTTGTGCTGAGGCCAAGGCAAACCTCGATGCAGTTTGAACACTGATCCACACTTTGAGATCGGCAGGTGGGAAGGCTCAAGAAATATTTTATCTGGCAGAAGATTTTTGTCTTGGAATAAGAGCCCATGAGCTGGGGGTGGAGCAGGGATGTTGCTGAGAATTTGCAGGTAGAGTGATGCCTTAGGGAGCTGGAGCAGAGGCTAGATGGGGTTAAGGGAAACAGAGCGGATATTTATTGAAATGCCTTCAAAGGCCACACCCTGGCAGTACCAGAGCCACAGTCGTGGCTCNAGAGGTTTCCCTAAGAATTACTGTCTTGCCTGTGGTGAAAGGTGCTGCAGGAACAAATTGTCCTCCTTCAACTGAGTGTCAGAGGAAATTTGGAAACAGTTTGAAATTAAAATGCTTATTTTGCCCTTTCACTTTGGCCTTATACTTATCCTGACTCAATTTGGTTCTGATTTTTGGGCTGCACATTAAAGTAAATAAGTCTATCTTGGAATATCTCAGAATTTTCATTCTGCAAAATATCTCAAGGTCTGCCTTTTGTTTTTTCCCTTCCAACCTGAAATCAGGAGGAAATGAAATCAACAGCTTGGGATCTCTTTTGGAGAGAGAATCCTGTTTTCTGAGCTCTTCCTGACACTGCCTTTCTGATGTTGCTGGTGTGTTGAACTGGGATGATGGCTTGGCTCAGCAGAAATGTGTTCCTAGGAAGTCTCTCACTTCATCCTCTGCCTGACATTTGTGCTGAGGCCAAGGCAAACCTCGATGCAGTTTGAACACTGATCCACACTTTGAGATCGGCAGGTGGGAAGGCTCAAGAAATATTTTATCTGGCAGAAGATTTTTGTCTTGGAATAAGAGCCCATGAGCTGGGGGTGGAGCAGGGATGTTGCTGAGAATTTGCAGGTAGAGTGATGCCTTAGGGAGCTGGAACAGAGGCTAGATGGGGTTAAGGGGAACAGAGAGGATATTTATTGATGAGCCTTCAAAGGCCACACCCTGGCAGTACCAGAGCCACAGTCGTGGCTCCAAGATGGAAGCAAAAGAGCTTGGTCATCACATTTTTATAAGTTTTAGTCCTTTTGCATATAGGATTTTACTGTCCAATTAATAGCTTCAAATGATGAAGTTTCATCCTCCTTGCTCACTTGCCCGCCCTCCTCTTTTCACGTTGTTTATGCTTTGGGCCTGAAGTTTGAAGAGATTGCCCTTGAGTCTCCAGCTAGAGCAGGATTGTTTTGTCTTCACCACCCTGTGAAAAGATCCCAGTAAGACTTAATATAAAGCTAAAACTGCACACCAGCGCAGAACAGAACAACTTAAAACCCAAGCTATCAGAGAGAGGCAATATTTTTGACCTTTGAGTATGAAGAATATTGAGAGCTGCACTAAACTGTGCTGAGTGCTGAGCAGCAGAGCCCGGAGCAGGGGGGTAGAGCTGGACGATCCCTGCCCGGGGCCGGCAGTTCTGTCCTCGCCCTGCGGATGGCAGCGCTCCGCCTGCCAGCCCCGCCGGGCACGGCCAGCTCCGGGGCTCGGACAGGCTCGGGATCCCAGGGGAGAGCTGATCTGGTGGTTTTCCATGGGAGCTCCAGCCTGGGGTGGGCAGTGTGCTGGCAGGCTGAGCTTTGGAAGTGGCTGCTTGAAGCCCTGCGCTCAAAAGTTCTCCCTTCCTCACTTTCCCACCCAATCTGATGGTTGGTCCCTGGCTCCAGATTTCTCTTGGTGATCAATCTCATCCTTAAAAGCCTCCAGGAGCAACTCCTGGTGCTCAGCAAGCAGCAGGAGAGCTGATCTCCAGGCTGGTGCTGAGCTGGTGCTCCAGGGAAGGCAATCCCTGCAGGACAGGCTCTTCCTAGGAGGGTGCACAGGAGAGAAAATACTTTGTTGACCACTCCTTTAATTATCTTTAAATGCACTGAGCTTATTCCAGCAAAAATCCAGCACTCAGGTTGGAGAAGTTTCCTCAAGTTGCTCAATTTGTTAAAAACTCAAAGCACAAATAACCTCTGGAGAGATCTTTTTTTCCAAAGCACGGATCTTCTGTTCCAAGTCTGAAATATCTCCCTCTTCATATAGTCATTTATCAAATAATGTAACATTAAAGCAACACCCATTTCTGGTAATAAACCAAGAAATGGGAGTTTTGCTTGCAAAATAAGTTGAAGCTTTGATAATTTAATAATAACAATAAAAAAAGAAGGGGTTTTTTTCCAGTTGGCAAAACCCAGCACTGCCTGCAAAGTGGCAAATAAGCAGCTGAAGAAAAGACAGAGCCTGCTCTGTGAGGTTTAAATCAAAACATGCACACTCTAAAAAATATATTTCAGGGTTTTAAAGGCCCTGGAAAGGAGGAAGAGCAATTCATCTGCCTTGGGTTTAGAGTGGTGGCTTGGGTTGTTCAAAGAGACAGCACGTGTGTGGGAATACTCCCCTGGAAAATGAAGATATTCCCTCATCAAAGCGGGAACCTGAAAACGTATGTTGCATAAAGGGGGAAATTCCAGGCATTCCTGGGGAAATTGCAACTTCTCCACTGCAGGGCTGAGCCCGTGAAATGCTTGTAGACCATCCTGGGAGTCTGTGTCCAGGGCTGGAAGGAGGTGCAGGAGGGAGACAGGGGTCAGAATGCTCCTGTGTGAGGAGGGAAGGAGGAACTTGCTGTTCCTCATGGGTTGGACATTTCTTCCCAGCACATGCTGATAACCACAGCTCCAGCTGGCCATCAGTTATTCACAGAGACCCCAGCAGCTCAGGGAGGCTGCAGGGATGAGAAGCAGCAGTGTTTGAGCTGTTAATTGGATGGGTAAGTTCCCCTCTCCTGAGGGCCGAGATGAACTTCCCATTGACCCCACAGACGGTTTCTGGAGGCTGGAACGGAGCCCAGGGTGCTCAGGGCAGGTGGCTTTGACCAGCTTTGGCTGCACTTTGCAAAGCTGCTGGGCTGGGGTTGCTTCCAGGGGAATTTGGTGAGAAAAGGAAGGGTGGGATCCCAGCCTTGCAGAAATCAGGGGTGTCTCAGCTCCCGTGGGAGCATCCAGCCTGGTGCTGTGGTGCAGTAATGAGCTGCTGCTTCCACAACAATCTTTAGATTCTCCACTTGGGGGAAAGGGGAGGTTTTTGTCAAAGCAGAATTGGGCAGCTCTTGGCTCTGCTTCAGGCCATTGTCCACTCCTTGACTCGTCCCTACAGCCACCTCCACCATCCTGACTCTGCTGGCAGAGCTGCAGGGAAACTCAAAATTCCCTTATTTTCCCCTCAAACCACCCAACGGAGTCCAGCTTGGTGGAAGGGGACAAGGAGCCCTCGAAGGAGGGAGCTGTATCCATGGAGCTGTGGGGATGGGTAGGAAAGGAGACAATCAGGCTCCAAGGTTTGGAGCAGATGCCCAGTGATGCTGGAGGTGGGTTTGTAGGATTGGGAGTGGGTCAGGGCTGTATTTTATCTATTAGCAGCTATTTTATCTCCCTTTGGGAAGGGAGGGCAACCTTCCAGGAGGATTGTCTTTGTCTTGGGACATTCTTGGCAGTGTGGCACTAAAGGTGCTTGTTCCTCTCTGTAGTGGGAGCCTTATTCCCACTCCTGCTGAGTATTCCCCAAAATCTGCCAAACCAATGGGGTTAAACCAGTGACAGCTGCCAGGCAAGCCTTACTGTAGAGCTGATCCATGTCCTCCACCTTCCCTGTGGCCTCCCTGCTCTTTTCAAGGCTCCTTTTCTTACTCTTTGGTGTTTGAAAGTCCCCAAAACTCAAAGTCTGGAACTGGAGAGCAGCTCGCACGCTCCGACAGACCAACGATGTCCCTCTTTGTCTGTTCACTGCAAAAATATTCCCCTGCCTTCCTCGCCTTCATCTGTCCAGTAGCTTTAAGTGGCTTTCCAAATGTGTTTATCTGGAATTCTTTACATTTTTACCCTCCATCCCGTGCCTGGGAAGCGACTGGGCCCTTGGATGCTGGAATCAGTGCTTAATGTACGTCTGGCGTGCAGACTTATCTAGAGGAGATGATCCTGTTGAAGGAAGAAGAGCACAGAAATCAGTGCCCCCGGTGAAAATGCAGGTGATAAATGTACCCTGTGAGCACATTCCTGCTCCCTGTGTCCCGGCATCGCTCACAAATCCCTCCTAGGAAGAAGGAGAGGGAAGCAGGGAGCTGTAAATTACAGCTTGGCTTAATTGGCTGGCTCAGGTACAGGAGGCTGGGCTGGGAATACACAAAATATCTTTATGTAAAAGAAGTGGTTCTTAGCAGGGGATGCAGTGAAATGGGGGTTTCAAGCAGTTGGTGTCTTGTGGTTGGATCCTCTGGTGTCTGAGAAGGTGCAAACTCCAACTGAATCTTTTCCTGCCGTTGGGGCTTTCTTAATATTCCTCCCTCCCCTGTGGATTCTCCGGTGTCTAATAATATTCCTAATAAGCTGCAACGTGATCTCAACAATTTCTTTCAGTGTGGGGCATTAATAGGTCTCAGGGCACGGGAGAGGGCCTTATTTTCATAAAACTTGTAGGAACTGTAAGACCTCTGCCCCTTCCACCAAGCTGGGTTGGAATTGGCCAACAAATTTGGAAGTTATTGGAGACGGGGGAGATGAGTATGTTTGTTTTATTTATATTTTATATATGTATCCCACGTGCAGACTGACTGCAGAAACCTCATTTCTTAAGAGACCGAGCCTAAACCTTATGTTTTGCCTCTCTATTGTAATAAACCGTGTCTCCTTTTATTTACCCACCTGTAGGATTTGATGATTTCCCCTTTCCCCCCAGTCCTCAATTTCCCCATATCCTGTTCCCAAAAGGGCTGGGGCCCTTCCCAAGGGATGGTTTTGTGCTGTTCCCCAGGAGGGCTGCCCTGTAGGATGCAGATTTGTAGGTGCACATATGTTACGTTGCATTATTTGCTCAGCAAGCAAGAGGGAAAAGGATACACACAGAGAGAGCCTCTGGCCTTGCCCAAAAACACTTCAGATTTGTGGGGCTGCTTTTGAATCTGTCAAAGGCACCTATATCCCCACAGAGAAAAAACCTTTAACAAAGCAAAAATAGGAGCAGCAGGAGAATTCCCCGTACATTTAGCCCAGGAGGCCACTTTTGCTGAATTGGAAAGGATCTTTCTTTTGGGGACTGATGCTTTTGATGGCACCTGAAAACCCAGAACCTGAACCCCCTGAGCCACTCTGTTTTACTGCTCCCCAGCCCGTGTGTGCACACAAATTACCCCCTCACACATGCAGCGCTGTGTCCATGCTTCCCTCTCCCAGCATTCCAGCCCGCTTGGGTTGACCTTGTCTCTCTCAGTGATTTAGGTTTTAGAGAAGGAATGGGTAAGGATTTGCTTTGACATTTAAAGGCAATCCAGGTAATTGATAGCACTGGCAGCGTCCATCTCTCCCCCCATATATCTGCACAACAGTATCTATTTTTGACGTAGCTGACACGCCATTTCCTTTGGCAGCCCAGGGGCGGCTCATCTTTAAATTAAACTCGTCTCCGACCCCTCCGATCTGCGAGCTGTGCCGAGGCAGACACGGGTGGGGTATTTCATCTGGAGACTGTGCAGGCATATTTGAGCAGGGTGATGTATTATCAAAAGGGCTCTGCATTACTGCTAGCTGGAACCAAAACAAGCTCTAAAGTATTAACTAATGACATGGGAAGTCCCTTAGGTATCTAATCACCTTTAATGTTCAGATTTAGAAGACAACTTTAAAGGAAGAAAAAGAGATTAGCGGGTCAGGTCAGAGCACCCCTTCCCCCCTCCCTCCGCCCCCAAAATACAATTGGCTTTTTAAAGTCAAAACCAGATTCATATTTCACCTCATCAGTAAATACACCATTAAAACCCCAGCCTTGGAGCTTGCATCTTGGAGCAAAGCTTTGCTCACATTTGGAGGGGTTTGAACCTTTGGTTTGTATCAAAAGCAAAGATGGGCTCGGGGGTCTGGAAAACAAACAAAAAACCCATCCTTTGTGAGGTTTGAGGTGAACTTTGGTGCTGTCTGGCTGGAGGAATAGAAAACCCCTGCAGTGTTTCAGCTGTAGATTCCCAGGTTTTCATGCCTGTAAAATGCTTGGTCTCAAATCTGTGTGGCTCTAATCCCTGTTTTCCTCGTGCCAGAGCTCCTTACCAGGACAGAGGTGCTGTAGGACATTCCTGTCTCCTATAGGAAGTCTGTTTGGGGGAAGGAAATACTGCTTTGGCCTCCCAAGACTCAGGCCAGCATGTGGCTTGCAGAGCTGGCTCTGTGGACTGAAAAAAAAAAGAAAAAAACCAACCCAGTACCTCATAAGCAAAGGAAAGCTCTTGTCAGTAAATTCACTTTCCTGCATGGATGTGGACCCAGCTGTGTTCCTCTGACTTGGGTTTGTGCCTTTCAGCCCTGGGCTGTGCCCTGGGCCAGTTCCTGCCTCCCACACCAGCCTCCCTCTCCAGCTTTGAGGGAGAGCAGTGAAATTTGTTTTCACCTGGGTATGTTGCTGTTTACAGAGCTGCCTTCCAGAGCTGCTTCTCCAACTTCAGATCGGGGTTTCCAAGGAAGATGAACAAGTTTTGGCACCCCAAGCCTGCTGAACTTTGCTGCAATGTGGATTTTTGTGCTCTTCTGAGGCTTTCTGGCAGTAGCACACGAGCTCAGCATTAGCCACACGCCTCAGTGACTTTGGATCCAAATATAAAATTTGCAGGGATTAAAGTGATTTCCAACTCTGGATTTCACTGATTTTTTTTCTTCTAGTTGTGCTTTGGCATCTATGCTAGAGATTTGGGCTTTCTGGGAATTTTTCCTTCATTCCTTTCTTTTTTAAGGGTGCCTTGCAATCCTGAACCCTCCAGTATTTCCCCCAGATTAATGGAACCTGGGAATGCTCAGCATCCCTTCAAGTTAGATTGAAGCTAAAATCCTGAATTAACATAAAATCTGATTTCTTTCCCTTTTCCTCATTCTTTGACACTCTTCAGAAACTGTTTAGGTACAAACCAAATAATTTGCTCATAGCCTTTTATGGTTTTCATGCAGAAAAAATGACTTAATTAGCTTAAATTGTTATTCCTTTCTTTTGAGAGTATAATCTTAGGGTAAGAGTTGATACTTCTGAAATACAGAGAACAGAGTAAATAAAATTGGGAGCTGACCAATTCCAGGGCAAGTGTGATGAAGAGAAATCAGACCTAGTGCCTTTTATTCTTTATTTAAAATTTTTAAAAAGCCATACAGTCACCGTCAACAAAAGCTGTGGAATTGTATCCAAGGTTCTGCATCCATCCAGGGATTGTGATGACGACAGAAGTCACAGGAGCTCTGCTCTCATCTCATTTGTTAGGGTGTCACCTCTCCAGACATATTTATAATTTTGCAGCTTGTGGTTCCCAATCATTTATTCCTGTTAGATAAATACACGGCCGTGGGCTTTGGTGACATCATGGTAAACCAAGGGAGTGCAGGCTGAGGGCTTTGGCATTGTGTGGCTCTGGCTGGCAGCTTTCCCCACGCCTGTGTGGTCACCCCTGCTGGATGGTTCCAGGGGCAGATGGTTCTGGGGTAAAGTGGGAAGTGTTTGTGTTCCCTTCTCCCTCTTTCTGTTAGACTGGCATTGGTGCTGAGGTACCAGCTGATGCTCAGTGCACCCAAAGGGGCTCTATAAAGAGCTGGAGATGTTTCTTGGGACAGGAATTGAGGATTTTGGCAGCCAGCACCTAAACTTGGAAGAAGAATTGAGATAATAATGCTGTTTCAGGGTTTTGGGATTGTTTTTTTTATTTAATGCCTTGTGCCCATGTGTATCTGGCACAGCGAGGGAAAGGACACTTTATTCACTTCATCTACAAAACAGGCACCTTAAATCAAGTATTTGAATGGATAACAACAGGTGAGAGTCTCTTTGCAGGTACTTATCTCCATAGGCCAAATTCTTACAGCTCTGGGGAGAGGCTGGGGGATTACATGTGAGAAATGAGCCCTGCAAGGGGGAATCCACCCCGAGCCAATCCAGCAGTGCTCCCTGTCCTTCCCTGGGGAGGCACTGAAAGCTGGCTGGCACAGCTGCTGCTGCCTTCCTGCCCTGCTGGAGCTCAGCCTGTCTCAGTCTTCACTTTGCATTATTCAAGCCCAAATT
>VXBC01004456.1:97568-110482 GCA_013399945.1 Ploceus nigricollis | reverse complement strand
CGCTCCAGCGCAGCCCCGAGCAGCCGGGAAAATAAACAACGCTCTGTTTTATCTCTTTGCTTTCCCCCTCTTCGGTGAAATTCGCGGGAGGGGGAGTGGATCTGAGCATGCGAACAGCTGCTTAAAATCTAATATAGACAAATAGACATCTTGTATAACATTAAGTTTTAGTAGGCAACTCATTTATTCTGAAGTGCGCTGGCGAATAGTTTGGCAAAGAGCTTTTCTCCCTTTTTCCTGTTCCTGGAGAGGAGCTGCAGAGTTTGCTGGGCTGAACGGGGATTTGGGAAGGAACGAGGTGCTCTGTCCGTGAAAGTTTCCCAGCCCTCGGCTCGGTCACCTCAGCGCTCCGGGCTGGGGCTGGATCCCCTTCACCCAGGCGAAAAAAGAACAGGAACAACCCCCAAACAAAATTAAACGTAGAAAGAAAATCGTGAGGATAAATGGAATATTTAATATTTGGATAATTAGGGCTTCTGCAAAGAACTTTAGAGAATATTAACGCTTACAGCGTTCGAAGTGCTAAGTTTTGGGGTATCCCCTTCTTTAGGCTTGTGCGATATTAAACTAAAAAAGCCTGGCACGGGATATCTTTAATAAATTCCTTAGGAAAAGTGGATTCCGCCATGGGAAGCTGCCGGGGATGGAGCAGGGCACTCTTGCCTCGGCAGGATGGTCACACGGACTGTGCTGTGCCTCTGTCAAGGAAAGGATAAGAATATTAACAATAATTATTATTATTTTATAGGAATGTAAGTATTTTATAGGAGCCAAGAGAACAGAGGCAAGAAGCAAACCCGTGTCCAGGCAGCCATGGGGAGAGCAGATCCAAACGAGAGGGTTGGAGTTCAGGGGGAATAAAAATTAAAAGGGCAAATAATAACTAGAAAACTAAGAATTATTCGTGGAGGTGTGTGCTGGCTGCTGTTTCCCACCGAGCTTGCCTCTGTCTCTCCTCTCCAGGCGACGGAGCCGCCGTCCTCCCCCAAATCCCTCCCTGGAGCAGAGACTTTAGGGCTGGATACGGGAAAAAGGGGGAAACTACAATTGTTTGTGAGCTCGTAGGGATAACAGGCCCTCTGCCCCACCACTGCTTTCTCCTGCCCTCAACGTTTATTTGCACGGTCAAAAATTCCACGGGTTACCGAAATTTTTTGTTTAATTCGTTATGTATATTTACATTTTTTTTTCCTCGTTTGTGCTAAGACGACCTGGTGAATTACTAGATGGAAAACAGTCTGGGTGCCAGGATAAAGTTTTCTGCCGGATCAGGGGTTTGTTTGTTGGGGTTTTTTTCTCGCAGAAACCAATTTCTCGAGCTGCCCGTGCGGCGGCAGTGAGTGAATTCCCCACTGGATTTTACCGCTTGGGAAAGATGCAATCCGAGGCTAAAATACGGCTGGGCTCAAGCTGCGGTCCTTCCAGGGGGTTTTTAAATAATAATTAAAAGGGGGTTCTTTATAATAATAATTAAAAACCCTAAAGTACACGCACACACAAAAAACCCCATACCTGACCCATTTAGGAGGGGAAAAATGTAGAAAGAAATCTGCAGCGTGATTAGAAAACGCGGGTTTGGAGCAAGAAGGGAAAAGAGAACGACGAGAGCTTTGGGGAAAGTATCAACCCCGCTGTCTGAGGCTGTTCCCATCCCCTCGTTGTGCCCTAGGAACGGAGCAGCCGCCGCGGTTCCGCGGGCCGAGAGCAGCCGGGCCGGGAGCTGGAGGTGATTTATTGTGTGTTTGTTTGAAAGCGTTCCCCCCAAACAGAAACAAACCATTGATCTCCCTGAAAGGCGCCCAGCCGCGGCCCTGCAGCGCGGGTGCTGCGCGGGGGGCGCAGGGCTGGGCTCGGATGTTTTGTCCCGCTGCCCGAGCCAGGGAATATCAATTTTTCCGCCCGAACCCTTGGCTTGGCGGGGGAGGAACGCTCCTCTCGCTTTAAACCCGGCTTCATTTTGCCGCTTAAGAAGGCGAGGGAGCCCGCCCGAGCACGGAAGGTGCTGCCGGGTCTGTTATCCCTCAATTATAACTTCATTAATATCTCTGCTCCCTGGGCAGCAGCGCCTCCGCGGAGCGGGAGCCGGCCCTGCCTGCGCGCCGGGCGGCGGAGGCAAAGCGCGCAGCTCAGCGCCAGGTATCTCCCTTCTTCTTCTTCTTCTTCTTCTGATTGTTATTTTTATTCCATCCGCCGTGTCTGCTCCTCTCGGCGCATCCCGGATCCCTCCCTGGCGTTGGGAAGCGCCCCAAGCCCGAGGTGTTAACGAGGGGGGACTAAAGGGCTGCGGAGCGGGGCGCGGGGCGGCCCCGGCAGTGCTCGGAGGAAACGCCTTGGGTTTCTTTACGGGCTCATTTTCTCCGAGGAGGATTTTACTGCACGCGTAAAGAATTTTGAAAAGGAGCGGTAAATATTTTCTCTTCTGGCAAGTTATTTATTGGCATAAAGAGAGGGTTTGTTTTTTTTTTTTTCCTCTCTCCCCCTCTTTATAAAGCTACATGTGGTGACCATATAGGATCAGAAATAATGTGGCCTTTCTGGGTTTGAAGAACTGCTAATGTCATTAAAGGTCTTCCTAACACGCCAGCTAGGAGTTCAAAAAGCCTCGCCTTTTATCCTGAGCATATATTTGGTTGTTTATAAAGTGCAGACTTCCTTGTGCTTCAAGTGCATCGGGAGGATTCCTTAAAACTCCGTAGCCGGATCTGTTTTCAACTATATTCTTCTTTGGAAATTGGAAATCGGGCTGTTTAACTGGTGTCTTTCACACTTCTTTGCTGGCTGCTATTTTTATACATTTGACCGCAGATGAGCTTTTCCCCCACACAGAAGCAAACAAAGAATTATCCCCTTTGCCTCGTATTGCAGAAAATATCTGCGCCGACCACTAATTGTCCATTAGCGCTAATAAGTGGCTAAAACAATAGCAGGAGATAACCCGAGCAACCTGTCTTCTTTATTTTAATTTGACTTACTGAAGTCGGGAAGGTTTTTGACGAAGACCCGACTAGACGTATCCAGGGAATCTGTGTACTAAACTTTTGGACTGTTGATTTTGAGGGTCACTTATCTAAGCTAAGTTCAAAGTGTCACCTGCTTTAATCCCTTTTCTGTCATGCTCGGAGAGACTCCACACAGCACAGTTCGTTTCTCAGAACGCCTGGAAAAATCTCTCTGTCTCGATTATTATTTTTTTTTCCTCCCCATTTTCCACTCACAAATAATACGTTTAAGAATTTCTCCCCTCGATTCTAGACTTTTGGGGAAAACTCATTTGAATTCAATTATTAATATTTTCCGGGCATGCTCTTTCAGTGTGCCATTTGTAATATATTAGGATGAATTATATGTTGGGTTTTTAAAAAAAAATAAAGGAAGGGGGGAAAATGGCAAAAAAAAAGGAGGAAAATCCGGAGAAAAAAGGCCTATTCTGTTAAATAGAAACAAGATGTTCAAATATAGAATACATGAATTTGAAATCTGGTGTTTTCCACTCTCGGATGCTGATGGCGTTAAAAAAAAATCTACTTCGCTGCTTCTGCAATTTAAATCTTTAGGTAGAAACATAAATTATCCACCGGGATATTATTTTTAATTAAAATTCTCTTTCCTGAAGGAGTTGTTTTTAACTTCTCCTCGGTTTTCCTGAAGATTTTTCTTTTTCCCTCGGATTTCACATTTTCATTAATTGAGGGATTCTTAAGACGTGTCTTGCAGCGGGCTTGGTGTTTTTGAGACTTTGACAGAAAACAGCCCGCTTGGTTTGGTTTGGGTGAATGGTTTTGGGGAAAATGCACGGTTTTGAAAAAACTCGGAGTGGAAAGCTTGGAGCTCCTCAGACACATCAATGAGCAGCGTTCACACACACACACGCAAATCCCGTGTTTTTTCAACGAGCTCTTGAATGTCAGGCTCCTCACTGGGGCTTTGGAGGGACAATCCTAAATTTAAGCCTCTCCAGCCGGTTAGAGGCACCTAAATAGAATCGGAGAAGTGCTGAACCCTCACAAATCCGGGTGAGGACAAGGAGGACAGCTCTCGTTGATGGCCCCGAAAGTCGAGCCCTTTTCCCCTCGCTGCCTGCATGCGGCTTGAGCTGCCTTTATCGTTTCCTCCCAGAGAAGAGCTGGAGCATCAAGGAGAAGTTCCTCTGTATCCCGAAAATCGGGGACTTGAAGCACTCGGTGGAGTTCCAAAGGTTTGGGAGGGGCAGGGCACCACACCTGCTTTATGTGAGATGGGGAGAAGGGCTGAGAGGAGCCACCTCGGGCACTCAGCCCCCCATTCCCGGGCAATCCTGCCCCAGCTCCCGGCTTCCAGAGGTGTTCCTGGGGCATCCACACCACAAAACACCTCCTGATACCTGGGAGCAAACACTCAGGTGCTGGTAGAAGAGAGCAAGTGGTGGAGGAGCCCAGGATGAGGGGAGCTTGGCAGGGGACATTAAAGGTTCGAACAGCCCCAGGTTTTGCTGTCTTTTGGTTTGGTGTTCTGTCTGTCAGAGGTGTCCTCTCCTGCCACTTCAGGCTAAAGAGGCAACAGCACTTGAAAAGTAGTAAAAATAGATAAAAACTAAAGAAAATCAGCTGCTTTTTTTATCCTGGGAAATTCTTTTAGGAAGGGAAAGAGGGATTATTTTGGTAACTTGAAGCTGGCGAGTACCAAGGCAATGTCCTGTTTCCTCAGGGGGGTCCTGCTGCAGTGCCTGCAGCCCTGCTGACCTGCCCGTGCTGCTCTCTGCCCAGTGCCCAGCAGATAAAGCAGGCAGGCAGGGACTGGCGGCACAGACAGGATTCTAGGGGCAGGTACATCTGCTCATCCGTCTTAGTGGCTTCATGGACTTTTTTCCTCTTTCCTGTAATTTTGGAATCAGTCATTCTGCTATCAGTTGCTCTAGAGATGGATGAGTAACACCAGCGAGATAAAAGAGTCAAGCCTCCCTTTCCTGCGATTTGGCTGCTTTTTGTTAACAGTGCTGAGTGCCATTATTTCCCACAAGAGACATCTGGAAAATCATCGATGTGTGGTGGAGAAAGTGGCTCTTCTCTGCTCCGTGCTCCCCTTTGATCCAACATGGAGCACAATTCACTGCCTCTTGAGATCAATAGCTGCCATCCCAGGATATTTTTCACTCTCCTATGCTGTGGCTGATTTGAACCACTTTAAGAAAATATGAATGTTAGCTGCTTTTTGTCTTAGATCGTGTTTATTTATGAATTGGTGACAGCAAGGCCGATGCCAGGAGGAGAATGGCATGGACCAGCTGGATATCATGAGCACAAACATTGGAGTTGTTCCTCTGGGCTGGGTTGGCTTCACCTTTGTAACAGCACACGACTGGGGATTTGCAAAAGTCTGGGTGGCCGTGGCTGGGCTCTGCAGCCTCCCAGAATCAAAGCACAGATCTCCAGAGCCAACAGCATCAGCTGTAGGATTTGAGCTGAAGCTGCCTACCTGGAGCAGGGATGGTTTCAGAGCTCTTCAGACTGGGGATCAAGAAGGGGGAGCAGAGCAGGAAGGGATTTGTGTGTTGGAGTTCAGCAGGAGCATTAAGTTGTGCTCAGGTCTTCCTAACCAGGAGGGGCCACGCTGTGATTTGTGGGCTGTGTGCAGCACTCCAGAGCTTTGGATGTGGCTCCTGACCCGGGGATTTGTCGTGGCCAGGCAGTGCTGGGCTTAGGCTGGCCCTGGTTTGGTGTGGGCACGAGTCAGGGCTGGCATTAGACCCAGCCTTGGATCCCTGAGAGCTCAGTCCCTGTGTCACTCACTCTCAGAGCCTTCCCCACCCCTGTTTTTTGATTCCTGAGTGAGAAGACACCTGGGTGGGTGAGAGTGGCTGGGTGAAGCTTTTCCTGGAGCAAGGCAGGTCTTGGATATGTGAGAAGCCCTGACCTACACATTCACTGCACGGACTGGGAGATGTTTGCCTGCTCGGTACCTCTGCTTCCAGCACTAAATCCTGTAGTACTCGACCTGAAAGGTCCTGCTAATATGGGCAGGATCAAGCACAGGCCTACAAAGAGCAAGGGAGGTCATTATTTTCACAGGAACTGCAAGTAGGACCCTAAATCTTCAGAGGAGAGCAGTGCCTAGAAACCAGCTGTCTCATATATCTGCTGTGCTGAACTGGTAGCAGGGAGGGGAGAATAAAAATGTGTTTTGCAGTATAATATTGCTTTGTGCCTCTAAAAAAGGCTTCTAATTTTATGTTTTAAAGGCAAACATTGCAGCTAATTGAAGAGCAGAGAGGGAAAAATGGATCTCCTTTTCTAAGTGCCAATAAGACTGGGTTCTGGGCCAGTGGTTCTGTGAGAGGTCTCCATTTACTACCTGTCCTAAACCTCAGGTATTTTAGAAGGAAAATGCCTGCCATATATTAAAGAGAAAAGTCATTAAATGGATGTCAAAAAAAAAAAAAAAAAAAAAAAAAAGAAGTAGGACAGAGAAAACCCATATGACTGAATTTATGGCTTGCTTAGGAAGCACAAGGTAGCACTGAGAAAACATGAATGGGAACAAGGGGGCAGAGGAAAAGGCTTTTACCACTTGCTGCCTTCCCAGTGCTGACCTCGGAACAGGTCCACCAGGATGGCAGTGTCACTGTCCCAGCCCTCCTCCTGCCTTTTCCCTCAGCCCCTTCACTTGAAGAGCAAAACCCTCCTCCTCCTCCTCCTGCTCGTTTTCCCTGGGAGTTGGATTAGGCCCCATGCCCAGAAAGTCGCTGGGATTTTATTGCTCTGTTGAATGCACCCATTTGCCTCTGGAGGAAACTGCTGAAGCAGCCCTGAGCCAGCAGGAAAGTCAGGGCTTTGTGGGCATCCAGGCAGGAGCCAAACTAAACGAGCAGGAGGCAAAGGGAAATGCTCTCAGGGACAGTGGATTAGGAGCAGGGGCTTGGCTTTGGGCAGGAGGATGCAGGAAGAGAGAAATGTGGAATTTTAGCTGTCACTCGGTGGGAGGGGTGTCCAGAGTGTGTGGTGGCAGAGCAGCAGCCAAGGTGGTGGCACACCTGTGGGCAGGTTAGAGCTGTCCATGGGAAGAGCTGTCCTGTTCCCCAGGTCCCTGTGGTTCCAGAGGCCTGGGCAGAGCTCAGAGCCTGAGGGTTCCCTCTAAATCAGGGAGTGGGACTGAGCTGGACAGCAGAGACACTGAGCTCAGTAATGCTGTCAGCTCCTCTTGAACTTCAGGCTTTCCTTTTGGACATCCAACTGGAATGAAAGATCTGAAAATCCCCTCCTAGAGGGCATAACCTGCCTAACCCATTTCAGTTCAGCTGTGAGGTGCTGTGGCCCTTCATGGGATCAGCCTCAGGGGTGGGCTGGGCCATGGCACGGGCTGGTGGCTCCCCAGCTCTGCTCAGACCAGCCCAGGAACCCCCAGAAGTGCTGTCCCAGCTCTGTGGTGCTGCTGTTCCTCAGGCCCAACCCCCCCATCCCATCTGCAACCCCCAGAAGCTTCAGGTGTTTTGGAGGAAGGGAATCAGCCAGCACCAGGTGGAGCAGTGACTCCCACCCCTCAGTGAGCAGCAGCAGCTGGATGGAACTTGCTTTGTTGGTTTTTCTCCTTAGCTTTGTGCCTGGTTTGCTGGCCCAGCTCAGCTCCAGTGGCAGCCCCTGTGCAGAGGCTGGGCTGCTCCCTGCCTCTCCTCCCTCCATCTCCCCAGCTGCTGGCTGCTCAGACCCAGCAGGGTCTGGTGTGGGCTGGGCAGGCTCAGTTGAGCTGATGGTGGATTAACCCCATAAAAATATGGCAAAGAAACTGGATTTTCTGTCAGATCAGGCACTGAGCTGGCCATTTTATGGCTGATCCCACGTGGCTCTGATCCTTTCTCTGACTTGCAGTGGTTTTGGTATGACCAAGACAAGGGAGGTGGCTTCCAACTCTTTGCTGCCAAAGGACAGGCCTCAAAGGGAGGTTTGGAAAGGACAAATGAGTGGTGAAACTGAAGAGATTTGCCTGTCAAACTCATTCTTGAGAGGATTTTCTGGTGTCTATCCAGAGGTTGGTGGCTGTGTGTGCAGCTTTTCTGATGGTGCTCCTCTGGGGATTCTCTGAAAATGGGAAGCAATAGCAGCAAGAATCCTGCTCTGAACTTGGTGGGATAGACAAAGAGTTTGGGAGGGAGCAGATCTGTTTTCTCCTCTGCTACTGATGTGCCCTGTGGTCACCTCATCTTCCCGTGCCTGCCTTGTCCCATCCTCCTGCCACAGGAGCTGTGGAGAGACAGGCCCAGCCCCTCCCCATGTGTCTGTGGGATGCTTCACACGGTGGTGTCTGTCACGGGGTGGCCTCTGGACTCTATCACAGCCCTCCTACTATTAATAATCCAGAGGATTAGAAAGATAAGCCAGTTACAGCAAGGCTCGGGCCTGTCAGTGCTGTCCATGGCTTGTGGTATCTCCTAGGTGGGGGAACTGCTCTGCTCTGTTTATTTACAGTCCATAACTTTGCAAATGGCCTAATAGAGGCTCAGGTTTTACTTCTTTGCAAACCCCTCAGCGTAGGAGACATCTGTGCTGACAGAATTATCTGTTTTCTTCTTTTTTTTTTTTCATTTTTTCCCCCTCTTTACCTACAATGGTGCCTTTAAGGAGAGCTGGGCTTTAACTGGAGGCTCGGATGGATCCCTCCCCCTTGGCTTGGGGGAGGATGCCTGACAAGTAGCATGGAAGTAAAATACAGGCAGGCTGAATCCGTGTGTCTCAGCCAGGAAGCCCAGGATGCCATATATTTAATTTCTGTTTCATCCCCAAGACTCACAATTACTTTATTTATCTCTGTGTGGAGCACAATAAAACCCTGCCTTCTTCCCCGGGCTGTATTTCAGCAGAGGCAGCTGCGGGTTGAGGTGTGTGTGCCACCCAGCCCCAGGTCCCTGCTGGCCTGGCATGGCCGGGGTTCCCGGTTATCCCGTGCCAGGGGGGCTCCTGCAGCTCCCGTGGGATGTGCCAGCGCTGCCCAGGCGGGCTGCAGGATCCCTGGGGTCACGGCAAGGTGAAAGTTGTTTATTCCCGGCTGGAGGATCTAATCCGAGCCGGAGCACAGGGACAGCCCCTCGCTGACTGATCTCCCTCTAGGGGCACTTTTCCTTTTTCTGCTGCGGTACTAAGTGGATTTTGTCTCCTGGCTGATACAAGAGGGGTTTTTTTTCCCCTCTGGGAACAGTCGTGGTGTTCCTTTTGCAGAGGGGAAAGACAAGCTCAGAGCAGGGGTTTAAGAGCCAGCCTGGCCCCGGGGCTGAGCAGTCCCCGTGCACAGCACAGGGATGATGCTCACACGTGCACAGATAAATCCCTGCTCCTTCCTCCCTCCCAGCCATGAGCTTTGAGTGAAACCAAGCAGAGGGTTCCTGTCCCCAAAAATTTAGGAGGATTTGAGACCATGCAGCTCCTTCCAGCTGTGGGACCTGGCTTAGCCCAGCCCTGCAGCCACACTGGAGCTCAGTCACACATCTCTGTCTTCTCTCTCCTGCTCTGGGATTTTACAAGGGGGGTTTAGGAGAGATGCTCTGTGTGTGGAAAGAGGGAATGAGGTGCTTGTAAGGAGTTTTCCAGCGTGGCAGATCTCACCTGGGATCAGCACAGCCATGCTGAGCATTTTCAGTGCTGCAGGAGAAAAGAATTCCCAGCCATGCCAGAGAGGCTGGGCTGCTTGTGCCATGGGAAAAGGGAGGAGAAGGAGATGCTGAGGAATCTCCCTGGGCTTGCCGTGCTGCTGGCATGGAGGGACAGCTCCCTGACTGTGTGGCTGCCTGCTGGGTTGTATGTCAGCCCTCTGCAGCGACCTGAACTTTCTGCACCTTCTTCCCCCTCTTTGCCATCAATCCAAGAGCGTTCCCTGCCCCACTGGTGAGATCTCAGCCCCCAGTGCCCCCTGGCTGCTGTGGAAATGTTATTATTCCATGTTCCTGGAGAACAGCTTTGCCCTGTGGTCCCTCCTGGCTGCTCTCAGCACGGGCAGGGGTGCAGCAGCCCTTCCACAGAGTGAGCTCCCCCTCCTCAGCCACCTCCTCTGCCACAGCAGGCCTCAAAGGGAGGTTTGGAAAGGACAAATGAGTGGTGAAACTGAAGAGATTTGCCTGTCAAACTCATTCTTGAGAGGATTTTCTGGTGTCTATCCAGAGGTTGGTGGCTGTGTGTGCAGCTTTTCTGATGGTGCTCCTCTGGGGATTCTCCTCTGGGAACAGTGCCTTGTTCCCAGTCCTTGTGGCACAGGAACTTTGTTTCTAGGAGTGACAGCGTGGAAATGGGACCAGACACCCCAAAACTGAGGATGGAGACAGGAGAGATGAATCAGTGGCTGGAGGCAGGTCCAGGCATGCAGGGCTCATCCCCTTCCCTTAGGGGAGCAGGCTGAGCACTTGCTCTGCACCAAGCTGGCATCTTTGGGAATGACCCCAAATTTATGACCTGGAACACTGAGCACATCCCTAAACCAGAGGGATTTTCACCAACAAAATAGATTCAAGAAGGATTTATTTAGTTCCTTTGCTCTGGGGTGGACCTGGATCCCTTCACCACAGCTTTGGATGTGGAGCAGTGCCCAAACCATGCTCCAGGCTGTTCCTACTGGCTCGAGGTGCTGTTGGGGTCTCTGGAGGGTGGCAGTGGGGCTCTGGGCAATTTCTGGACCCAGAATTTAGGGATCTTATGGAGATTCTTTATTGGCATCTCCCCAGACTGGATCTCTCACCCCAGTGTCTCCAGGCTCTTGCTGCTCTCCCGTTTGACAGCGCTGGGGCAAGTTAATAAATAATTCCAGGGGGTCCCTGGGGTGGCACAGAGCAGCTGACACCCAGGGTGACCCTCCCTGCTGCTGGCTGCCAGGTGACCCCCTCAGAACACAGGAACCATGTCTGGGAGAGCTTGTCCCCACCCTGGGAGCCAGGTGCAGGGCTCTTGTGACAAGGGCACTGTTACAGGAGAGGGGAGGCTTGGGGTTTCACACTGGGATTTGGGAATGTTCCCCCACCCTGTTCCTCCTGAGTAGTTGGTCAGAAGTGTTTATCAAGGGCTAGAAAGGAAACCTGTGTGTATAATACCCCAGACCAGAAAGCCAGAAAAATCTCCATGAAACCACAGGGTCAGCCTGGCAGATTTGCAGCATTAATTTACTGCTGGCTTAAACAAATAGAGGCAGGTTTGCACTCCTGCCTCCTCCTCTGCCATCCCACACTCCAGAGAGCAGCCAGGACAGCAGCCAGCTCTGCTGTCAGGTGCTCTGCCCACCTCTGGATGCTCCTTGATGCTCACCTCTGCCCCTGTCACACCCAGAGGAGAGGCTCAAAAGTGAATTCCCAGGAGCCACAGCATCCCCACACAGGATCCAGCATCAGAATTCCTCATTTTGGAGTGAAATTTTGAACAATGTATCCCTCAGCATGGATCTCTGAGTTCCTGCTCTGGCTCTGGTGATGCCTCAGGTTTGAGCTTTTATATTTTTCACATTCTGTGCTGCTTTAGTGTGTGGGTCTGGGCTTCATATTAGGGGATGGTGTAGAATAGCAAGACAAAACAATTCCTTCTCTAGCTGGGCACCAAGGACAAATGATCCAAATCTCAGGCCCAAGAGCACAAACAACGTGGGCTGAAGAGAGAAAAACAAGGATGGGATTTCATAACCTAAAGCTGTAATTGCACAATTAACTCCAATGTGCAAATGGAGCAAAACTGATCAAAGTGAGAGCCCCCGTGACCGTTCCTGATGATGGAGCAATGGTTCCTGCTGGAATCCCCCTCCCTGTGAGGGCAGGGGGCTCAGGAGTCTCCTCATGAGCTGCTGAGTTAATTGTCCCCATCGAGGCTCTGAGCCTGTGGTGGATGCAGGGAAATGCTGCTTGACTCTGACCCCACTTCCCCTCTGGTGCTGTTAATTCTCCTGCCCCTGTGCCTGCTGCTCTGCCTTCCCTTGCAGCTGACAGGGGTGAGGGAGGGCAGGAGGCTGGGGAAGGGCAGGGCANGAGGAACTCAGGGATCCATGCTGAGGGATACATTGTTCAAAATTTCATTCCAAAATGAGGAATTCTGATGCTGGATCCTGTGTGGGGGTGCTATGGCTCCTGGGAATTCACTTCTGAACCTCTCCTCTGGGTCTGACAGGGGCACAGGCATCCTGCTGCTGTTGGATAGTCAGGAGCAGCTTAATATTTAACTCAAATTCATATCAATGCTCCTAAAAACATCCTCACTGAGGGCCATTCTGCCTCTTTAGGATCATAAAACGTGGTCCTTCATGTCTCCTTGGACTTCCCTTTCACATCTGCTCTCTGTAACTGTGTGATCTGAAGATGAGTGTGGGAAGGGGCTCAGATATTTCAATGTGTGATGAGAGGGGATGGAAGGTTTGGATCAGGGGCCAGCTCTGAGCTGTGACAGGAAGGGTCTGTGGTGGTCAGAACTTGTGATCCATGCTTGAGTCTGCCTTTAGGGAGGGGTGCTGTGGCTTTGTCAAGTCTGTCACTGAAATCAGGATGTTTTCCTTTGGGAAAGCAGCTCCATGGGAGTGGATGGATGTCACACAGCATGAGGTGCTCTGGGAATGGATGTTCCTGCAGGAGCTGGAGCAGAGAGCAGCATTTCCACTGCTTCCCAAGGCAAGAGTTGGCAGCTTGGGATATCTTGGGAAGCTCCTCTGCATATATATACACAGATTTTATAATATACACCTTTTAAAAGTTACAAATACATTCTAAAAAATCCAAACAGATATGAAATTTCTCATCACCATATCAGAACTGCTCATTTTAAAAAAGAAAAAAACCCCATTAATCTTTATAATGGGGCCAGTGGGTCAGCACTGGCCTCTGCAGGAAGGTGACTTTGCTGTGTGGGTGCCAACTCCAGGTTATTTGTCTTTGCAGGAATTGCAGGTCTGGCCCAGTTTGTGTTAGCAGCCCACTGTAATCTCCTTGAAACCCC
>VXBC01004456.1:67404-86627 GCA_013399945.1 Ploceus nigricollis | reverse complement strand
GCAGCCCCAAAACCAGCTCGAACGTGGGGAAACGGCAGGGCCGGTCCTACAGCCCCGCGTGGGTGCGAACACCCCCCTCAGCTGGGCTTAGAAAAGGAGAAAAAACCCGACAATAATAATTTAAATCGGTTAAAACGCTTCATAACAAGCCGGCACAGCGCCGGGTGCTGCAGCCAGGTGGGAGCTGAGCTGTGCTTGCTTTCCCCTGAGCCAAAATTCCCCCGAAAGCAGCCGGAGCAGCCGGGACAGGGAATTATTTCTGTGCTGACGAGTTTGCGAGCCCGGCTCGCTGTGCCTGCCGCCCAGGGCTGCAGCCAAGCGCACGCTGCCGCCTGTAAAGCCGCCAGCTCCAAAGGCGGAGGTTTGGCTCTGGAATAAACTCTGCGACTTTCCCACCGTGCGGCCGCGCTCCTTGGCTTTGCAGACGGGATTGATCCGGACGGGAGAGCGCTGTGAAAAGGAAGCGAGGCTCTGGCAATTTATTTTTTTCTTATTTTGTTTATTTTTAATTTTTTTCTCGTTTCTCTGGGGTAACATTGAAATTTTTTTTTCCCCCTTTCCTGCTTCTTAATAAAAATGGGGAAAGTCCCGGGAATCGGTGAGGGATGCGCTGCCTGGTCAGGGATATCCCGTGGTGGGGGGGAATGGGGTATTTGGGGGACGGAGGAAGCGCTGCTGGAAGAAGGATCCGGNTTTTTTTCCCGTTAAGTCTCTTTCAAGCTGGATTTATGTTTGTGTGATGAAATGCCCCTCTGTGTTTAACATTCCCAATGATCATTTGTTTCCTTAGCTCCATTACTCCTTTATGAGAGCGCCTTTCGCCCGGGCATGTTTAATCATAACCGCTTACGCAATATTTTCTTTGGGATAGATTCACTCAGCCTTATTACATATCAATTATTTCCTTACAACTTCGTTCCACACCAGCTGCTTTGTTATCTGGGCCTGCCACCCCTTCACCCCCCCGGCGTGTGCTGGGAAGGGAGGGAGACGTTTGTTTTTCCTAGGATAAAATACTGCTAATAATAATGCAGATTGAGTGGAAGGAGAAGGGGGGAGAAGCCGGGCCGGGGATGCTCCGCGGGGCTGCGTGTCCCTGTCCCAGGCGGGACCGCTGTGGGTCGGGGTTCCTTCCCCCCTTTGGAGGGACTCCCCGTTTCTCCACGATTCTGCGGCTCATTTTGGAGCTGCTCCGCTGTGTTTGCGCCTCCCAGGCTCCGTGCTGGCTCGGAGCAGAGATTTCTGCTTCACAATCCCCGGGGGAGCTTTCCCCACCCAGCCTCCCGCCGGCTCCTCCGGCCGCCACCCATCTGGAAAGGACATTTCCAATCGATTCGAGCCCTTCCCGCCCGGACTTGAGTTCGAAATCATTTCAGTGCGAGTTTTATCGGAATTTTACATCGTAAACACGCTGCCAGATTTGGCTCCTCTCTCCGATGCCGGTTTTGCTGGGCTGCCCGGGCTGGGCTGCGCTGGCCGCACCCCAGGGCGCTGCACGGGGACTGCCGGGGTGGGCTGGGGGAGCTTTTCTCCTCGCCCAGCTGGCAAAGACAGCAGGGAACCATCCCGACAGGAGGGAACCATCCCTCACAGGCAGGGAGAGCCGGGCCCTGAGATCCCGCCGTGCTCCCTTCTCACCTTCTGCTTTCCACCCTTCCAGCCCCAAGACTCGAGTGACAGACTTTCATTTCCCGAAGATTTCTTTTCTTTTTTGCTTTTTTCCTTCTTTTTATCTTTTAAAAAATTTTATTCTCCCTGATGCCGAAGAACCCGAGATCCTTTGGTTAAGTCGTGTCTTTATAGGGGAAATATATATATCCATTTATGTGGGCTATAAAGCTGCGCTGGGGAAGGGAGAGTGACCTGCTGCAGTCCTGGGTCCTGCGCGATCGTCACTCGCTGGGACAGGGACTCTGAACCGGGACACCCAGATTTGGAGGGTGTCAGGAGTCCCGGCAGGATACGCTTGGGAAGCGGGGGGGGGTTAATTCTGAATTTCCTGGCTCTGGCGAGCTGCTCTCTCCATCATCTTTACGCGCACACACGGATATGTGAACAGATGACTTGGCACCGGCGAAAAACACTTAAAATAATGCCTCTGCCTCTGGCCAGGCCTGTGTAAATATCTCACTCTCCCACATGCCCGCCTGGCTTTTCCTGATGCTGCGTTACTTGATCACAAATACATAATTTGCGCGAGTGTGTGTATACACGGAGCCGCTTTGATCTCGGCGCAGAAATGCCCCCCCTCGCCTTCGGAGGGGCTGCAGCCCCGAGAACAAAAGCGGAGAATAAAAATGCTCAAATAACACATTTTCAAATGGGAAGCGTGTGTCGGCTTCCTTGAGTGGTTCTGGCACTTGGAAAGGGGTGGGGTGGGGGGGAAAGAGGCTTTATTGAACATATAAATTTAAACTTAGTTACCGCTAACAGTTGCCTTATAAAAGGGGTCCATATAACCCACATCCATTTTTTTCCTGGAGTCCTCAGGCGCGTTTCCCAGCGCAGCCGATCTCTTGGCAGCGCCAGGCTGCGAGGAGCGGGGCTGGCTGCGGGCTTTCGCAGGGGGAGATGTTTATTTTTCAGTCATTGTTGGCTCCCTCCCCTGGATTATTTTACTGCTGCAGATTTAAGCCCTTCTACTTATTTCTCGATTCTCTGGCAGTGCTCTCTGCAAGCTGCTCCCAGCTCTGCGCTTTCTCCCTTCGCTGCGTCTCGGGGTGGTGAAATTACAGGGTACGAGGGAAATGTGTAAATTATAGGGTTTATTAAAATGTAGGCGAGCGTGGCTCTCTAGGCGAAACAGATGCAGGATGGCTTGAAGTCAGGCAGCCTGACAAACTGCAGAACAGCGGGGCAGGGGAATCATTAGAGGGACATTTCCCGCAGGGAGAGAGGAAGCGGCCCCGGGGTGCCGGGGGGAGGCTCTCCCTCCAGGAGCCCCCTAAAACCAGCACAGATTCCCCCTGGGGAACAGCGAGGAGGTTGATCCCAGTGAAGTGGATGATGCCTCTGGGTGTTCGGCCCCTAAATGCCTCATCCCTTCTCTCCCAGTCCCAGGAAGTCCGAGGGGCTTCCCCCGCTCCCTCCCCACCCAGCCGCAGACCCGGCCTCGGAGGTGATGATTTATTTAGGCTGAAGCGTAATTCTCAGTTTATAGTTTGGCTTCTCCAATATTAACCTCAACTGCTTTTATGTGAATCTCAGGGATGATGAAGGGACTTTCTGCGGCAGGAGAGAGCTCTCAGAAGGACCTTGAGGTTTGGGCACTGAAGCTCCCTTTTCCCTCTTTCCCTCGCTACAGGGAAGAGCAAACTGGCAGGAACAGGGCTGGGATGTCGATACAGAGTGGGGGAGCGGAGAAAAAAGCCCTGGATGAGGTGGGCTTGGTGCTGCCCCGGCTCACAGCCTGCAGCAGGCTCATCCTGGGAGATGGAGGTGGATGAAGCAGGCTGAGATCACACCAGCAGGGCGAGGGCTCCTGGCAGGAGCCCGTCCAGCTTTCCCTGAGGTCAGCTGGAGGATGGATGTGCTCCCCTCGGCAGGGCAGAGATACATCCTGCATCTCTCGGGAGCTGTTGTCACCCTGCCAGAGGAAGGACAAATATCCAGCGATCCCTTCTCCTGTCACTGTGGGACCTGCTGGGAAGAGATCCCGTGAAGGGAATCCTGCGGGTGTTCTCTCACCGCTCCTGTTTCGACACCTCGTGGAGCTAATGAAGCCTTTATTTATTCGTGTGCTTTCTGTTTGTTTTGGAGAGTGTCGAAGCAGCGAAAAGTAGACAGGGGTTAACAAAGGAAAGCGTTATTTACTAATCCCCTCGCAGCCTCCATTCGAGGTAACCCAAACACCATCATAAAAGGAGTAATTAGCAGGGTACTGAAGTATTCATTTCATTCTTGTCTTCTCTTCAAGAGATTGGTTTGGGGATCTCAACCAGCCTGGTTGTTTTACCACAATGTGGCCGTCGTCCCCTCCTGCTCCTCGGGCTGTGAAATGGGGAGGAGGGCTGCCCACACCTCTCTCCCCTGTAAAACCAAGCCTTCCTCGGTTTTACAGCGCTGGTTATCAGTCCTGCCTCTCAGTTTACGTCCTGCAAACTCATCTGTAAGCTCAGCTGTCATTTTTCCTCCCTATTTTTGATTTTTTTGGTTGTTTCTCGCCACTACGTTCATTTAAGAGGAACGCGTGTACTCGGAAATGGTCCTTAGGCAGCTTTGCGAGCAGCCCTCTGTGAGGGGAAGTTGAGACAGGTCTGGGTAGGAGAGAGTGCAAGAGCAGCTGGAATTTACATAAGGATGTGGGAGAGCTCGGACTGAATAGTGGGAACGGGGAAAGAGGCCGTGTCAGCAGGGACCAGGAGGAGAAACCTCCTCCACGAGCTCCATTCCTCCTCTAGGGAAGTCCTTGCTCTGGACAGATGCAGGAATTGCTGAGAGGTTTCTTCTCTCGTTCAGGGAAGTTTCCTAGCTGAAATGCCTTTGAAAGACAAGCAGATTTGCAAATAAAGGACTGTCCAAACCTGCTCTTCAGTTCAGCTGTCCTCTTGAAGCAGGGATGGGAGTCAAAAGAGGCTGGTTGCTGAATGGAGGAGTGCCTGATGTGATGCAGGGAGAGTTTATGCACTCAACAGTTGTGTTCTCAGCGCAAAGAGGGGGCTTTTGTGCTGCTTGATATTTCAGCAAAAGCTGAAGAGGAAATGAAGCAAACCCGTCTGTGTTTCCAGAGGGAATTCTGCAGCATGCAGGCTGGAAATATCTCCCTCTTTTCCCTTGGACTCCGTGGCTATTTTTATGTTACTTTAGATCATGATCCTGGGTTCTTGGGCTGCTTCTTCTGGGGTGCTAGTCTTTCTAAAAACAGAAAGAAATTTCTATTCCTAGTAGTATTTTCTTTCTGTTTTTGACTGTTGGCTTCTTATTTTTAATGAAGTTTTTTTGGTTTTGTTTTTGTTTTGTTTTGTTTTGTTTGGGGTGGTTTTTTTGGGGTTTTTTTTTTGAGCCAGTGAGGTCACCTTTTCTCCTTTGCTGAGGGGAAGGAGACCTGTGCATAAATGCCTATACTTTGCCTCCGTGCTTATCTCAACCATACATAACTCTCCCAGTGCTCCACTGAGTTGTGAGCCGCTCACCCCTCGGTGGGGAGGACCAGGTCCATGTGTTTGGAAACACCAGGACAGCCGGGCAGGCAGGAGCTATCAAGTGTGAGGGTGATTAACTGGATGGAGGCCTCCAGGCTGGAGCAGCACGAGTACAGGGCTGTGAGGATGGAAGAAGACAAGTGTCAAGTGCTGCCTCTCAGCTGTGCACGGAGCTCGTGTTATTCCATGAGCTAATGCCCGGTCACCCCTCGTGCTCGGCTCAGATGTCCCCAGCTAAGGAGCTAAACAAAGCAAAGGTGCCAGCTGAAGCCTCCAGTTAAAATTGGGCTGTTAGAGCCTTAACTGCACTCGTGAGGGGAATCCTCCTGACTGATGGAAGAGTGCAGAAGGCAGGTTGTGTGCGGGAGGCAGCGATAAAACAGGATTTATCCAGAGGGAGGGAGATCCTGCCTTGCTACCGAGCAGCGCTGAGCTGCTGCTGCTGAGCGCAAGTGCCTTGGACTGCTGCCTGTGCTCTCTGCTTCCCTGGGCTGCTCCTTCTGCTGCAGATGGATCCATCAGGCTCTGACTGTTTCCACTCCTGGCCCATCCATGTCACACTCCAGAAGAAGGAAAAGGTCCTGTAACTCAGGGGTGGTTCCTCTCTTCTGTCGTCTGCCTTTGGAGCTGCTGCACTGTGGTCACGGAGTTTGCTTTGCTGCCATGCTTGGTGGGCTCAGGGTGTCTCAGCCCCACATCTGGTGCCACAACAGTTGTTTTGCTTCCATGGTTCCTGCCTGGTTGAGGTGGGCCTGGAGGGATGTGAGATTTGCCATCCCAGAGCAAAACCAGTGTGGCCACTGACCCGAACTGGACACCAGCATGAGCGCTGTGTTCACACTGGTGTGCACACCAGTATGGGTACTCACCACATATTTTATCCCTAAAAATGCCTCAGCCTGTTGTAATGATCCTGGCCTCTGTGGAAATGAGCAATGCATCTCTGCTGTCTGCTGCTGTGCCTCCAGTTCCTCTCACAGCCACTTGGGACCCGACATCCATTTCAGATCCAAAGACAGAAAAGACTGAAGGGTTTTATTGTGTGATACACGAAGGACAGACTGAGAATTCCCAGCCAAGGATCAGCAGAGGTGAAAATGAAGCAAAACTGAAGCAGAGGAGGGATTGATACTGGTGGGATATCAGTGACAGTGGAACTGGCTTTTCCATCTGAAAGGAAGAGCAAGGATGTGGGAAGGGAAGAGGTCTCTGAGTCCACTGTGGGAGAGCAGAGGCTGAAAGGAGGCCCCAGCATGAATTCTTCCCTTCCCACTAACTTGGAGCATTTTCTCTATTCTGTACAGAACGTGATACTCTCTCAGGAGTGACCCTGCTGACCTCCCGCCTCCTGATAGGATGGCGAGTAAGTGAGTGCAAAATAAATGGCACCAAATAGACCTTTTCAAAGAGAACGAGGGAAATAAATCAGGTTATTCTGGTGCAGCATTGACAGCATGTCAAAACAACTCCCCAAAGCGTGAAACTTGGCTGGGGAATGGTAATTCCACTGCCATGATCCTCACATGCCAGATGTATGGCTTATCATCATGTCTGTCTGTCTGTCTGTCTACCTGGCTGCCTACCTGCTCTTCCTGCAGCATCCAGTCTTGGAGCACACGTGGGTTTTTTATGAGCTTGTCTCCCATTCTGGAGCAGAAAGTGGGGTCTGAATGGGTGAGGATTACTCAGGGAGGAAAGTCTGTTAGAATGTAATAGCTGGGCAAATGATCTGCTGGGCAATGCCATGGCAGATGGGTGGTTATATTTTATTTCTATTTTATTTACATTTTATTTACAGAAGCCCTGTTGTCTTGCTGAGACCCATCAGGCAGGTGGGTGATAGCAAACCCTGATGAATGCTGCACTCTCAGCCTGGTGAATTATTGTGGTATCCAGGCTTGCATTAGCCAGAGCACCTTTCCAGCTTTCCACAGAGCAGTGACAAACAGATCTAGAGTCAAAAAACCCCCACATTGCAGTGTGTCCTGTCGAGCCCCAGCCTTCAGGATGCACACAGAAAATCACTGCTTGCTGATTCCACCAGGAAACTGGGCGACGAAATCCAAACGTGAGGAGCCCCTGGCAGGCTCTGAGCATTGATCTGTGCTGATCAAGGAAGAGCTGATGAACGAGGTGCAAACAGAGAGCTCCACAGCTTCTCCTCTGTGGTTCTCTGGACACACATCCCTGGATTTGCTGTGTCCAGGAGTCTTTGAGGGGGAAGGCAGTTGTGGATTTCATGCCTGTGAGCTTCAGGAGCGGAATAAAGAAGGCTTAGAAATGCTGCTGAAGTTAGTTAGTATATTGGAACATTCCTGGAGATTTCTGTAAGTCCAGAAAAACTGTAGAAAATTATCCTCCCCAGGAATTTCCAGGGCTAAAGGCTGAGCTCACTTCCAGTAGTGCAGCTGCTGTAAATTTCTACTAATTAGCAGAAGGCTGAGCAATCTGGGGAGTAGTTAATGTTTTGGCGTTTGTGTGCTTGTTTGTTTTTCTCTTTGGAGGATAAGGGGGAAATGGATCTGCGCTGCACACTGGATCTGGTAGCAGGGGGGTGTTTCTGGTGCCAGTTTGGAGCAGATTTCCTGGCTGTGCAGAGCCTGTTTGAGCACTGGGGCTCAGGACACGGCCAAGGTCTTCAGCACACAGCCTTTGATCCCAAACAGACCCACCAGCAATCCTGTCCAAAATCCACTGGGAATTTTGTGTTCCTGGAGGTGATCCTGGAGCTGTAGCTTCCCTAGGTGGGGGATTGTAGGGATCTGAAGGAGCTATAAACAAAATTGCTGCTGCTGGTGAGATGTAGATGGAACATGAGCACCAGAAGGACTCGGATCAGCAGGCATGAGTTTAGAACGATGCCTCCTCCATGAAGTCTCCCTGATCCACAGGGATTGGTTCTGCCTGGGCTGAAATTTAGTGATTTAGGACCGAGCCATGCAGGATTCTCTGTTCCAAGAGTAGATAAAAGCCCTTTCTTCTGACTTCAGGTGAGCCTGGAGTAACCAGTGTGGTCTGGGGGAGGAGGAGTGAAGAGGGAAGTGTCCTGCAAGACAGGAGCAGAGCCCAGGTTCCGTCGTTTCCCAGTCCCAGGAGTCCCACCTTGTTTATGGTACCAATAGCCCCTCTCACCTTGGTTTATAAGCATCACACCTCAAATGAGAGCAAGGGGAGGTGTCCCACCTGACCCTGCTGGGGGTGGAACTCCTGGCAGTCAGATGGCAGAGCCCTGCTACTGCAAGAGCAGGGAGGGCTGGCAGAGCCTGGGAAGGGGCCACCTGCCTCATGGAGCACAGGCTCCCACAATTACAGGTGACCATGGAAGAGCTGCTTAATCCAGAGGGGTCCCCAGCACATCCACCGCAGGCTGCAGGCCATAAAACACTTCCCAACACCCTATAACAAATTTAAGACCCTTAGTACAAAAGAGCAAAAGCCACAAAACCTTGAACACGCAGGAGAGATCAAGGGCATTGCCAGTGTCCTGGGTCCCAGCAGTAGCAGGGAAATTGTGAGGTGAAAATGTCCAGACCATCTTAGGAAGTGGACCATGGCCCACCCCACAGAGGAAAAGCAAGAAAACCCCATCAGTCCTGCCAAATCTGACCCGAGGGGAAATTCTTTCCTGAATACAGGCCAAAACCCAAAGTAATTGCATATGTACTCTTTAAAAATGGATTTTATTTAGGAGAAACACATTGTCATCATCATCCTGTAAACTGCTCCAAATGTGTGCCGAGGACTTTCCGTAGAAAGAGGAGTGGAAAGGCTGCAGAGCTTTGCAGAGATGCTGGGATGAGTGAGGGACCTCCATCCACACAGCCTGGCTGGTGCTGGAGGGAGAACCCCTGCACCACCCCAGGTTTGCTGGGAAATGAGGTTTGACTTCTCTGGAGCTGCTTTTTCTCCCTCGCAGGAGTCCCCTGCCAGCTGTGGTGCACTGGATTGATGGCTCAGAACCAATGCCAGCCTTCTGCAGTGAGACAGAGCTTTGTGAAGGTTTCCTCAAGGTCCTGGCCTGAGGAACCTCGCTCAGGGCTGGAGATCCACCGTGGCTGGTTGAGCACACAGCAGCCGCTCTGTGCCTCTGCTGAAATCCCCTCTGAGGCACAGGGCTTGTAAAAGCCCCAGGCACCATTTCAACCTGACCAACGAGGCTGAAGGATTTGTTCTTAAGGCAAATCTGCTTCTGTTTCCTGCAGTCCCAAGCCCATTTCTCTCTTTTCCACCCTTTGATTGCACCCTCTGCTCTCAGTTCAGGCAGCAGTGGCAGTCAGAGCTATCTCAGGCTGCAGTTCCACCGTGTCTGTGGAAGCAGATGGATTTTAGAGCATTTGCCAGAAAGATTTATCCAAATTAGAGCTTCCAGCCTTGCAGAGCAGCCAGCTCTGTGCTCTGGATAGAATTAAGAAGGGCTGGGAGGGAGTGGATAGAGGTTGTTTTGCTCTCTTCCCGTCCTTTTGCAGAGCTGTGTGATGCTGAAATTCCTTCTTTTCACAGAGGATGAGCTCACCATGAATTCTCAAAGCACTTGTCCCACCCAAATGGCATCACAAAAGACATCAGACCACTCTGTCATTTTACAGATAGGTTCACAATTGTTAAAAAAAAGGCTCAAAATCACACAGAGGTGTTGGAATTTTCTGTCAGAGACCCTGAAATTTTGCCTTTCCTAGGAAGGGAATCAGGGCTCACATGACTGGATGCTGGTTTGGGGAGCTCTGGCAGTGTGGGATGTGCTGCTGGCCCTGAGGACACACGGGTAGTAAGGACATCATGCACTAGGGCTGCACAGACACCACTGATCCCTTGGGAATCTGCTGGGATGAGCAGCAGCTCTGGCACCCAGGGCTTCCCAAACTGAAATGTGGCAATTTGCATCCCACTGAAACCAAAGCAGACACCAAATCTTGATGTTCTCTTACAGCTGTGCCATGGCACTGAAGAGAACTGATATGTTCAGGTCTGTATTTTCAGGTCTATTTTCTGTCCATTTCATGGACAAATATTTGGGGCAGGATGATCCTGGCTGGAGACTTCCTCAGGGTGAGGTCTTGGCCCTGCAGCCGTGGGGTTTGCCACGGGGAGATCTGTCCTTCCTGTCCATCCCAGGGACCTCCAGCTCTGTTCTGGCTGAGCTGAGGAGCCTCTCTGGCCACAGGAGGTGTCTCACAGGCAGCTGGGGCAGCAGCTGTGCCCTGGAATTCAATCTCCTGGTGGCAGGAAAGCTTTGGCAGAGGGAGGGCTGTGACCAGCACGGAGTTTCCAGCATCCCTGCCTGTCCAGCAGGGATATCCAAGGCAGGGCAACTGGCTCAAGCTGCAGCTTCACAGTCCTGCCTGGCCCCAAATCTGCTCTGGGTGGACATCCCCACTCTGAATTCCCTCTCGGGCTGATTTCTGAGCATGCTGAGCTCTCAGGCAGCTTGGCTTTGATGGGAGCCTTGCTGCAGGCATCAGCAGATCCAGCAGACCCAGCTCTCAGTGGCCATTCCCAAATCAGCCCCCTCTCACCCAGTAGCTGCAGAAAATACAGAAACACAATTTAATGCCAGCTCACCTGCTAAAGCTGGAGAGCCAAGTGCTATGGAGAGAGTGTTGGAGTGTTGGCATCTATTTTTTTTTTTTAATAGAAGGATTTCATTTCTATGTATTTGGAAAGAGCAGGTTAAAAGCACAAGTCAGTGTTAAGTTAAAGCGTGCATACGAGAAATAAAAATAGCCCGTGCTGGGCTTGGTGGAGAGAAGGGGAGCTTGCACCATTTCCATTAAAAATGACATTTAAATGGAAGGTGAGCTTGAAACTTTGACAGGACCATGCTCATCCCCTTTGGAGCCTGCTCCTGCAGAGCCAGGGTAGAACAGCTTTCCCTGCTGATGATCCCTTGCTGATTTTTGTGTCTCTCTTGAGTGTGGGGAAAGTCCACTGAAAAGAAAAACAACTAGATTTTTTTTCCTGAAATACCCCTATCAAAACCAGCTCCTACAGACAAACAACCCTCCTGCCAGAGATCTCATTTAGGAATAATTGATGTGCTCCTCTTTCCTCTTTTCTGTGATGGAAAAGAGTATTAAAGGGAGTGCTCAGGTGCCAGCCTGTGTCTGAAGATGACATGGGATATTTGGGCTCTAATAAAGCTCAGTTCCTGCGTTTTCAGCACCTGCTGAGCCTCAAGGCCGGGTCTGGAGACACTGCCTGGCATGTGAGTCCCAAGTCCCCAGGGTGGCACTGAGATTTGCCTTTTCCCACAGGGCTGGGCCTTGCCAAGCTGCTCCTTCCAAACCCACTCAAGGGAAATCAGGCCAAAAAAGTCCTGGAAAGGAAAAAGGCGTGAGAAGAAAAGCAAAAAAAAACAAAAAAACCCCAAAATGACTGAAAACCCCTGTAAGCCCACACCTCCCTTCCTCTTCTCCCTGGTTTGGAGTGGGTGGTTTGGGGGGTGGGAGATCTGTTTTCACTCAAGAGCGGGGCCATCCTGCCGTGGTGGGGCAGAGCTGGGAACATCCCCACGGGCCCTGCACCCCGCTGGGTTGAGGTGGCTGCAACCCCAAGCCCACGGGCTGGGCTGGGCCGGGCAGAGCCCTGGGCAGGCACCAATAACCCTGGGCAAGGTTCACTCTGCTCTGGCCAGAGCCGGCCCCGCCGAGCTCCGAGCCCGAGCCGGTTGTAGGGGTCAAGCTAATGCTGACACTGGGGCCTTTGATTGTGTTTGATTCATGTCCCGACACCACGGGTAGGTCAGATGGGCTGTTAATCCAGATCCCCTTCCCCCTTCCACGGAGGAAAAGAAAAGGAAAACGAGAAATAAGTTTAGTGGGTGACTTCCCAGCTCGCTTCAAGGCTTGTGGTGCCAACTGGCTGCAAGCTCTGGGTGTTCAGAAATGCATTTCCTCCTCCTCAGTTTGGTTTTTTGGGGGTTTTGGTAATGGTTTCTGGGGGGTTTTTTGTTTGGTTGTTTTATTGTTTTTGTTTGTTTGTTTGTTTGTTTTTGGTGGTTTTTTTGTTTTGGTTTTTTTGAGTTTTTTTTAGTAGCCCGCTGACTAAAATGCGTTGGAAGGAAAAAATATCTCAGCTGATGTGTGGAGCAGAGTCTGGTGGTGAGGTGGCTGTAGCCTGTTTCAGGAGGACCTGGGCTGCCTGGGAAGCTGTGGTAGAAATGGGGTCTCTCTGCTTTGCCGTTTGCATTTAATCCCAGGGATTCCATTTCCATCTGATCTCGGCAGCTGGAGGAGGAAGGTTTGGTGCAGAACTCAGCATCACCACCCGTTTTCTGTCTGTACAGAGCTTTTGTCCGCTTGAATGTGCTTTTGCATGCGATAGGGTTTTTTTTCCCCAGCTGATAAAATGTATTTGTGTGATAAAATGTATTTGGTGTCGCTAAGAGGCCGGATAATCAGGCTGTGGACGTGCTCAGGCAGACACACAGGGTGGTCAGCGCGACACGCCACCCTCGGCGGGCACTCCCTGGGGATGATGCTGCGTGGGAGAAGAGCTCTGCGATTCCTTGGGATGCGGCGCTTCCCCAGCCCGTGCGGGTGGGTGGGAGCGAGCAGAAGCTGTCGCCGCGGATTTGGGAAGGAAGAGGCCGGGAAGCAGCAGCCGAGGGGGTACCTGGGGCGCGACACCCCCGTTGGAGGCTGAAAATAGCGTCAGGCGGGCCCTGGGCTGGGGAGGCTGCTGTGGGCGAATGACCAATTAGGGAATCTTTGTCAGATTCGGGAAAGCCGAGATAAGTCCCTTTTATCAGCCTATAAAAATACCACTTTCACTTATCTGGAGCTACCTACGCCGCCCAGCTGCGGGAGCCGGGAGGGGGGAGCGGAGCCGCTCCGCAGACAGAGGAGGAGTTTCGGATGGGCTTGACAGCCAGGGGGGTTTGGAAAACCCTTTTCTGCTGGAGAACGAGCCCTCTCCCCTCACCTCGCTTCCCCCCGGAGCCCACCAGCTCTCCTAGCCGCAGTCTGCCTGCGTGGGGAATCCAAATCTTCCCTTTTCCTCTTATTTCCACCTTTTTCTCCCGGTGTGATGCCGCGGGGGGGGAGCTCGCCCAGGTGGCAGAGGAGCCGAGGAGTTCCTGGGGCAGCGGCGAGTGGGGAAGGGGCACCCACGGGCACGAAGGAAGCCACGGGCTGCTGGGTGGGTGGGAGCTGGCCCCACTCCCCCTTGTGCACTGAAATTCCCGTATTTACATGGAAATGCTCAGATCCACGGGGATCTATCCTCCCCCCGAGGCCGCGGGCGGACACGTGCGTGGGGCTGGGTGTTTTCTGGACACCCCAAAAATCTCTTCTGCATCTGTGCCTGTGCATCTGAAGGCATCTCCGCCCGGATCCCCACACGCAAACAGAGGATCAAGACGTGGAGAGAGTGCTAACATGAATTCCTACTGTGGGAAAACATGCTGCACTTTGATTATTTTTTCTGTGGTTTCCAGGCTGTTTGGGCTGTAGGAAAACGAGCAGATAGAGCGTGGAGGGGGGAAGAGAAACCCATCAGGCAACCCAAGTCACAGCGCTGCTTTCTAGGTTTTTGAGAGGCTGTTGGGGAAGAGAAAAATGCGGGGGAAATATGGTTTTCGTTAAAAAAAAACGCCAAGCAGTTTTGCTGGGTTGGAAAGAGGGCAGAGAGGCAGCTGTTCCCCCCTCGCCCTTTATCCTCCCCACATCCAGGCCTGCAGCCCTCCTGCCTGCTATTATTTTTTTTTTTTTAGGGCAGAACAAGGAAATCTGGCTGGCACAAACTGAGAGCCTTGGCTGGCGTGGGGTGAAGTCGCCTCTCTTGGGGTTTGGGCAGGCAAAACTTTGAGCTGGGGTTTTTGTGGAATGGTTTCTCTTTCGAGGAATAAACACGCGGATGGAGAGGAGCAGGACGCTGCCTGCTCAGCAGCGGTGCCACGGGGCGTGGGGCGACCCTTGGGGGGGCTCGGGGAAGGGGCCCGGTACCTTTCGCACAGATTTGCTGGATGGGCTTCCAAATTCTTTTCCAAATATAGCCCCGGGGCGGCCGCCCGGCTCGCAGCTCCTCCGGGTGCCCTTCACGCAGCCCGGGGGGACAAGCGCGACCCCGCAGCCGGGAGGAAACGAGGACGGGGTGACCCCCATGGAAACACGCGTGGAAGCTGCAGGCCCGATCCCCATCGCTCTCCGTTTTCCCTGAACTCCGAGCAGAATTATTTTTTGGGGAGCGAATGGGTTTTTTTGGTCCCTTCTGCCCTGCTGTCACCTCCGGTCCTTCCCCGAGGGTGGCACCGTCCCGGGCCAGCAAGGAGGGCTGAGGATTTATTTTCCTACCCTAACCCAAATGTGGGAATTCCCAGCCCAAAGCGCCCTGGCAGGAAGGGGTGCGTGGGGAGAACATCGCTGTGTCCACAAACGCGTTCAGCTTGGGGGGGACACGCAGCTTTGGGGACAGACACCCCCCTTTCCCTCAGAATTCCCGTCCTGCAGTGAAACCCGGGCTGGGGGAAGGAGGCAGAGGCCGGGGGGCATCTGGGGGGAGGGGACCCCTCCCCGCCAGGCCTGGGAGCCTTCAAAGATCATTTCCCCAGCGATAAATGGGNCAAACTTGTTGCGGGTCTTTGGGATTTTTTTCTGTAGTTTTTTTCTTAATTTTTTTTTTTCCAAATTGTTTTCGGGGTAAAGCTCGGAGAAATTTGCGGTTCTCCCGCCGCAATTAAGAGGGAGAGGGAGCGCGATCTTGATTGCTCCTGCTCGTTCTGCTCGTTCGGNACAGCCCCTGGTTCCATTAGAAAAGGCTCCGCGTGGGATATTTCTCCCCCATCACGTTTTTATAGCGAGATCAAGGACAAACTTGTTGCGGGTCTTTGGGATTTTTTTCTGTAGTTTTTTTCTTAATTTTTTTTTTTCCAAATTGTTTTCGGGGTAAAGCTCGGAGAAATTTGCGGTTCTCCCGCCGCAATTAAGAGGGAGAGGGAGCGCGATCTTGATTGCTCCTGCTCGTTCTGCTCGTTCGGAGGTGGGGAAGGGGAGGGGGAGACGGGACGACGGGAGGGAATTGATTTTAGATTTCTCTTTTATGTCGGGGCTGGTTTCTGGGGATTAAATTTCTCTCTTCTGTGGACTGAACCTCGGGATAACTGATTAATAACATGCCACTTGGCGCCAACACGGGGTCTCGAGGCCTTTAATCGGCAAGATGCACAAGAGAACAGAGAGAAACACAGAGCAGGACAAAACTCCACCGACTATTTCAGCCTGCTGCTCTCTGCCTCGGCGGATTTTTTTTCCCTCCCCCTCATCTTTTCAGTATTTCCTGCTAAACTCGTAAACTTTATTTGATTTACAGCTATTTCATGAACCTGCTTAAACTAACATGTGTTCCGTCTTGTCCGACTGAATCATAAAAACAATCTTGGATCCAAACGAGATTTTTTTTTTTTTTTAAAGGAAGAAACGAGTTATTAATGACAGAAAATAGACATTGTCTCGAACGGCGGCTCCTCGGGCCCCCGGAGCGGGGAGGTTGGTGGCTCCTGTGCCCGCAGCCTGCGGGGGGACCCGGGCTCGGCTCCGCAGGTCCCACCCGGGCTCCGAGGGAGATTTTTTTGTGCAGAGATTCGAGCGCTCCTTTCCCCTCAAGAGAATTTTTCGTTGGAAATGAACGATTTTCAGCCCAAAATGAGCTGGTAAAAGCATTAACCCGCGGTCCCTGCGGTGGCAGCCTGGCAGACACACACGGGGCAGGTAAACACGCCTGGCTGCCCCCCAAAAATCCCAGGCAGGAACGAAACGAGCTCCTAAAATTTTCTCCAGTGGGGTGAAAGCAGGATTTTTTTTTTCTGCCCAAAACCACGGGACAGAGAAGCACGTATCAACAGGAACTGTTGATATCCGTGGAACAGGTATAAATCTGTAGGATTGTATGGATGGAAACACATGCTGGCTTATAAAAAAATCAGGTTTACCACACCGAGTACCGACACCACCCAAATATTCAGCCCCGATTCCCACCTCTGTCTGTGTGGAAAAGCTCTCCAGGGAAGATACCTGCCACCCTCACAATTAACTCCCTGACACTTTGGGAAGCAGGACAGGGCATCCCACTGCTCCCAGGTATCGCTGGTAACCCGCGGGGCTCTGCCCCTCCAAAACCGATTTCTCTTCTGCTCTCGGGTAGCTCCGGGCCCTGAAGCTGCAGTTTGGGATCTCACCCAGCCCTGAAACAAGAGGGGAAATGCTCTTTTTTTTTTTCTTTTCTATTCCTTCTGTGATCATTTTTTGGTATTTAACATTTTCTGAACACGCACACAAAAGAAATCTCAAGAACTCTTTGGGTTATTGATATAATCTGTATTTTTCCTGCAGAGATAAAAATGGATTTTAAGATGCCCGTGATACTCATCCAAGGCCGAGTAAACGCAATTCCCGTGCTGGGGGCCCACAGCCACACCCCCGCCTCCCTGGGAGCGTCTCCCGCTCCCGAAATTCGTGGATAGCCGGGATACAAAGGATAATGTGGATATCACAGAGCGGCCGCGCTGTGGCTCGGCGTTATTTAGGGCAGGGGAAGAAAAGCGACCGGGGGCGAGGAAAGGGGGGAGAAACGGAAAGTGGGAAAGAAAAGAGGCGAGAGGGATTGGAAAGGAGGAAAGAGGGAAAGAAAAACGAGTTGGAGAGAAAGGGAGGAAGAAATTGGGCCGGGATGGGGGAACTGGGGATGGCCGGGGGGTCCCCCCCGCCCGGGGCTCCTCTCCCCGGGAGAGCCGGGGCTCCGGCGGGAGGGCGAGGGAAGGGGAGAACATTCACAGGTGGTGCTTGGAGGATTTTACCGGTGCCTGCTTCAAACCCTGCGGGATCGGGCTCCTTTTGCCACCCCTGCCTGCCCTTCGAGGTCATGGCAGGAGCGCTCTCAGGGAGAGGCACGGGGCGCTGAGGATTTTCCCTTTTTTGCCCCCATTTAGTTTCTTCCCAGGGAGCGAAGAGAGCGAAGGCCTTATCAGCTTTTATTTTCTCCTCGGGGCCGAGATAAGGCCCTGGTTGGGAAGGGCAGATCAGCCCGGCCGTGCCCGCCTTGGGAACGGGGTGGATCGGGAATGGAGCGGGGATCCCACGGGCACCCCGTGCCAAAAATCACCCGTGACAATGAGCACAAAGAGAAACGCAGCCCAATTCCCTCTTTTCCTGGGCAGCACCGGGGGAAAATTGGGGAGGGGGTGGTGGACCCCTGTCTCCCCGGACTCTCCTCCCTGAGACGCCTTTTGGAGGGAACGGGGAAAAGAGAATTTATCCCTTCTGCTCCATTAGGGATTAACTCGGGGATCCTCACGCTCTGCTGGGCATCCAGGAGGAAAAGGGATTTCACCCCCACGCGTGGGAGGTGCGGAAGGGCAGCGCCGTGCCCGCGCCTCGCCAAGCCCTTCCTCTGCCCGGCTCCTTCTTTTTCATTTTCATCACTATTTTAAAGCCTGCAGCTCGTCTGGGAAATTAATGGGCTCAGGGAGGGGAAAAGCGTTTTAATTGCAATTTTTTTTTTTCCTTAAGGTAGCCAGAAGGGCGGGAAAAAAAACCCAACAAACCAACAAAAACCAAATCCAAAACAGCCGAAACCACAAACTTTAAAAGAAAAACGCTATTCACCTGTAATTAAAAAAAAAAGGAAAAAAAAAAAGAAAAGAAAAATCTCGAGCCGGGTATCGCCCCCCGAAGGCTCGTCTAAAGCAATTCTCCAGCACTAAATGCAGGATTTTGTAATGGAAATAATGACACGACAGAACTGTATTGGTGGGACTTTTATACAAATATTTTGTTGATACCAACTCTCAGATCAATGCAGTCAGTCCCTGCCCCCATGACTGAGGGGAAAGAAAATAGGAAGCAATTGGGAGAAAAAACCCAACACATATAAAAAAACCCCAAGAAGTGAATGGACAAAAATGCTTCCAGAGAGGAGGATTATTTTAAACACTTGTTTGCTCCCAGGTGCGTATTTCGCCAAAGCGAAAAGCGGCCAACAAAAGGGAAATAAAAGCAAAGAGAGAACTGGTCCGAGAGGGGAAGTAAATTATCTAAAAATGGAAAGGAAAAATAATAATCCCTGCTAGGAGGAAGCTGATTTTCTCTGAAAATATGGGGAGGATTTAAAAAAAGAGCGTTGGGAAGCCGCAAGTGCTGATGTCTCTGTATTTTACAAGCCGGGCGGCCGCGCTGCCCCGTCCCTGGGCAGGGTGTCCGCCGAGGAGCCGCGAGAGAAATGCAAAAGCCTCTTCGATTTGGCTAAACCGACCCAAAAAGTGATTTTAAAGGGGTGTGGAGGGCGGGCGGGGGGAGAATGAGTTCACGCTCGGCACTATTTCTTACTGCTGACACCTCGACCTCACTGCGAGCCAGCACCNTATATATACAGGGAGAGTGTGGTGCATAGGCGGTGCATCCACGCCGATCCACTCGCCCGCCTTCTGCTGATTTGCGCCCACTCCCACTGTGCTGTGAGGAGGGTGGGGGCAGATTAAGGCTTGTGTGCGCCCAAAAATCCGTCTTTAAGGCCCGAGTAAAACGTAAATATCCATAAAAACCGATAGCGGATGGGGCAGGGATGGCTTGAGCTGGCGGAAACGCTGTTGGGCAAGTGTTTGTGAAGATCTCATCACCTGCACATCCATACAGCGATTTTTGTGCTGTGCTTGTGGGTGTTTCCGTGTACAAACAGCCACGTTTATTCGTGAGGAGCTCTTGGATCNGGAGCCGCGAGAGAAATGCAAAAGCCTCTTCGATTTGGCTAAACCGACCCAAAAAGTGATTTTAAAGGGGTGTGGAGGGCGGGCGGGGGGAGGATGAGTTCACGCTCGGCACTATTTCTTACTGCTGACACCTCGGCCTCACTGCGAGCCAGCACCCCGGCCACCCCCCTCCCTGCAGCTGTCCCGGGGAAATCCCGCAAGGAGAGAGCTCCGGGGCCAGGACACCCTGCAGCGGCAGCGGGAGGGCTCAGGGGTGTGCGGGGCTCCGGCCATGCGGGGCCCCAAAGCCGGGGCTCCCCGCGGCCCGAGGCGCCGGGGCCGGGCGGTGCGGCCGGGGCTGCCCGGGCTGGGTACGACGCGCCCGAGGAGCTGAAAAAGCAGAATCG
>VXBC01004456.1:24951-41960 GCA_013399945.1 Ploceus nigricollis | reverse complement strand
TCTGTCCTGGTTTTAGGGGAATGATGTCCATTTATGCTCTTGGAGAATATGGTGGGATGCTTTTTTACTGCTATTCCTTCATGATGAAAAAGTAGCTGGAAAACCCCACATTTTTATAACAGTGCAGAGCCTTTTGTACCAGAAACTTCTGACCTGACATTCACCCACCATGGCTTCAAGTCCATCCCTCTCCATGGCTTTCTCCTTTCCAGGGCCTTCCATATTGGTTTTTTCCTCTTATTTCCCAGAAAAACGATAATAATTCTGTCCAGGTAGAACTTCATTCAGGAGTGGTGAGAAGACTTTCAGCAGCAGAGGATTTCACTGAAAAAGAGGAGCCAGGAGCTCCAGAGAGATCCAAACCCCAGTGAAAGTTCATTTTCCTCCCGCTGCCTTTCTTTCCTGAAGCACAAGAGGTGCCTTCAGAGCTTCTTTGGTAGGATGGATCCTCTGGGAAGAGGAGGTTTTTCAAAGCTTTCAAGTTTCTGAGCATGAGGTTGAGTTTTTTATTTTATTGATTAGGGAAAACCCCCCCCAAAACATTAAAAAGCAAGGAAAAGCATAGAGGGATGTGAGTTTTACTACATGTGTGGGTCTGGAACACTGGGAAGGAGCAATTCTGGTCAACCCTGTAACCAATTCTTGCTGCTCATCTGCAGCTCCCATTGTCTGTGGTGGTTCTTACAGGGGCTGAGGAGCTTCTGGTAGTCTGGAAGGCCCTGGTTATTTTGTAATTTAATTAATTACAATTTAATTTAATTAAATTACAATTAATTGTAATTTAATTTTGTAAATTAATGCAGTTCAGCCCTTGAAGCTTCTGTTGGGAAGGCTTTTGAGGGGGTTGATGATGGAATCATCATCCACCATGGTGGCTCTTGGCTCTCTCAGTGGGTACTCTGAGCCCTTGTAAAGTGACAAAAAAATCCAGAATGCTCCAGGTGACAGGGAAGAGTGACAGCACAGTCTGACGTTGTGGCTGCGTTTTCTCTGTCAAGGATCACGAGCCAGTTTGCTGCCTTTGGCATTAATCCACAGCAATCTTCTTGGCTCCAAAGGAATTATTCCAAAGATTCCCATGTGTCATTGAGAGCAGAAACAGGGCCAGACACAGAGGACACAGAATCAGCTCCATGAGTCAGAGCCAGCGTGACAGAGATGACAGTGCATTTTGGGGTGCCAGCAGAAGAAATGATGAGCTCTGGTGTTCCCTGGCATTCCAACATCCTGTTGGGCTGATGGGCACCAGGCTGACTCAAGCATATCAGTCTTGGTCTGCTGCAAACCACCTCGTTCTTCTTGTGTCTTCTCACTGCATCTTTAATCCACTTCCCTTTCCCAGGTTCTGTCACTGAAATCTCCCAGGGGTCACCCTCTGTCTGAAACATTTTCAGTGTGAGATTTGGCATTATAACATCTCCTGGGGAGAGGATGTTTTCCTCCAGCACACATCCCCCAGGAAATATTCCTGGTCCTGGTTGAAATGTGTTCTGCAGAATCTGACAGAGTTCAGATGAAATCCAAAAGGAAGCTGGGCAGACCTCACTTATTCACAGCTTTTTTGAAGTGAGAAAGCCACTCAAGAAACACAGGGTAGCTGCAGTTTCTGTCACTGACCTTCCTCTGGGGGATCTCAGCAGCAGGATTTGATCAGCAGGAGCTCAGCCCAGCACAAAGGGATGAGGTGCTGCCTCTGGCCCACATCCATTCTCCAGCTCCTCTTGAGTTCCTCTTACTCCAACATCTTTTTCTGGAGAAATTTATCTTTCATTTGCCTGCTAATGAGAGCTCTTGGTCTCTACCTGGTTCTTTTCATTGCTGGCTCTTGGGTTGGTTGCAGTGACGGCTTTGGGCTGCACTGCTCAGAGGAGCTCCTAACAGACCACAGGATCATCATGGAATGGTTTGGGTTGAAGGGACCTTAAAGATCATCTCATCCCACCCCCTGCCATGGGCAGGGACACCTTCCACTATCCCAGGTGGATCCAAGCCCTGTCCAGCCTGGCCTTGGGCACTGCCAGGGATCCAGGGGCAGCCACAGCTGCTCTGGGCACCCTGTGCCAGGGCCTGCCCACCCTCACAGGGTGGATTTATTTCAAATATTCCATATAAACCTATTCTGTCAGTGTGAAACCACTTCCCCTTTTCCTGTCACTCCAGGCCCTTGCAAACAGTCTCTCTCCAACTCTCTTGTAGGTCACCCTGGAACCTTCTCTTTTCCAGAGACAAATTCCAATCCCAGCTGTCCCAGCCTTTCCTCCCAGCAGAGCTGCTCCATCCCTCTGATCATCCTGGTGCCTCCTCTGGACTGGCTCCAGCAGCTCCCGGTCCTTCCTGTGCTGGGCCCAGGGCTGGGACAGCTCTGCAGGTGGGATCTCACCTGAGCAGGGCAGAGGGGCAGGACCCTCCCTTGATGCTGGGGAGGCAGCCCAGGACATGGGAGGTTTTTTGGGTGCTGGGGCATGTCCAGCTCTCCCCCACCAGCACCCCCAATCCCTTCTCCCCAGGGCTGCTCCATCATTTCATCCCCAGCCTGGATTGATCCCGGGATTGCCCCAGCACAGCACCAGCACTTGGCCTTGTTCAGCTGCCTGAGGTTCCTGTCCCAGCCCAGGGATCTTGGAGCCCCTCAGGTCCTGGCAGGAAGGTCAGGACATTTGCTGTGTTGGAGCAGAACGGGGCACTGAGCAGACTCTCATATTCCTCAGGGCACAGTTTGATTTGTGCTGCTGCACATCCAGCCTCGGGTGTTATTCTCTGCGGGGCTGCTCCGCGGTCCCCACGCAGACAGGGGTCGTGTTCAATCAGAGGCTGAGACTGCAGGAAGTCCTCAGTAATTCCTCTCCTTTCCTGCTGTAGTTTATCCCCTTTCAGACAGCCTCTTGAGAGTGGTTCAATTTTATTTCAATATGCTGGAAATCAGCTGAATGCACACTGACAATTGAGTTTGGTTTGATTTTTTTTTTTTTTTTGTTCCTGGGAGATGATCTGTTTATTCCAGGCACTTTTCTTCCCCCCCTTCTTCCTTTTGCTGTGTCTGTTATGGCTGACTTCCACTTCTTCCCTCCTCTGGAGCCTGAGCAGGAAGGACAACAATTGGTGGCCTGGGAACTATAAACCCCAAAGCCATTGAGTTGTGTTTGCACATCTGGAATTGGGGGTTGATTCTGTGCTGGGTAGAGGGGACAGCACTGATGGGGTGACAAATATTTGTTCTTTTGTTGGGACTGCCCAAGGAGGAGTTAAAATCTCCTGGAAATTTGGAAAGAGTGGAGAGGAATCCCTGTGTTCATCCTTGGGTCAGGTTTTAGACTAAGATTTGATATTGTGAACAAGATTTAGACAATTCAGGGATTTCCAAGGCTGCTGTAAAAACATGGAAAGGAAATCCTTTCCCATGTCATGCTTCACCTTGACCTCCAACATATCCTTGGGATCTGATATTTAATAAGTTTTTGAAGCCTTGTTGCCATGAGCTACAGCAGCTCTGGAAAGCCTTGAGGTAGCCAATGTTTTATGGCAGAAATATCAGGAGCATCTTCTAAAATTACTTGTTTAGGGCCAGTAGGGGTTGGATGCTTCAATGCAGGAGCTTCCTGGTTCTAAACTGTGGATTTTTGAAGAGGTTTTTAACCAGGTTTTTGTCTGGCAGCTTCATTTACTATGCCTTGGCTGGTACATCAGGAAACTTCATGTCTGCACATGAAAATATATGGAAAATTATTATTCTCTTAGAGTGCAGTAATAAGCAAGAAAGTGACCTGGATGTTGCTCAGTGCAGGTCTGTATTTATCATTTTTCCAGTTATTAGTCATTTGCAGTGGCCAACAAGGTTTCTGGTTCTGAGATTGCAAAATCATCTTGAATTTGCTCCTTTGAATTCTTTGCTGGCCACGAGTTTGTAGCAGAAGTGATCTTACACAACTCTTGAGTCTGTCGTGGTGAGAGCATCGCTTGGCCAGGGAAAGGGGAAGTTGTCATGAGAGAAAATGAGAGTGAGTTTCTGATCCCACCTGGCAGAGGTGGGGTTTGGGGTGGCAGGAGGGATTCACTTGTCAGGCCTGGTCCGTAGGGTGGGAGTTCTGTGAGGAATTTAAGTGGAGTGTGGGTGCTGCTGGGACAGTTCTGCAGAGCTGCTGTCCCACCCCGTGGATTTGGGAAACCTCTGTCCAGGTGGGAGGCAAGAACAGAGTCCAGACTTCAGCACCGATAGTCTTGGACATCATTCATGATTTCTTTTCCCAAGTTTTAACAAAACCCAAAATATTACACAGCACCTTGTGCTGCTCCTCCCTGTCCCCTTCTGCTATTTTAATATAGTAACTAAATATTCATTATTAGCCTCCAACAGACTTCAGATAGACCAGGGGCAGTTTTTTTTTCCCTTGTAAATTCTTTTCACAATCAACTTTTTAAAAATTTCTTTTAGTTTTGTAATTTTTAATGCAGAAATGAAAGTAGCTTATTAACACCCCACATAAAACTAACGTTCTGGCCCAGGAGCATCAACACCCTCATCCTCGCTGTGTGGACAATTTCCTACATTGCTTAAGTCAAGTTTTAATACATTTTTTTCTCCTTCTCACTTTGCTACAGTTTTTTTTTGGACAGCAAAATTTCTGGATATGACAGAAACTTTTCATTCTATTCAACTACAGCTCAGGATGACAACCACTACTTTGGGAATAGTGACTTTTAGAAAAAAACTTTTGATCCATTTTAGTTTTATTAAAAATATGAAAATATTAATTATTAAATTATTAAAATATTTAAAATTATAGGCGTGCACTCTACAAGTTGAGTGGGCTCAGGAAAAAATAGAAATATTTTAAGATGATTGTTGCTTTAGAGGATATCAGAGATTCATTTCAGCTCAGCTCCTATAAGGAAGGATATGTAGAATTAGAGAGATAACTGCCTTTGTGAATTGAAAAACATCAAAATGAAAGAAAGATAATATTTTGGATATTTAGTAAGAAAACACTTTCCTTCTTCTCCCTCCTCCAGTAGCTGATTTTTTGGTGTCCAAGGAATGACTGGATGTGGCACCCAGTGCTCTGGTTCAGTTGATAATGCGTTGATCAAAGGTTGGACTCGGCCTTGGAGGTCTCTTCTGACCTTCATGACTCTAGGAAAATAGTTTTTCATCAAGAAATAAAATCCCTGATCAGGTTGTTGGTTTTTTCCTGCTCTCAGCTCTCCGTTGAAAGAGAGAAAAGTGTTGGTTTGGGTGAGAAGTGTCTGGGGTGGGGATGGCTCCCCAGTGTTTGTGTGGGGCTTGGCACGGTGAGGGTCTGACCTTTATGGGGTCCCACTGACAATTTATGGTAAGAAACCCCCGTGGAGATCACATTCCAAAGAGACATCCTTTGAAAAGGGTCATACAACCCCTGAGGTCGGAAAACACCTCCAGGATTTCATCCAAGATTTACCCACTATGGCCAAATCTACCAGTGGAAGATGTCCCTCAGTGTCACATGGCCTGGCATCATGCCATGGTATGTCTCTCTTTCTCCTCCACCCAAGCTCTCAGGTTCCCACTGGGAAACAACACAAGGCTCTGTCATTTTTTGGGAATTGGGTGTTGGTTGTGTGAGGCTAAAACAGATGAACCCAGCCAATCCATGCAGCCTGTCCTCAGGAAGGAGAGCTAAGGGCACATCCAGGAGTCACCTCCTGGCAGGTGATCTCCTTGGGAGGGAAACAAGGTGAGATGCAGCTTAGGGGTGTTGTGTTGGTACAGTTTTCACTGAAGATCATGGTGTGAAGGTGGAACAGGCAGCTCAAACCTATGACCTCGGAGATCCCTTAGAACCCAGAAGATCTGAGGGTCATCCCTGAGGTTTGATGGCCACAGCTCTTGACCTTCCCCAGAAGCCACCAAAGCTGCCCTCCAGCTAAATCTCCTTGTGGAATTAAGTGCTGGGTGTCCACAGGCAGGTCCTCTGAATCCCACCACACATCCTGGCATCCACTGCTGCCCTGAATATCCGAGGGATAAACCTCTGCTTCCTCCCAGTCCGTCTGTCTTTTGTTCCTCGTGCACAGCCTGGATTTTAGTTCTGAGCAAACGCTGCTTCCAGGGGATGAAACCCCACCTTTGGAACAGGCTTTCCTTGGCAAGCCCCCAGTTCCCGGGCTTGGGAAAGCTTTCATGGCCCAACCAGAGCCACATTTCTTTGGGTTTGAGCTCCTGGGTGAATTTCCCTTCCATTCCAGCTCGGTTGCTGATGTTTCTGGCAGCCACCACAGCAGTGGTTTGGATGAAAGCTCCCTGCTGGCGTAGGTTTGTATAATTGCTATTGTTAAATTTTGTAAATAAGTTCTGAGCTCTACGGTGATAGATCATCCCTGAGGGGTGTCACTGCAGGTTCAGGACTGTCCCTCTGCATGGAAATGGCCAGGTGAGCCTGTGGATGGCATTTAAGGAGCTCGAGCACAATGATTTGGACAGGTGAGGGGGGTACCTCAAAGCCAGCTTGGTTAGAGACTCAGAGGAGAAAACTTGTGTTGGAATCAGCACTGTGGGGCTGCTCTGAGCCTGGTGACACTTTGGGGTGCTGGACTACCTGATCTTTATACATTTTAGCAAGCCTTTGGGTTCAGGAGGAGACTTTTACCTTACCTGAAGTGTCTGAGACCCCCTATTCAGCTTCAGCTCCCTCTGCAGAGCAGCAATCATCTTTGGGGTTGCCACATTGCTGATGTGTTTGGAGAAACATCCCAAAAAACACTGTAGGGTCTTTGAGGAGAGGGGATTTCCAGCCTGTGTTGGCAAAACATCCCGACTTCAAACCACATCTGGGGGCAAGAGAACAATCCAGGCTTTCCCTCCCATCCTGGCTCTGCTGAGGCTCTGGTGTGCATCAAATCTCAGTGATTTATTTATTTCTCTTTTCTGAGCTTGGTCTGTGTTGCAGGGATCCCCCATCCAGGATAACCAGGCTGACAGACTCCAGGCAAAAGGAATGGGGACAACTACTATAAGGGAAAAAAGTAGACCTAAATATTTAATTAATTTCAAGTCAGCTTGGCAGAAATGATGTTTTTATTTACATGCACGTGCATATTGCAAATACATTACAAACAGTATACAGCTTATAAATGCTACAATATATAATTAGAAATCATGTTTATTTTGCTGAAACTGCATTTATATATTTTGTGTGTGTTTATAAAATAGTGGTGGTGGAAAAGGCATGAATTTAAGGGGAGTAAAAGGAAAGGGAATAATGAGTTCTGCATGGATAAAGTGTGACGGGGCTGCAGCCTCCTGGGAGGGATATCTCCATTTCCCTGAAAGCCAAAACAAACTCCATGACACTAATGTGCTGCCTTCATTTATTAATCCCCTGATCTATTTATTAATTGATTGCTTTGCTGACTTGTTTCTCTTTTGTTTCTTTGCTTGCAGTAAAGAGTACCCAGTTGTTCCCAGGAGCACAGTGAGACAAAAAGTGTCCTCGAATCACAGCCCCTTCAGCGGCGAGACCAGGGTCCTTTCTGCCTCCTCCAACCTGGGCTCCCAGTACCAGTGTGAGAACGGGGTGTCCAGCACCTCCCAGGACCTGCTGCCTCCTGCCAACCCCTACCCCATCTCCCAGGAGCACGGCCAGATCTACCACTGCACCAAGAGAAAAGGTCAGAGCTTGCCTGCTCCCTGCTTCGTGTTTTCCCCCTCCTAACATGGCTGTCAGCATTGTTTCCTGATGTTTCCCCTTGGACAGCTCCGAGGATAACTGCCTTTGTGGATAGAAAAACATCAAAGTGAAAGAAAGAGAGTATTTTAGATATTCAGTGAGAAAATACTTTTCTTTGTCTCGCTCCTCCAATAGTTGATTTTTTGGCAAAAATAGCACGCAACAAATGATGCTGGAGGATGGGCGAGGCATGAGGGCTGGGAAACTCTAAAATCCCATTTCTGCTGGGTTGGGAATGAGCTCTTTGGAGAGCTGGCAGTGCCTTTCACCCACCATGAATCCACATTTGGAAAGATAGCTGGTGCTGGAGATAAAGATGACTTATCTGCAGCCCCTCAGACAGGGTTAATCTCCAAGTGGAGATACCTTGACAGTTTGTATTTTGCCCAGTTTTCAGCTCAGGGCAGTCTCACAGTTGGGAGACTTCTGTCTGCAGAAATGCTTGGGCTAATGAAGGGTGCCTGGGATTGAAACCCATGATATCCATGGTCCTTCCCTTCTGCTGCCACTGAGCTGCTTTGACAGAGCTTTAGGGATCAAACTGTGAGGGCTTTCCACTGACTGCTCGGCTCGTCCTGGCGTGAAGAGCCCCCTGACAGTGATGGGATAATTGTTCTGGGCAGCAGCGAGGGGTTTGTGGTCTCTGCCCTCCCCTCCCAAAGCAGTGGGAACGCTTCAATGCAGCACCACTTGTAGGACTGAGATAGCAAAAGCTTTAGATCAGTTTTACTTGGAAAAATAGAGGGGATTTCCAGGGCTGGATGCAACAAGGGCTGGGCAGGAGCTGGTTTCTGCCAACCCTGTTGCCCTTCATGGGATTTCCTCTATGGGAAAGCTACCAGGAGGCAGCAAGCACCATAGCATTGAGTGCAGCAGGAATTTCTCCCCACAGCAGAGCCCTTCCCACTTCCCTGCACGACCCTATCAGTCAGATACATGTCATTATTTTTAGCAACATAACCCCTGGAGCACTGGGATGTGCAGACACACAGTCTAAGGTAGGGAAGGCTGGGAAGTGCTGGCAGAGGAGGCAGGAGGGCAGTGGAAATCTCTCCCACGTCCTTGGTGACTCCCCCAGATATTGTAGGAGCACGTGGGTTGTGTACAGGTATGCAAAGAAAAAAAAAAAACTGGGAAATCAGAATATTTTCCTGAGATTGAGGTAAACAATGGAAAACAGGTGGTGTTTTCTGTCCCCTCCAGCTGACCAGGTGACTGTGCTCACATAGAATGTGTCAGAGCAGGGATTGGAAATGGGCATGCTGGCCTTGGGCTGGCTGTAAGGCAGGGAATAAGGAGATGCAGTGGCCACCCAAAGTGTCCCCCACGTCAGAGGTGGGGTGTGTGGCCTGTTTCACCCCTGCACTGCTGTGGGTGAGGTTCTGGGGTGCTGCAAAGTCCCACTGCTGGTGGTGGAAGGTGATCCCTGTGATCCCTCCTCAGCGCTGGGAGCTGCAGCTCCTGGGAGCTGAGCTCTCACCTCTCCTCTTCCCCCTTTCCCAAAACTAACCAAAACAAGCTGGCCCAAATGACAAGCAGCCCTTGGGACAATCCCTGACTGCTGCGTGTCCCTGCCCCGCGGGGCAATTCATCATTCGCCTCCGCGTTGGAACGCGATAAGGAATCAACAGAGGTTTCCTTCCAGTTTTGGGATTCCCGCTAAGTGGTGTCTCCATGGGTGGTTTCCCTCAATCCCCCAATTATCTCACTTCCTCTTATTGTCACAAAAGACACGGCTATCTGCCCTGGAATAAAGCTCCTCTTGGCCTGCGTGGCCCTCGCCACAGCGCGGGGGACAGGCCGAGGGAGGCCTTGTCTGCAGGGCCCGTGGCCCCTCCTTATCTCTGCCACGGCTGGAGTGGCACAAGCAGTTAAGGGCCTTTTATCAAAGCCGCCAAAGGCTTTAATCAAAGAGGAGCAGCGTCCTGCCCGAGACCAGCGGCTTCTTCCGCGAGCTTGGGTGTCCCGGCAGGCCGGGCCTCTGCCTTCCTCCCTGCGCCTTCTCCTCTCCCCTCCCTGCGCCTTTGGTAAATCGAAAACAGCCACCAGGGCTCAGAGGGAAGAAACACAAAGTTAATGGGATCCAGAGAGCCAGCCTGAGCTGCCAAGCAGCTCTTTGCAAAGTGAAATTAATTAAAAGGAAAAAAAAAATCCGCTAGAGATGAGCGATTGGGGTTGGATAAATCAGAGCGTGATCCAAGGTTTCATGTCACTGAGCGTGGAACTTCCATCCAGCACCAGCAAGGATCTTTATTGGACATGGGAAAATAATCCTATGTGTGATATTCCTCTTTTTTATTGCTGTTCCAGCCTCTCATTTCTGAGTTTTCCCTCATAGTTCTCCTGCTTTCCTACATTTCTGCTTAACAGTTATCAAGCCTCACCACCTCAGAAAACTCAAAAGCAAGAGTTTTCTGTTTTTCAATGCAGCACCACTTGTAGGACTGAGATAGCAAAAGCTTTAGATCAGTTTTACTTGGAAAAATATAGGGGATTTCCAGTGCTCCTACTGTCCCTCTGTCCATTTTCTGGACTGGAAATCTTATTGATTGTGTTGGACTATCCACTCCCCAAGCATTGACTCCTCCTCAGGCAGTTTAGGATTTATCTCAAGCGGATTATTTCCTTTCCCAAGGCTGTGGTTACGGATAAGTGCTGTCGGGGGCAGAGGGCAGTTCAGCTGGCTTTGAGACCAGCTGCTGTCTGCATCTTCTGGGGTGAATTCCAAGCCAGTCTCCATCCAGCTTTGACATCTCCTGAAGTTTCTCTGCCTCCTCTTCAGTCAGAGCCAAGCCTTGGGTTAGGCTCAGTTAGGGACAGGTCTGTGTTCACCCAACTCAAAGGAACCTTGTTCATCTTCTGCTTTCCTGGTGACCTAAGACAAGGATCATTCTCTGTGGCTGGCAGTGTTGTTCTTAGCTGTCAAGGCAAGATGGATTCACTGTGGAGATCTGATATGGAATTACATTAGGGGAGAGCAGCAGGGCTGCCAGGGGATGTTATCTCTGAAGGCTCCCCTGCTTCAGGGAGGTGATGCTCTCCTGGCTGAGGAAGGAAGGAAGGACACATCCCAGAGCTCCTAATCTGGCGATTCCTGGCGTGCAGGTGGGAGGGCAGGGTGACAGCATTGGGAATGACCCCGGTGCACTGCAGTGGGGTCGCTGTTCCAGGAATGGGGAATGGCAAGGATCACCCTGTCTTGTATCCCAGCCCCACACTGGGATTGCTGATGGCATGTGACAAAGTCACTGGTCCTGAGAGGACGGACTACCTCCAACCCTGGATCTCACCAAGGAGTGGCCTCAGCTCTTGATGTGCATTTTTAGGCTGACACAAAGAGCAGTTGGAGCTTTATCTTTTTTTCTGGTTGTTCTCCACCTCTTCCTCTCCCATTGTTGTGCTTGGAGAAGCCCAAAAGGCCTCACCAGCAGGCAGTTTGCCCTGTGTCTTTCATTTAGCCCCACATCCCAGTTAGGATACTGGGCCTTGTTTTCCCTTGTATTATCCTCTCTCTCAGATATCCTGTGGACTAAACAGTCATCCCTCTAAACCTCTGCTCCCTCCCAGCCTTACACAATCTCAACCACTTGGCAGATTTCTGGGATGCTTGCGATGCTGAACAGGAGGCAACTGGAACAGCCTCTCCCTGGGGAGGTTATAAAAGTTGTCAAGTTGGCACTCTGAGGGAGAAGAGGGATGTGGCAGAATCCACTGGCTCCAACCAGCAAGGACCATGTCCTTCAGCCCCCTAACTTGGACATCACCCCAGGGAAGGATTTCTCCTTTATCTCCTTCCTGCTCCGATGAGGTCGGTGCTGGTACAGCAATGCCTTTCCACCTTCTCCTCACACTGCCAGTGTGCACAGACCTCTTTGTTGACTGAACCAACTTCTCCCCATCCCACCCAGCTTTGCTTTTCTCACTCAAAACATCTGTAGGACAAAATTGAGGCATGGGATGTCTCCTTGGAGGACACGCTGCTCACCCTGCTGATGTTTGGAGATGCGATGAGCTGGCCAAGGCTCAGGCTGTGCTGCAGCTGGAGGGATGCAGTGGAGCCCAGAGCAGGGTGGCTGTGGGACACTGAGGGTGAGGAAGGAACTCCCTGCACGGGGAGATATTCAGGGAGCTGGGGTGCACCCAGCTCTTGCTGAGCAGCCACACTCTTGTGGCACTGTAGTTTCATATCCTAATGAGGAAAGGCTGAGGGAGCTGGGCCAGTCTTGACTAGGAGGGGACCCCATCAGTGTCTGCCAGTGTCTGCAGGGAGGTGCCAGGGGATGGACCAGCCTCTGCTCCATGGTGTTCAGCAGCAGGACAACAGGCAGGAACTGATGCCTGGGAGGTTCCACCTGAACATGAGGAAGGACTTCTGCCCAGGACGGTGTGGAGTCTCCTCACTGGAGATATTCCAGAATTTTCTGGACACAATCTTGTGCCATGTGCTCTGGGATGACCCTGCTGGAGCAGGGAGGTTGGACCAGATAACCTACTGTGGTCCCTTCCAACCCGATCCATTCTCTGAAACTGTGTCCTGTCAGAGGTGCCTCCTGTGCCTCTGTGGGAGTGCTGGCAGCTGGCTGCCTCTGGAAAAGATTCCAGCTTTTGGGGGTTGGATTGTCCCTGTCCCACAGCCCTGTCGTGTTCAATACAGCACAGCCACATCACAAACAGTGAGATAGAGCTGGAATGGCTGGCATGTCTTAGCTTCCATGTCCTAGGATTTAGGACTTATTTGCCCTTTAGAGATGTTCATTTTGATTGAATCTGCCTTGTTCTTTTCTTCTTGGACGACCTTTGTCACTCTTGCACCCTGGTACTGGCTCTTCAGGCTCGTGCCAGATCCATGCTGGAATCCAGACTGGATAAAACAACAGAGTTAGTGATAATCACCCATTGTGTGTGCCTCACAAAGTCAGGATGAACCTCCTGTAACGCCCTGGAAGTGTGGGTGAGCTCTGAAAACCAAAGGAGTCGTCTCCTATTCTTCATTGTCTTCCACCCTGGGGAGCTGAGTGTCACATGTGGGGAAGGAGCTCTCCTGATTTACACCAGGGGGGAGAGGGAGGCTCAGTGCACCCTGAAGTCCAGAGGCTTTCCATGTTTGCATTTCATTCTACGTGGCCCGAATCCTGGAATTGGGAAAATTCCATTTAAAAAGCCATTTGCGTGGTATTTACAACCCAGCTGGAAGTAGTAAATACCGGAACTCTTGGAAGCGCTCATGCTCAAGCTCCTTCATTAGATAGATCATCAAATTCCTTGTGAGGGAGCCAGTTTCCACCCCATTCTTCAGGCTCCGTTTTCCTTGGATTCACTTCAGAGCAGCTTCTCCCTGGCGCTGGCAGCTCCCCCTGCTTGGCAGCACCTCCTGCTTTTTGAGGTTTGTGCAGCATCGAGGGGCTGCTCCCTAGAGCTGATCACCACCCTTGGCTCCCAAGAATAGCAGCAATGCAGGGGGGATGGTCAGGATATCTCCCAGGGTAGCCAACAACTCCTCTGAGGGCTCAGTGGCACCTGGAAAAGGACAAGGAGCTGCTGCCAGGGAACCAACACCAGGAATCAAACCCTGAGCAGGCAGTTACATATCCCCAGTGTCCTGCTTGTGCTGGTAGGAGGAGGTAAGAGGACCTTCAGGGACTGTCCAGGCTCCAGAGCCCGTGAGGATGAATTGGAACTGCAGCCTTTGGCATTGCATGAGAGACCTGTTTGTCTTGTGCTCCTTCTGTCATTGAAGATGTCCCCTTTCCACCCTAAAGCTGCTCCACACATCCTTGGGGATGCCCTCCAGCTGCTCTGTGCTGGCTCTGATCTCCTCTGTGAGGAGTGGTGGGACAAGACCAGAGAGCCTGGGCCGCTGTAAATCCCTCAGGCAGCACCAGCTGAGGCTCTCTGCTCTGCACCATCCCACCTCAGGATGCACATGGACCATTCTCTTCCCTCTCTAGCACTTTGAGGCTCCATAAATGGGAAAATCACTGGGCAGAGGAGCAGGGGGACAGGCAGAAGCTGTTAGGGCAGGCTGGAATCCTTTGTTAGTGCCTAGGTCCTGTTTGGAGGTGGGAACAAGGTCATTACACACCTTAAAATCCCTTTCCACATAAAACATCAGGGAACCTGGCTCTAGAGGGACCAGCAGAGTGATCCTGAGAGCTCACAGAAGGACAGAGGGCACTTATGGTGTTTCCACTGAAATCCTGGTTGGCTTTGTTTTTTCCTCTTCACCTGTGCTGGATTCTGGAAGTGGTTCCATGACACTGTGGCTCTGCCCAGCTGGGCTGTGGCAGGCAGTGAAATGTCTGGGCTAAATGGAAAAATCAGCAAGCTCAGGTTGTAAGTCAGGCAGTTTTATACCATGGAAAAACAGAGTTTGACTGGTTTGTGTTGTATATTTAAAAAAATCAAAATAAAATAAACAGTCAAACCCCAAGCCAATGATTTCTGGTGCCAGCAGAGTGATGCGGTTTAATGCTGAAAACTTTATTAGCAGAACAATGCTGCATTTTACAAGACATTGTTTTTCCACCCCAGTGTTCTTATTACTCAGCGGTGGGTCAGGAATCCAAACTTTTTACACTGTCCATAAAAGCTCCAGCTCAGGCTGTTCTTCCAGATGTATCTCCTGTCATGGAGCTGAGAGCAGGAGAGAGCTCAGACCTGTGCCTCCAGCTTTTGGCTTTCAGGGGACTCCATCCTTTCCCCTGCTCCTGCAAAAACTGGGCCTGAGCTGGATTAAGGAGGATGACACATTCCTGCATCTCCCTGCTCATTGTTTCAGCTGGCTTTAAAAATGGGATGGAATTGCTCATTTATCTCATCCTGCTTCTCACCCCAGTGTACAGGGAAGGCAGAGGAGAAACTTATCAGGGCTCTGCATTGCTGAGGTGAAGGAGCCAGGCTTTGATGTTGTCAGGAAGAAGGAAATGGGACTGTGGCTTTCCAGCTGAATTTATGCTACTACAGAGCCAAAGGCCACTGTGGGGATGTCCCCATGGTGTCCCTCAGTACCTGCCCTTTGTGGGATTGTTGGACCAAGATGAACAGCAGCAGTTGTCCCAGCTGGACTTGGCAGACCCCTGGGTGGGAACAAGGGGTTATTTTACATGCAGAGAGGGTGCAGCTCCCAGGAGAGCCCTCATGGCTGTTTAGAGCAATAAACATGTGCATATGTGTTGGGTTTAGAAGAAACAAAAGATGCCTGCACTGCCCACCTGCCCCTCCTGAAGGTGTGACATGAGCATTCCCCTCGGAGCAGCCTGGCAGCAACACCTCTGTGCCCCTTGTGGGGCAGATGCTCTCAGTCCTCCTTTCTGTGCAACTGTTTGGGGTTTGTTTCCCCACTGTATTTTGGGGGTGAAAAAAATTACAGCTCAAAACACATTGGTGGAGAAAAATTGTAAAGGGTAACTTGTTCCAAATGTCTTTCAAATCTGACCCCTGTTCAGAGGGTGCAGCCAGGACAGCTCTAACCAAGTGGGATGTTTTCCTGCCTGCACCAGAAATCTTGTTTTTGAAGCAGCAGCAAAGTTAATCCATGTCAGAACAGCTCCCCTTCCCTTGCCACACTGTCCTTAAAATCTCTTGGTGAAGTGCTCATCCCTGGGAATTCTGCCATCCATTCCAGCAGAGCTGGATTTCATTTGATGACCCTGTGAATGAATAAATAAGTGCACATTCATTTATTCATTTGGCCTCACCCTGGAGATTTCACCTAAATTGTTTATCTCCTTCCCTCTGCTGGCCTGGGATGCTGCAGGAAACAAAGGGCTCTGCAAGATGTGCCTTGTTGTTTCTAGCTGTGAAATTTACTTTTCTCCTTTGTTCCCCTTGGCTCCAGCACATGGCCCTGTGTGGATTTATGTGCCCACAGCCCTGTGTGGATTTATGTGCCCAGCTGCCTTGGCACAGCTGAAGGCTGGGGCTGTCAAACTCCAAATCTGATTGTCCCAACCGTGCCATCGCTGGTGGGAGGGTTTTTATTGTGATCTCCTTTTTTGTCTCTTTTTATCATTTATATTTTATCGTGGAAATATTTTGTTGTAAAGGATTTGAGTTGACAGCATCAGCTGTGAGCCTCCTGGGGGAGAGAGGGGATCCTGGTAGGTGCAGGGGTCACAGGCAGATGTTATTCCTCAGGTAAAAGTGGCAGCAGGAAGGAGATGGGGAACATGTGGGGGGGTCACCAAGCAAGATAAACCTCAGGATCCCTCCAGCATCTTGATTTTCCTCCCAGAGCTCCTGGCTAATCCTTTCCCCACTCCAGCAGAGAGGGCCACGTGCAAGGCTGGGTTTGCACAGGATAGACTGAGATCAGTTCCAGGGAAATGATGGGGATCTACCCCGAGGGAGGTGCCAGACTGTCCTGGTAAAAGCAGGACTGCAGACAGGGAGGTTCAGCTGCGGGCTCGTTATCGCTGGTAGCTACCAGGCCTTTTCTCTCCCAACAGATGAGGAATGTTCCACCACCGAGCATCCCTACAAGAAGCCCTACATGGAAACCTCTCCAGCAGACGAGGACCCTTTCTACAGGTCCAGCTACCCTCAGCAGCAGGGACTGAACACGTCGTACAGGACTGAGTCGGCGCAGCGCCAGGCCTGCATGTACGCCAGCTCGGCGCCACCCACGGAGCCCGTGCCCAGCCTGGAGGACATCAGCTGTAACACGTGGCCCAGCGTGCCCTCGTACAGCAGTTGCACAGTGTCTGCCATGCAGCCCATGGACAGGTTACCCTACCAGCATTTCTCTGCCCACTTCACCTCGGGGCCACTCATGCCCCGCCTGGGCAGCGTGGCCAACCACACGTCGCCCCAAATCGCAGACACCCACAGCATGTTCCAGCACCAAAGCTCTCACCAGCCCATCGTGAGGCAGTGTGGACCTCAAACGGGCATCCAGTCCCCTCCCAGCAGCCTCCAGCCGGCGGAATTCCTCTATTCCCACGGCGTGCCTCGAACCCTGTCGCCCCACCAGTACCACTCGGTGCACGGCGTGGGGATGGTGCCAGAGTGGAGCGAGAACAGCTAACCAGGGGGGCAGGGAATGCCAGAGCCACGGGAAAACCCCAGCAGACGGGAGAAGGAAAAGGAAAAGAATCCCCCTGTTGATAACACAGCGTTTTGCAAGACTCCTTGAAGTGAATGTTCACCGCTAGCACTCGGGAGGGACGGACACTGACCGAAGCACGGCTGGAAGTCATCGGCCTCGCTGGGACTTGCCCTGACCCCCCTTTTGTTTTCTTTTGTTTCAAAAGAAAAGCCTACAGCCCAGCACACTTCTGTCCCTCCACGGTCCCACCCAGTTTGTGTTGC